>CAHIKZ030005283.1:85000-125000 GCA_903632075.3 Acanthosepion pharaonis | reverse complement strand
GTTTTTTTTTTCTGGTTTTTGAAATAATGTCCGGCCTATTTGCTTCAATTTTTCTGTCTGTGTGGATGGGACCAGGATAATAATGGAGAAATTTCATATCGGCATGGGGAGACACTATTCATTTGGGGCAAGTATAGAACATCCTGATAATGGTCTATTGTTTCTTGGTATTTGTCAGAACCAGCGAAAATTCACTCTGGTCTTGCGCTGCACATCAACCATCGATGAGTATTAACAAACATTGGGTTTATTTGCACGTTCTGGATATTGGCGATTTTGTCTTGCCAGCGTTGACAGCCTTTTGATGAAAGTTGGTTCTTGGCTTCTGTTTTGATTTACTATCTACTAAATGTAAATGTTGTTTGTATTTATTTCTTTTTTATTGAATATTTTTCTTTCTGTTTTTCATTTGTTTCACTAATTTTATTCCATTTTTTTATTATTAGTTAGCCAATAGTTGTTGTCTTGTATTTCTATTATTATTTATTATTATTATTATTATTAATTATTATTATTATTAATATTATTATTATTATTATTATTATTATTATTATTATTATTATTATTATTATTGTTGTTGTTGTTATTATTATTAATATTATTATTAATATCATTATTAAGTCATATAAATGCCATAACGTGTACAGCATTAGGTGATCCTGTCTCTTTCGATTCATGACTGACAAGACAGATTTTTTTCCGCACTATACTGCCGTTTATTTCAGCGATAGGACTGGTTGCCGACCAAGGCTATAAGATCTAGACTTTCCTATTATTTAACCCATAGGTGTGAGGAGAAGAAATGGACTCTTACCATTTTCCCAATATTATATTCGCGTAAGTGAATGTAACAAACACGACTAAAATTCGAAACGAGCACAAATATTTCTCAGTTCGAGCCGATATCCTTTAGACCAAAGAGTTTGATATCATCCATGTAGAATAGGGGATTACACATTTTCTTTTTTGCTTTGTATCCACAGTTGTTACTCTTTAGTTCATGCAAAGAGTGATTAATGACAGACAGAACAGAAGGAGCGACAGGGAGTCTCCTTGAAATATTTCTCGTCGGATATTCAAACAATTGGAAGTGACACTGTCATTAGTTTGATTTAAGTTTAATGTGGTTTTCCAAAGTTTTATGCTATATTGAAGGAAAATTAGTATCACCGAGGAGACTTTGTATTTCCAAAACCTTATGGATCCAAGTATCGAGTACACTATCAAAGGCTTTACGGTCATCTATCTGTGCTGAGATTTGTCTTTTGTTCAGCAATTTTCAAGGATCATTTTATTTATAAGTAGTTAGTCATTGCTTCCATATGAAACTCTTCTGTTTCTCTACTGCTTCACGGGAAGAATGTTGTTTTCACCGAGAAAAGTGTAAGGCCGTTCACCAGGACATGCGTAACAAACTTATACGTGACAGATAGACATGTTACTGGACTGAAATATTTAAGATTTTTCCCTCGTTTTTGGTCGGAGGCATATAATAACTTGAGGACATTTGGCACAGTGCACTGGGTTTTAGGGATTGGTGAGAAATGATAGAGTCAGTAATTGCGCACCTTTTTTTTCCTGGGGATTTCCATTTTTGGGATTGCGTTACAGCTTATATAATATTATCTGTGGTTATATTTTCCCACTCAAGGACACATGGCACAGTGGATAAAGGCGTTGGCTAGATCCAGTGGTAGAATCCAAAGAGTGTGAGTTCAATACCCAGTTAAGGAAGTGGAGAACTTTCACCGGGAAATTAACAGGAGACAACTGATAACTGACATCCATTAAACATGGCAAGTGGAGCTAGAAGTCTACCGCAGTGAGCGAAATAATGGGTTTGGCATTCCAACCACCTGAAGAAGGCCGGAGCGTACAACGGCCGAAACGTTGTGATAAATATGGCGACAAAGATAAGGACAATAATCCGAATAATGTAAATAATCTTCAGTGATCCATTCGAAGATTTCATTGGAATTTTTAATAACTTTTGCTAGATTTTGTGCACGGTTTTTAGGGATTGATGAGAGATGATAGAGCCAGTAATTGCGCACCTTTTCTTTTCCTGGTGATTTACATTTTTGCAATTGCGTTAGAGCTTATATTATCCGTGGTTATATTTTCCCACTCTTGTAGATACTTATACAAAATTCACTCTCACGTTACATCCATTCTGCATTTTATATTCCTTTGGGCTGCTCCAAATATTCTCCCAGACTTTCTGTACTTTGTCAATAGATTGTGGCTTTTTTAGCATGTATAGCTGCTTTTCAAATTTCCCTGTAAAATTTCTGAAGGTCCGTTTGGAATATTTTTTTTTTGGCGATAGAACGTACATCGTTTTTCGTATCGTCTTGTTCTCTGTGCCTTTAACTGCAGTTTCTGTTTTAGCATTTCCTTGGTTGATGGAATTTCATTTAGTGGGTTAATTTTATATTTCCGCTTGATCTCCCTGTATTTGCGTATTGAGACATTTGGCTTTCTAGAGAGATCAACCAGGATGAAAATTTATTCTTTCTTGTTGTTGTTGTTGTTGAATGTGAAAGGGGTACGCAACAAAGAGATGTTGTGGTAAGAATATAAAACTTTCAATATAGCCGTCATGATACTGAGTCTGTTAAATTTAAGAGAGCATATCATTTTTAATTACGTACTTACTGTCATAAAGGAAAATTCTCAGTGTCAGTTTTATGAGACACACGCAACTGGTTTTCATCAAGCAACTGAAGGGAAAATATGCGTTTTGCTATGCAGTTAGGTACGTTGGCCAATATTGCTCTCCAAAATCTCCTGTCATTTGTCGGTCTTAGCAAGTTTTGTCTTTGTATTCACACCTGAACCATGTTCTGTAATCCATTTACACAAGTTTGTTAGCCAAGTTATTCTATACTTTCATTTTCAGTGAATTACTCACTGTCTTTTATATCATCATATTCACTACAAATTTCTTCTTCTCTTTATCATCTTAAGTATAAACGTCCATTGTCCTATTACTACTGATGTTGTTTTGTTCTTTACTGCTCAAATTCCCTCAATTTCTACTTCTATATCTTTATATTTAGGTAGATCTTTTAGGAGAAATTTCTTTCATTCGAGTAAGACATGACGATGAGAAAATACTTCTCATATTTCTATGTGCCCTGTCTCTTCATGATTTCGGCGATCAGGTTTCTACAAAATTCCATGTTCTTTGTAGCTCTCAGTAATTTTTGTCTTCCTGTTATCTCTCCTAAACTCTGTTCTGCAATCTATTTACACAAGCTCGTTATGAGAGTTAATCTATGCTTTTGCTGTCCATATTGCCTTAAATATGTCCTGGAAGGGTCAAAATTTGTAATCCCTCCTTCCTCATTATCTGGCCTCGAAATTTCGGCTATCCTATTCTGGGATTATTTAAAGCTCTCTTTTTTGTTGTTTCTGTAGTGAAAGAGATAATCAGGTAGCCCGGAAAAAAAGTTCGTGTTTTGTGTGCGATCTGCCGAAGAAACATTACCAAAAAGTAATCAGCAAAAATCTTATAGCGAAGAAAATGGCGACTTACCTCGTCAAACCAAGCGACAGCGCGTCGCGTGTGTTCTACGACGGGAAAAGTGACGAAAAAGAAACAAGTCCGTCGCAGGAGTCGCTATAACAGTATTTTGATGTGCAAATTACGGATCATCCTATCCCAGCTGTCGACGAATGAAAAATAGTTTCTGCCGATAAAAGCAGTTGGTGTTCTCAATTCGGGGCGGAAAATTCAGGCGTTTTTGGCCCCGGCGTTTGTTTGTTTGTTTGTTTGTTTGTTTGTTTGTTTGTTTGAGTGAGTGAGTGAGTGAGTGAGTGAGTGAGTGAGTGTGTATGTATGTATGTATGTATGTATGTATGTATGTATGTGTATATGTATGTATGTATGTATGTATATGTATTTTATTTTATTTTATTTTATTTTTTGACTGGTTACACGCATTGTGATTCGAGTACCGGCGAATCGAGTTTTCAGCATTTATTTCTGCCCCCAATATTCGAGTCTGTACTTACAGTGATTTTTCTTTATGTTGTGGAAGTAATCTGCGACAAATACTTCCTTTGCTCTCAGAACGCTTACACCTACAGTTTCCATTCTCTCTAAGATTTAAATCTTGCACGCATGGTTTGTCCATAAACTTTGCAGTCATCTGTAGAAACACATTTCTTTTGCTTCAAGTTGTGCGTCAACGAATTTGCAAATTCCTAGATTCTAATGTTTAATTCCAAAGACCTTGATAAATAGGATAACTGCATGATAATCACTGTCAGCTTCTATAGTGTTTAGTAATGTCCAGCTGCCATTTTCTAGGGGGGTAGATTACTTCTCTGATTTGTTTATTTATATCTGTCGCTAAAATAAATGCAGTGATGGCATCTACACCGAACCCATCGTAAAAATTCGCCATGTCTAATTAGTACATACTAAACACTTCAAATAGGCCGGTGCAATCGATAAATTATATAGAAATTAGTACCAGAAGTAACGAAACTGATCATAAGAGTGTGTGCTCGCTGTAATTTCGCCCGACACCGAAAATTAACATAAAACCAAAACATTAACTTAAAAGCCCGTGTATATATATATATATATATATATATATATATATATATATATATATATATATATATATATATATATATATATCCGCGTCGCGTTTATATGATTATTGCCAACCTTCAGAAATAGCTAAACTCACAGCTGAATACAACCGCTTTCTCAGATCAATGGTAAGAAATGCCTTCAAGCTAGTGATGCATGTAAGTCACAGCGAAAGCCCAGGGTTCTTTGAACCATGTGGACAGGCGTTACGGAGTAACATACTAAGAATTATACCAACTCTGCGCCATTCTAATCAATAGCAGAAATGGATAGCACATGTAAGTTGACCAGAAATTCCTGACATAATCATGAGTCTGACTATCTACTTCAAACAGAATTTTGCGAAGATAACTATCAACTATAATAGAATGTCTGATATCAAGAGTAGTGGCATCCACCCGGTTCGCACTCATACTTAATATTATAAAAGTTTAGCGAACAGGTTGTTTGCTTATTCGAAAATAATATTATATATTAATAACCGATATACAATAGCTAAAAATATAATTAATACCATTGCTCTTAGTGTGTTTTCTCTAATGAACATAATTTATTCTGACAGAACAAATCATCTTGATGTTAAGAATGTGACAAATTTTCTAGTCATAAAGTCGATGTGTCTTGGAATGGATCTTTGGGAACGCAGTAATTCAGTCTGAAACCATAACAGAGCTGATGGCACTAGAGGCTAAAAATATCATACTTCTGAACAGACATATGCTGACAACAAAATTTCCATCTGGAAATATCTTAATCATTTTTTTAAATTATTAAAATGGTTTCATTCTATTTGATACTATAACGTGATTTGTTTCCATTCGCAGATTGAAAATAAAATAAGCAAAATAGGTTCTTAATATTACCTGCCTTTATAGAACCTTTTCTTGGAAATTTGTCATACCATTATTGGATAACAGCACGTTGACATATCTATTTTCTTGCGAAAAAGATTTCATAGATTAAAGAGAAAGTATCACTGCCTGCTCGCAGACTAAATATCAAATATACCCTTATAAAGAAATGGCTAATTTTCCTATTACCATTATCATTCAGCAAGATTAACTAATATGAATCGTATGATGAAATATATAAAGGATATATCTATTTGCGCAAAAGATGTTTCTTCTTATGTTGATTCGTGATTGGTGTTGATCTTTTTCATTGATTTTTACACTGCAGTTTTCTTATTACGTTTTCACACAATACGATTACCACAAACAATTCATATTAGTGCTTTCCTGACTGAGAAGGATGTAAGGATGTAAGAACTGAGAATCATTTCTGGGTGATCCTGATGCAAAACGGTTGACCCAAGGCATTAGTGGGTTAATGCTGATATGATCATAGAAGAATATTCTGGGAAGTTTATCCCATTAAGTAGAGGTCCTTGAGGATATGCTGTAGCAGTCTAAATTACTAATTGTCCATGGAATACGGTTGGGATAATAATGATTCCACCCTGGGTTCGTGGATGATAAATCTTCTGCGCATTTTTATGGAGATGGTGCGATGATAGCAAGAGACTAGCGATCTTTCGGTTGTGGGATGCGGCTTGTAGCATGGAAAATAATTAATCGTCCACAAGGACACGTAAAAACCCTTTGAAATTTAAGCACTGAAAGTAAGGTTTGAACAGCCACATCCTAGATAGGGCAACAATGCCTCATTTAGGTCTTATATGAAAGTGTATAGACAGAGACATGGGCATTCTTGGACGATACACGTAAGCAACTATTTTTTCACCAATTTATCATATATAAGTTTTATAAACGTTGAGGTTTGGTGTGCATTTGTGTCCTAACTATTGGCAGTAGAATCATTCATAATTACTGGAGAAGACCCAGTGTATGCATATTATTGTTGAAACGGTTTTGGAGTGAACACGTACTTTTAGATTTCTAAGATGTTAGATAAATATATCGAATCATGTCACAAGCATTATTTTCTTTATTCACTGTAGGATTTATTTAGTTTGGGGTATTTTAGAAATGACATTTATTTTTTTTTTTTTTTGTTTTTCAGTCCCTTTTCGAAATGTCTGTTGTCAATCTTCAATATTGTAGTTCCGAGCAGTTTTTCTCTCAAAAAGTATCACGATCATTCTCCACGTCATCGGCAAGACATTTACATCTGTAATATCTTTGCTGCATCACGATGAAATACCGGTTCCTGTACGATCAATGAAGTTAAGCAACTTTGAGCCAGGTCAGTAATTAGATCGGTGGACGCTCAAGAGTACCAGGTGGTTGATTGTTTGGTTCGTATGATGCATAATGGCATGGAATTGCTAATCTGAGCACCAAGTTTCTGTTCCCGTTGGGTTTCTTATATTCACTTACGCGCATATACCAAGGTACGAATCCACCTTTCACTCACTCAGCTTTATGTTAATTAGTAAGATTTGTATCACTATACTATAATTATTTTAAAAAATATATCTTAAAATCTCAAAATATATTCTGGCTTTAAATAACCAGCAGTGGGTTGATAAACTGTAGAAAACAAACCAATAAATCAATATAATTGTGTGTTTCAAGAGTCCTCATTAATAATTTAATAAAATTATTTTCCTCTTTGTCATTCACTGGAGGATGCTTGCATCCATCAAGGATTTATGCATTGATTATGTCTTTCTTTTTGTGTTTGAGTCATATTTATTCCATTGTGAACGTGAACTTTATGTAATTCATAATGTAATTATTCAATAAATAAGGTGATTTTTTCGGTATAAGGACTTCTAATACAGATAGAAGCATACTTTTTTTTTATTTTTCAACGTAGTCTCCCAGCACTGTCACACACTTTTCCCATCAGTGCGCAAGCTTCTGTATTCCCTCAGCGTAAAAATCTTTGGACTGATGTCTCAGCCAGTCGCTCACAACTCTTTTGACTTCATCGTCACTTTTAAACTTCGTGCATCTCGTGAACTCTTTTAAGGGACCAAACTCGTGAAAGTCTGAAGGGGCATCCTTCTCATAGTGGGAGAGACACCGCTAGGACAACTCGACCCTCCTCTGTTTGTGTTCTGCAGTAAGCATCTTTGGCATCCACCGGCAGCTAACCTTCGAGTAGCCAAGGTCATCATGGACAATTTTGTGTGCTGTCCCAAAAGATAAGCTCAAAGTCCTTGCAATGTCATCCACTGTCACCCTTCTGTCAGACTGAATGAGGTCATTGACTGATTCGATCACCTCCGGAGACCTCACTTCTGTAGGCCTCTCAGGCTTACAGAAGTGAGGTCATCCTCACACTGCTCCGTCCTTCTTTAAACAATTTAGCCCACTTGTAGACATTTTTTTGGCTGAAACATGTGGCACAATACACAGTTGACATTCTCCTATGAATTTCAACTGGTTTGCACCCTTCATCAACCAAAAACTTGATAACTGACCGCTGTTCAATCCTGGAGTATGCTTCTTGGTCGGCCATCTTTGTTAATCGCCAAAACTCTCAAAGTTGTTTTTTTTAATCTGTAAAAGGAATTAAACCCACGTGAAAAAGAAGTAAAACAAAAAAACAAAATAAAAAAGTAAGCTTCTATCTGTATTAGAAGTCCTTATACCGAAAAATTCACTTTATTTATTGAATGACCCTCGTATATACGTTCAATTCAAACTATACCCATATATTAGCAACGCCTGCACAGTATTCACTTTCTAGTCGCGACAGAGTTCAAAAGCCTATCCGAGTCCTTGTGGGTGATTAATTATTTCAACTCTACAACTCCTTCCTCACGGATTAAATGTCATAGATCACTCAATGATTTTTTTTTCCATGGAAAGTTTAGATACGACATCGATACTTCAGTTCTAAAATTCACGGCTAAGAACCATCATGCTATACACATAGTGGCTAACCACATTTATTACTGTCGTATTTCATTGCAGAGATATATGTACAACTGGAGCATCACCTCAAACGAACCGCTACTTTGTGAAACAGCATGTTTCCATTATCATGGAAGTGGATGTTCCCACGCTCACTAAAATCTAAGCATGTTCAAGTCTCGATTCAACCGTTATCTTAACCACCTCTCACCATAAATTTATCTTTACACTGTAACCATCTATCTCGAGTGACTCTTGAGCCTTGTACCTCATTGTAAAATAATATTCAGTCTTCTTTCATTCTTTAATCACACGCAATTCTGAAGCTGATCCCGCACGCTTTGTTCAAAGTTTCCTTTCAATTTTTTGTATTATTATTTCATTCAATAGCCTCGTTTTGGTGTTTTTATTTCAGTACAAAAAATACGTTTCTTTTTCAGGAATATTTTCTTTTCTCTGTATTTCCTGAATGGCGTATCAGTTTCTCTTAAGCATTCTTCATTAGCTAAGGTATTTTAATCTATTTCTTCAGTTTCTGGTCCTTTTTGTAACATTTTATATATTCATTGATTTAGCAGGCAGTTCTGTCATTATTTGTATTCTGTTTCTTTTTTTTAGTTCATTTTACGTCATTTTTTACTTGTTTCTCTGTTCACATTTCGTTTGATTTCGACTCTTTGTTAGTCTAGGTGTCTTTTTTGTTTCCAACCATAAAACGTTTCAGTAATTAACTCTGCGCCGACATATGTTAAGCGGATCACTTTGTTGAAGTTATGAGACTTTATATAATAGAATATTTTCATAATTTTTTTCGTTTTCCATATTTTTTTTCTCTCTCATATTTTTTTAAGAAATGCAACTGCTGATCTTCCGACATTATTTAACTTTTTCGACAAAATTCCATCTTCCGTTAAATGTACAATATACGCGTGACCCTCTTCGTTCATATATCTATATTCATTTAATGTATCATTTATTTATAGTATATATTACTGTCTTGCTAACAAGCCAATTCATATTCCCAGATTCTAAAAGCTAAAGAATTCTCGTCTTTTAAATATGTTTGGATAGAAAAATAATGCATGTTTTGTTTCTAACATTTTTTACATATAAAATATTTGCATACAAGTGATTTAAAAAATAAATAAAAATATAGGACAACTTGTGTTTTAACTTTCTTTTTCTTTTCATTCAATCTCAAATTAATCCAAGTATCGCTGTTAATACTATAAAATGTGACTCACATCATACAATGCCGTAACGAAACTTGTGTTCAGTGGACCTCAAGAAAACCATCTGAATATTCTGGCTGTCCTGAGATATTTCCTCCAAGTTCACAAGTGCAGATCCTCACCTCACAGGATATCAGTGACTAACCCCAAAAGATGAAGTTGATTCCGCCTCCTCTGGCATACACATACGAGAAAAAAAAGTAGCAAGTAGATATATAAGCACCTGGTAGAGTGCCTTTCGCATTCCTTCACTTACTGTTGTCTTCAGTGGTTGCACCTAAAAAAGTCCTTTTAGACTGGCTGGTACTCCAGCCTAGAAAACCTAGTTTATTCTGCTATTTAACCTAGAGCTGAGACTAGTTAGCTACCTTATACAGGGTGATAGTGAACGCCAGAGATTAAAGAAGATTTCGAACTCAGCTGACCAAATCCACTTCCCGCCCCGAAAACCATTACACAATCCAGGCCTGCGTCAAGCAGATGCCTCTCACCAGAAAATGCCAAGTTATAGAAGAAATACTGATCTTTTATTGTTAACAATCAGGTGTAAGAGGAAATTATGGCATTAAAATATTTTATTTGAACACGAAGTTTATACATTATATTCTTTCTGATTGCCATTAGTTTTATAGAGTTAAAAATAAACACATGCATTTCATATCCTGTGTTATCGTGTATCCTCAAGTTTTTGTAAGTGCTCTTACCTTTCTGAACTTGGATGGTCTTAACAGCTTCCACAAATTCCTATGCTTTGTAACCTTTAGTATTGTTTATCCCTGTTGAGATAATATATTGTTATATTGTTTTTTCAACCCTTCTATTCATACTTCTGACAGCCATTCATATGAGGTAGTCTGGGAAATGGCCCGCTACTTCTCTGCTTCTATTGTCTTCGATATATTTTCTGAGTGTCATATTTTCCTAGTCTTCCTTTCTCCAAAGTGTTCCAGAAGTTTCAGCTATCTCTTTCTGATTCAGAATATATATTCCCTGTCTTTGCCTTTTTCTTAGAACTTCAACTTTGTTTCCGTCCATGTTATTCTCAGCATATTTCTGTAGCACTGAATTTCGGTTGCCTCCAGTCTTCTCTTCATTTGAAGCAAAATGTTCAAATATTCATTGCCATATAGGAGATGTGAAATTAAATAGCAGTTCAGTATTATTTTGTTTTTGTTTCTAACAAAATATGTCGTAATGTTTCCTAATAATTTGCTTAGCTTTTACGATTTTCTCATTATTTAAATGAGTAAAGTGCGTTATTACGGATTTTAACCATTTACCTGGCATGTTTATAGAAATAGATAAAATGCAACACTTTTGTCACATGCCAGGAATTAAAAAAGGCCGGCTATTTTGTAGAATTATTAAAAATACAATTTATCTGTATGTTAGCTACGATATTTGTAAAAGACTTCGCTGAAAGCAGACAAAAATCGGCAAATTTGAACAACAAGTATTGTTTGAAACTGCATATATAATTGGTATATTTCAACTTGACTAACGCAGAATTTCTAAAAAATTAGAATAAGAAGGATACATATATTATAAGTTAGGATACATATACTATAAGTTACATATATTATAAGTTTGGATACATATACTATAAGTTAGAAAGATTTTAATGACATTTGTTGAGCACATAATTAGGAAAAAGAGTTTGCAAAATTTAGCCCTTACATGGCATAATTAATGCAGCAAGCGTAGAGGCAAACAATAATTAGTGTAATAATAGATTGTATTCTATTTTTTTAAAGCACATCAACCATGTAGGATATTTCATGCCTAATAAGGTGTTTTGTGAACCATAAGTGAAGTAATAATTTTGCAAGATGTGTAGTAGAATTCTAACATTTGGAACCATAGCGTAGTTTCGTAGAACATTTCCTTTAAATGTTTCAGCATTTGGGATTATCTAATTGTATTTTGGGTTTTCTTTTATAAGATTTGGAAGTGGTTTATTTCTTTTACATAGCTTATTATTTGAGAAGCAGGCACATTTTGGAATATCTCGGTAATATTTTACGTCATATATTTGTTGTCCGCATCCTTCTGTTCTTTGCAGTCTATTAGGGTTGTGCTTAATAGTGAGTAATTTATCACATGAGATGAATCGAGGTGAAGTTTCTACTTTCAGTAAGAATGTGTTTGTAAGATGCGTATGTTCAATTTGGAATCTTCATGGCAATATGCCCTATCTTCGATCAGGTAATGGTTGTCTATTTTCCAATCTGACTCTCAACTGATTTTCATACAGTTTGTTGTTCGGAAACCTATCCCAAATTGTTTGGTATTTTTTAAAATATATTTCTAATTAGTCTATGCATTGAATCGGGAAGAATAGAAGACGTAAGAGGGGGGGGAAAGAGTGATGGTAAAAACTCAAAGATAACAGCGTTATGACTTGCTTAGAATGACAAGAGAGAAAACGTTGAGAAGAACGGTGATCTCCTGCGGCTTGGAGGGAAACAACACATAAAAGAGAAGTAATTTTTAATAATGTATTTCACTTTCAACTCCCTTATTTAAGTCTCCATTCTTTGTTGAATTCATTTTGTTTCTTACTTTTTGTTTCTTCCGGCTTTCTGTACAGTCAAGCCCCTTTCTCTCACGACACGAAAAAAGTAATTATCTAAATATATTTTATATAAAAATAAATCAATTGAAAATCATTTTTTTACAGTATCAAATTATATACTAAAGCAAACAGTATTGATATTAATTGCTGGTAGAAACAGTAAAATTAAGGAAATGTAATACAGCTTATGCTTCATTTCACATTAAAATAACGGTGTCAGATGAACGAAGTTAAGCAAAGTCGACCCTTAGTCAGTACCCAGATATGTAACTGGTCGGGAATAGTGGCGATATAAACTTGGATGTGAGGTTGGTTCAATGGGTACCGGCTTGTAATTAGAATTGGAGTTTCCAGTTCCAGTCAGTCGGCGTGGTGTAATGGTTAGCAAGCTTGTCTTGCTAGATCACTTACTACGGAAAAGTGAGTTCGATCCTCACTGGATGCCCCATGCTTTCGGCCTTGTGCCACATCTAAGCTACGCTTGGAAAATCTCTTGGAGTCAGTAGTTCACTTTCTGAGCGACTGTTCGGTTTAACTCTCTTCCTACGGGCGGGAGGAACCCGAAGGAGGCTACGCCGAAGGGCGAAGTCTCCTTCGGGGAGGTAAAACCGGCCCTGAACCCGTTTATACGGGTTCAAATGGGCTATTTTTTGGCCGAGCCTAATGGCTCGGGAATGCCCACGTTAAAAAGGCCTTGTGCCACATGACACCCTCGTGGTGGGGGTGACTGAATATCGTCAGTTTTTTTTTTTTATATTCACATATGAGCAAAGTCTTCGGATAGGTAGGAATGCACATCTACACTCGCCAAGAATGGGTTAATTATTGATAATATATTCTTCTTCTTTATGGGCCGTTTCCTTTCAGAAGGTAGGCGACAATGGCTCTTCAAATGTTCCTGTTTGTAGCAGCTCTAATTCAATTATGTATTTTCTTTATTTCTAAAACCTCTAATGAAATCTATTTTCTTAAGCTTGTTATGCTTTATTTTCCTCTGTCTCTCTTGCCCTCATCCTGTCCTGGGATTAAAATCACTTACAATCTAAATATATTTTCTAAATTCATATAAAATTCAAATGCATTTAGAAAAAAATAATCGTTATGAATATTTATCTTCTAAAATAAATATTTAACAGAATATATTATTTAATACGTTTTACCCAATACAAGGCCCATGAGACACTCAATCGAGAGGGCTAAAATACATGTGTGATATGAACGTAAAATTCGGAAGTATTTATTTTAAAAAAATACGAGTATATATCGGATAGATAACGATTGAATCCGGATTAGGCGTTGATTGGATTTACGAGAGGTTAACTTTTGCTTCATCATATCTTTTATGAGCCATCATCGAGGATTTTATTCACTGCTCAGTAGTAATGTTTACACAGACTAGCCACATTAACCCTTACCCCACGTCGAGGCGCTTGTAATGTTCGTGGAATCATTAACGCGGACATATATTAGACAAAATTGTCTTTCTTCGGAAGAAGGGATCGGAATGAGAACGAAATTATTTGATATATTTTAGATAAAGGAAATCAGTATTTTGAGATTAGGAATGTTTTATTTCCTATTTCTCTTTTATTCATATAAAATAGTAAATCATAATTATTAATGTCGTTTTATTATTTTGATCATGGCACCATAAGTAAGGCAGTAAAGTTACAAAGACAAGTGTTACTCTATGTGATAGAATATAATAAAGAGAAATACAATATTATGGATCAACGGCAATAAAAGATAAATATTTTAGAAAACAGAAATTTTGATTAGCATTGCATTTAATCATCGGAAGATCAAACTGAACTGGAAAACAAGAAAACATAAGAGAATTCTATAAGCGAGAAGTGCGAAACTTGCGGGTAGATCTAGATATTTCCAGTGTAAAATGATGAGACATATCTACCAATCGAGCACTGAGCTTAATCCATAAAGACGATTTGCTAAAGAGGAAAGCTCATCAGATCAATTATCGTGAAAATAGTTATAGAGAGGGCACAGTTAAACTACGTTATGGCAGCGGGAAAGTGACTCAGAGCGAGATGCCAGGTCAGGGCCGATGACACTGATGATTCTTAGTTAGATTTTTAGCAATATCTAAATCCTTATTAAAAACAGCAGACCATATATAACAACATGAATGAATCGTAGGCGTATAAATTTGTGAGATAGACATATAAAAATACAAACCAGGCAATTATGTCATTTACAATTGTTTACCAACTTAATTCATCTGTGTATGAACATTTACATTATAAAATATTAATTCATGTTTTATAATAAACACAGTTGAGAGATATCAAAAGAAATATTTGTATAAATGTAGGAACATAAAAATGTAAGTAAATTTTCAAGATATCACTTAATAGAGGTAATAAGTAAATCAAACAGAGATTAGTCTGAACTAAGTTTAGTTACGCCCAACACCGCGAGATGTCACAGAAACAAAATATTAACATAAAATCTGGAATATTTTCATAAATAGCCTCGTCAATTCAAATCTTTCTTATAAATGTCAATACTGGCAACATTAACATTCAGCTGTGTACAAACAATTTCACAGATGAATAGTTAAAATGGCTTTGAGAGAAAGAAACCTGTATCTCTTAGCCAAGACGACCTTTCATCATTCTTCTAAATCTCTAGACTCTTGCTACAGAATTACAAAAGTCTGTACCAAATAGCAGAAACCAAATCACTTGATGCCTTTCAAAAGCAGCAACAACAAAAATGGATAGCTCATTTGACGAGAAGAGTAAATAATGTTAAATCCAAGATCCCAACGTTCCAGGCTACTTCAAACAATACGGGAAAAAGCAATAATAGTTGGTCAACTTATGACGTCTATTTTTCTGAAAGATTGTTTTCAGAGAAAGATTTTATTGTTTTAATAACAATAATGATTGTTCGGTCACTGAATTCCGGATATGTCCTTGTAAAGAACCGGCTTATAGTACCGTTACCATTATAATTAGAATACAATAAAAGGAGACCCGATTCCGGATATGTCCTTGTAAAGAACCGGCTTATAGTACCATTACCATTATAACTAGAATACAATAAAAGGAGACCCGATTCCGGATATGTCCTTGTAAAGAACCGGCTTATAGTACCATTACCATTATAACTAGAATACAATAAAAGGAGACCCGATTCCGGATATGTCCTTGTAAAGAACCGGCTTATAGTACCATTACCATTATAACTAGAATACAATAAAAGAGACCCGATTCCGGATATGTCCTTGTAAAGAACCGGCTTATAGTACCATTACCATTATAACTAGAATACAATAAAAGGAGACCCGATTCCGGAAATGTCCTTGTAAAGAACCGGCTTATAGTACCATTACCATTATAACTAGAATACAATAAAAGGAGACCCGATTCCGGATATGTCCTTGTAAAGAACCGGCTTATAGTACCGTTGCCATTATAACTAGAATACAATAAAAGGAGACCCGATGGACTTCAGTTGTCGAAAAATGATCCACTTCAATTATCGTTTCGGTTATTTAATGGCCATAAGATAAATTCCCAATATATTAATTTATTACATTTGCCAGGATGGGCCACTTAATTAAAGACGATGAAAACAAAATAAAGACTTGTCTAATACACAACAAATTAACGCCGATGATTCTCAAACATATATGACAATAACATTTACTGCATATAGCGTAGCCGAAAATCCCAAATGAAATCTTGTAAGAAATATAAATATCACACGGAAAAAAAACAGAATTATAAGCATGCTATGTAGAAACATTTTAAAAGAAAAGCAAGGTGCTAAGGAATGAAAAATATCGTTAGAAACAAAGAAAATCGTGCTTGGTTGCTATTTGATATCTATCCTACCATATGACAGGGTATGTTGGAAACTTTCACCACTGATGAGAAAAAATAGAAGCAACAGAAATGTTGTTCTAGGGAAGGGTTATTTACAACGTTGCGAATGTTTTTATCATCTTCGTTGCCATATTCACGACCTTTCAGCTGTTTTACACTCCGAACTTCTTCTGGTGACTGGAATTTCGAACCGAACTATTTTTTTCGCCCACCTGCCATGCCTCTTCTGTATGTATCAATATCAGTTATTTCCTACGTTTTTTTTCACTCCTGCTGTAGCCAAGGTGAACACAAATATTTGGGCCAAGTTACTGGATCCAACCAACGCTTTTATCCAGTGGGTCATGTCTCCTTGAGAACATCAGTATATGAATTTTGGGGACTTATAAATCTAACGTTAGAGTAATAATCAATTTTTTTTTTTTTTTTACCGGAGCTCATATTAAACATTTGTTTTTATTCATTTTACTCTAGCACTCCGTATTACTGGATCCCGTATTGTATTCATTTCTATGCTTGGCCGGCTTAGGAGATTTTTTTGGCCAAACATATGCATTGATTACTTAAGTTTTCTTATTTTCCACTATGTTCTCTGTCTATTAATTTAAACATATTTTGGAACTCACTTAGTCTATTCTACCCCATCGACGATATTTACATGACCATGCAATAAACGATTATTAACTTTTTTGTATCACTGTAAACAGCTTTTTTCGAAAAACTGAATTATAATTAAGACGGAATTCAAGAGTTTATCGAAAACGTTTTCCCATCAAAACCTACTTAATATAACTGCCATATTATTAGTCCTGACATAGCATCTTGGTTTCGGACATGTTCCCACCCCAGTAACGTGTCTTCGCACTGAATTTACTATAAATATTTCCATGGTAATTGCTCTGAAGAACTCTACATTACGGTACCTAGACTTTATGGATTTAAGCGCAATTTTAGATTGGCAGCAAGGGTTCATTTTCCAGATGAATGGCTACATGTAACCGTAAGTTCTATGCCATCAATGTTTTTATCGTACTTCTCGCTGTAGAAATCTGTTCTAGCTTCCTGCTTCCCAAAAATGATCTTCAAAAAATTAAAAGCCTTCAAGAATACAACAGAAAACGATTGATATTGCACTTGAAATTTTGAAGATCAAAGCTGACTGAAAAGCATGGAACAAGAAGAGAGTTTCACAATCAAGATGTACGAGAGAGGAAACTGTTAGCATAGAACTTACGGTTGTCTCTAGCCAATTCAACTGTAAAACTTCTGTTACTGCATTAAATTCATAAAGTTCAGGTACTATAGGGCAAAGTCCATTCATAACATCTATCATGAAATTATTTATTAAAAAAAGCACAGGGACGATACGTTAGGGAGGTGGAAAATCGAGATGCTAGGTCAGAACTAATAATATTGCGAATTACGTTTTCGATTTTATAAAGAATCTCTCTATACATATAGCAGGATCAGCGAACAATATATGGTAGCAATATACAAAGCCTGAAAGATACATTCGGATGAGAAAAATTGTCTTGAATGACTCATTGATCCAACATTCATAACAACAGACCTAGCATGTGAATCAATATAATCTTTTCACTTCATGTCAGCAGAGAATGTTAGCTCGAGAAGGCGCGACTGCGCATTTGCATCAGTCAGACTGATGGAAGGGAGAAAGAGGCCTTTGAGATTATTAATAGAGAGAATTTTCGTTTTGGCTCTGTTAAAGCTAACAAGGCATTCCTTGTTCCAGTTAACCGCAGATTGTATGCAATGTGAGATCAGCCACCATTTTCACCTCATCGAACTTATAATATTTACTAACGGGACAGTTCTTTGAATATATATATATATATATATATATATATATATATATATATATATATATATATATATATATATATTGGCTCCAAAGATTATTGGCGTCTCTGCAAGAGCGTATTGAACAATTGCAAACCCTCTATACCTCCTTCATTCAACCAGTTCGAAGTCCTGACCTCCTCTACCGACAAGGCTTTTTTTCTTTCTCCCCCTACTCGTCAGTGTGTTTGCCCATAGTAACACATTTTGTCCTAATTATTCTAACTTATCTGATGGTCCCGTTTCGAAAGAAAAATCAGAAAAAAGGGAAAATTGAATGTCTTTGGCTCGATGTGAAAGTGTCTCGTCAGTATTCTCATGATTTAGTGGCCGACTATAGTTGCT
Source organism: Acanthosepion pharaonis (assembly GCA_903632075.3). Lineage (NCBI taxonomy): Eukaryota > Metazoa > Mollusca > Cephalopoda > Sepiida > Sepiidae > Acanthosepion > Acanthosepion pharaonis. Next base: position 106,698 of record CAHIKZ030005283.1, on the reverse strand, counting down.
GGATAAAATTTCTGAACTTGGAATTGTTTTCGCCACCATTCTTTCTCCTGTTGTTCTTAATTTTTATTGAAAGTATGCCTCCCAAGCCCACTATTTGGTAAAGGCGGTGGATTGGCCGTTGACCCCCGCCACCAGGTCGATGCTTGGACTTAAGGTAAGCTGTACATTCACTTGTTATCATGAGGAAGAAAGCGGACAAACACTCGCCTCCCTTGTGTATAATTTCGCTCTACCGAAAGCTCATTTTAATCTTTTTTCGATTTTCTTTAATTCTTTATTTTTCTATATTTTTTTAATGTTTAAATTTTATTTTATTGTTTTTTTTTTATCTTTCTCCCCCTACTCGTCAGAGTGTTTGCCCATAGTAACACATTTTGTCCTAATCATTCTAACCTACCTGATGGTCCCGTTTCGAAAGAAAAAATCAGAAAAAAATGGAAAATTGAATGTCTTTGGCTAGATGTGAAAGTGCCTCGTCAATATATATATATATATATATATATATATATATATATATATATATATATATATATATGAAAAGACAATATTTATAAGGCATTTTTCAAATGTAAAAGCTAAAATAGTTATACATATATTTGTTATTTTTCGGCGAATGTTAAGGGCAATATTTGTTACCTGTCCTGCTTTAAGAACGTCCTCCCTCCCCATCATGTTAATTCAGTGATTTACCAATACAGGTGTAGTTGTGGACCCGACTACATAGGGAGGACGTCTCAACGTTTGGATTCGAGAATAAAACAGTATTTACCCCCATGATTTTGAATCCGTCCTCCAGGAATAGCCAACTGACCAACAGTTCTATCTGCTATTGCTGAACATTTAATAAATAGTAGGAAATGTGTGGGAAATTTTAGTGGTGACTGATTTATAATTTTATCTATGTCTCACTCCACATTTCATCTCAAGGTTTAGAGTCCTTGTATATCAGGATCCCGTGAGCCTTCTCTTTGTAAACAGAGGGAATGATTGCTGGCTCTTAATATTATTGGACTCTAGTTTCTTGAAATTCATTTTTCCCCATTCGATTACATTCGTTAATTAAAAATTAATTTACACGCTTTTTTAAATTCCCAGAATAAATAAATTTGATAAGTCCTGGGACGAAACCGGTTGTTTTTATTTTAGCTTTTGCTTTTAAAAAATGCTTTATAAATATTGTCTTTTTTCTATCTATTATTAAATTCTGTACCACGAAAAATATATATATATATATATATATATATATATATATATATATATATATATATATATATATATATATATATGTGTGTGTGTGTGTGTGTACGTACGTACTTTTTTGTTTCTTGAAAGGGGCAAGGTATGTATATACAACTTATTTTCTTTGGCAATATCTGTAGGTCCTGTTACGGGTTTGAAATGATCATGTTGAAAAGACCTTTTCAATACTTTCGGGAAAATAATCGTTGAATTCAAGATTTTAACGTGTATTGGTTCTTTGCTGATAGTTTATAACCCGATTGGATAAATCCTGTATCGATTTAAAAATTGTTGAAGTCAAACTCCTCTTAGATACGCTGTGCTTTGTGATTTCATAAACGCTCTTGGATATCGGGATTTCTATAAGCTGATCCAAATTGAAAGACAAAGCACGCATTAAAAAAAGCGAAACCATAGAGAAACCAAACTAAAGGTGAAAAATATTCTGCTTTCAATTTGGATGGAGAGTGATTGTATAGCTTGTCATGAAGCTATCAACCAAAACGAAATATTTCATGCGGAGAAGTATTGTTGTCAAATGGAATAATGAGGCGAAAACAGAAGAAAAACAAAGTCTGTATCATTGGTTAATCGTAACATCGTGTTAATCTTACACGAGAATTTAAGACTATGTAGTGTTTGAGTAAGGGAATAAAAAAAAATATGACACAAAATACGCAAATTTGATCTCATCGTTTCTAGACATTACTCAATATATCATCTTTTCAGATGACAACACTTTTAAATGAAAATAATACAATAGTAACTCAAGAGGTTAAGTCTTCGATTGAGTGATCGAAATCTGAAGAATTTTGCCACCCTTTACTGTCTGCGATGATACTACATATTACGAATAATAAATTGTAAATACTTGGAATTTCGTCATCAGTTCACCCCAAATTGTATAACCATGTCCGTTAGGAACAATAATACAAATAATACAAAACATTCCTTGATGATGACAAACATTTCTTCATCGCTGGGTTCTTTTTCTCGTTTTAGTGTAAGTAGATAGGAAAGACGCCATTAGCGTGCTTCACCCAAAAAACTGTCGAATCAGAAATATATAAAATAAAGGACATTACGCAGAAAATTGACACTTAAAAATGGTCATGATATATTGTGCAAAACTGGTGAGGAAACTTCTATCAAAATCCATTCACAGAATACCGAAATATCCTATATTTTTCTACCAAGCTGTTAGCGTGATTCGAGGTGTATAATACGCCTCTCTAATTTTTGGACGTGAATTTATGGAAAAATAGGCACTTAAACTTTTTTTTTAGAAATTTAAGCATCAAATATATTATAAATATAATAGTTGATCAACTGACATCCAGCTAGAAGTCAGAATTTTTGGAAATTTCTCCAACGGATGATGGTAAATTACAAGCCAAAACACAAAAACTCATTGGAATAGCAATGGATCCTTTCTAAAAGTTAAACTGAAAGTATTATTAAGCAGCAACAATTAGTCAGAAGCAAAGAAGAGAGATGATATTATGTAATATATGTCAATCTGTATGTTATTGAATGTTGAATAATTTTCATATGGAGGATGTGAATATCTCTGATGCTACCATGCCCTGGTTATATGGCTAATAGAGACGTGTTATGGAAAAATGTAAACAAAAACTTCGCTCACTTACAAAAAAAAAGAGACTTAAATTGTCTTAAACATACGATAAGGATTGAGGACTTAAGGAATTTAACACACACGTTATATATTGAAGGCAAAAAGGATAGAGGAAAAGATACCTAACGAGCTTGTGTATATGGATGGCAGAACAGCGTTTGCGAGTATAACAAAAATATAAACATTTCTAAGCTCTACATAGTACAGGAATTGTGGTGAACCATGTTCACATACTTCCTGAGGTGGCAGGGTACATAGAGAAAGATTATCAGAGACAGATAATGAGGAGTATTTAGAGCTCGAGAATAAAAAGTTCATACAAAAACGCAACGAGATTAGGTTTTACAAAAAACCACAGAAGGAATAAAACGATTTTATAAACAAAATCATATTGAAGTGGCTATTTGATATTTATCTGCAGTGATCTGAAACCAGAATATACATTAATATTACGTTCATGTATTGAAATACAAATTAACCGAAAATCTGTCTACCCATTTACTGAGTAGCAGCAGAGAAACACGATAGAAGCATGTTCATGAAATTGCTGTCTACACTCAATCATATGTCTTTTATTGCAAAACAAAATCCAAAACCAAAACTACTCTCTGACAATAACTGAAAGTCATGATATCCATCTTTGACACTAAGGGTCGCGCAACATTTTAGAGGTCAGATTTTTCAAAATTTCATCGGCATGACTGATGCTAACCGGCACAATATTAACGCATTTCACTGCGGGGATGTTGAAAGCGATTTTCTCTCTTTCAGGGAGATAAGTTAGTGGGTCAAGTAACGGCCACGTAATGACAATTCCTACAGTGACAAAACCGGAATTCAAATTCAGTTCGTGTATAGCAGGCAAACTAGAAAAGTTGATTTCTTTAGACCCAGCTTCAGGCCCGGGAAGAGGCTAAATCTGTCTTCCCAATAGCTTTCAACGCCATGGTGCTTTTTTTTTTTTATTGGGAATATGTTTCCTAAATATAAAATGAAAGTTCAGCTCCCCACCGTACACAAAACTTGTTGTTTCTCGTTCTAATATATGTCCTCGGCTGAGACATAGATGAATCTCGCCCATTTGGATCTAGAGACCTAAACATGCCTTCTCCATATGGAAGAGTGTCTCCATATTATATTTAAAACTATTCCATATTGTTTATCTTTGCACTCTACTCAGTGTAGATATATGTTATTATTGTCCACATATTTATTGCTGGTATTTTTACTATAAAAATATATTTTTTATAATTTCCAAGAGTTTTTCATTTGGTTTGTGTTCACTATTTCCTATAGCTGGAACAGGAGCTACCAAACTGGTCAGGCTGGACATGGGAACGAAATAAATTAAGAGGTGTTTCCACGCTTCTCAAAATCTTCAATCACCCGATTAGATACCTTGCTGCTGCGTGCAGTCTATCGTCATACCCGAAACTACCGTCATATTGTCTTCTTTGGGGTTGAAATTCTAAAGTTAAATAATAATAATAACAAAATGTACTTAATATCTATCCGAATATTTCCTCAGAGAAATGCACTTTGGTTCGTTCTGAGATACAATATTTTGGAATGCTAATTTAACTTTCAGTTGTACCCTCCAACGTATACTGATAAATGTGCCCGGAATAAAGCCAGTATTTAATTATTTTATAAAGCGTATCAATAAACATAAGGCTAAACATCTGGAAAAGTACGTTGCATATAATACACGAATAATTATGGTAGTATCTGTCTATATTTCTGAGATGAGGTATTATGTGCACTATTTACATTATGCGGAATATTTTGCACATCTTTGTCGCCATATTTTTACAACGTTTCGGACGTTGTACGCCCCGGCTTTTTTCAAGTGGTTGGAATGTCGAACTGAACCCTTTATTTCGCTCACCGGGGTAGACTGTTCTTCAAAGATACATTGCACAGTGGATAAAGGCGTTGGTTTTATTCAGTGACAGGACCCAAATAGAATGAGTTCAATACGTGGTTAAGGCGTCGAAGAACTTGGAGAGGGTAATTAACATGAGATAACTGATAACTGACATTCATTAGACCTGACACGTGGAACTAGAACAGTCTAGCCCAGTGAGCGAAATAAAGGGTTCAGTTCGATATTCCAACCAACTGAAGAAGGCCGAAGCGTACAACGGCCGACACGTTGTAATATATATGGCGACAAATATGAGGACAATAGTCCGAATAATGCGAATAGATTACGGTAGTAGTTTCCTGTGTTTTGATTTTATGCTGAATTATTAAATATTATTATCGGAAAATATTATTGAAATAGCGAATATAATCAAAATAATTTATGGTTTTAAATGATGTATAATAAGCTTTCGTATACATTTATGCGTGGTTATTTCGATAGAATGATGATTAGTTTCTGCAAAGAAGACAAAATAAATAATTCAAGCTCTACGTATGCGATTTGCCTCACATGCAAGTGACCTAAATTCCTACTCCAAATTTTTTCGTTTTTCTTTTAAATTAGCAGCATATAATTTAATACAACTCGGAGAAGAGACAACTCATTGTGACAGTAATATACAGGGAAATATTAAACGCCTGGGGAATTAAGATTCTAACCAAAGTTTGGAACAGCTGAGTATATTATGTAAAATAATTGTTTTCAATTATAAAGAAAATATAATTGGAAAAATTTCGTGAACAAAACCAGATATTTGCCTGAAAAATTGTCTATCATACACAATATCTAAAAAACAAAACCTCTTTTCAAAATACATTTTCCAATTTTCTAGAGAATTAAAATATTATAAAAGACGCAATTAATTTAAATCCGCGGAGGCAATATTCACTTAAAACGGTGGTTCAGCGATAGTATTACAGTTCAATAAAGGACATTGTGGGTCCTTTTTTTTTATTCTGGCGAAAACATAGTTCATTTAACTTAAATGATTCTATGTGCATCATTCGACATTTGATTCCGATGAAATTAGTCGATAGAGTGGTTGTTCTATTTAAATAGTACGTTTTTAGAAAGGAATTCACATAAAGGGATACTTTCTCATCCTCCAGTATATACAAAATTAATTTATTTAAATAAATACAGAGTTCTTATTTATTTAATTTGTATAGTTTGCCTTGAACAATTTGAGCCTATCTCACAGGTCGTTGTAAACTATCTATTCTCAGCGCTGATCGCAGCATATAACACAAAAAAAATGCAGCCTTGTGTATCCATCTGTTTCTGATTTACACTCTGGAAACGATATAATTTCGAGGATAATATGTATAAATGATTTACATATATTTATTTGAACTAGGTTGGATATATTGTGCAGCGTGAAACGCTGATAGGTTTTATATAAGCTCTTCAGTTTATCTCCCTTTTCCTCAATTTTTCTACAATATAAAATATTAAAGCTGAAACCCATAGTGCTGATATGATGAAATTTTACAAACCATTTTTGATACCTTAGGTGTTTTGCAGTAACTTCTCTATAAATTGTAGAAATCTTGTTTTAGTGCCTAAGAAAATGGTTACTATTAATTCCTGTCGTACTTTTATTTTATAATATGAAAAAGCCATTTATAATCAGGCTATGATTGCTGTCACGATAATTTTTAATTTTATATGTTAGAAATAATAACGACATACAAACACAGATTTACAAAACAGGCAGATTAATTAAGTCTGTATCTTTGCAATGATAGATTCATATAGGTGTATTCAAGGGTGTTTAAAATGTTCGCAGATATAACCAGATTTGCTGTATTTGCTTAGTCTAACGGATACCTTTTTCTGTAAATACTCTGGTGTATATTTATATTCATGTGTTTCATATTTTTATGAACGTTTGTATTCATGCTTATATGCACGTTTTGTGTCGCTTGATAAGGGCTATTATTAATATGAAACTCAGTACCAATGATGAAAGCCCACTACCCGAAAAGCTTTAGACGGTTCAAAAACGGATATTATGCCCAGTTTCTGTCATCCTGTGGATATGCTCTGCGAAGTTGGAGGCTACAAGCTTACCATTATAACCAGGTTCTCTATAGCTTGGGGAAATCCGAAAAGTTCCTACTCATTGTCACATTTGTTGGGAGCTCGTAGCAAATATTTCTCTGCGCGGGTACGATCTGCACTGCGCCACGGCGGTGAAACGCCCTCTTCCGAGTTGTTAACTATGTTTGGTAGTGAGGATATAAAATCAGTGATGTACACCTGAGTCTTGGGTGGTTTGCTCACGTCCAACGAGCTCCATCAGGCATTAGGACTGTTTCGGAGCTCAGGGTTCATACTCAGAGAGGCTGAGATAGACCAAGGTGCACTTGATAGGATGGCATTGGAAGGCGATGTTCAGCAGTGCGGCCTTGATCACATTAGCCCGCTTGATAAGGATTCTTGGAAAGAATCAGTGAGAGCTAGGCGACTGCTGCCTACCCCAGTCACTTGGAAAACCAGCAACAGTATAATCAAGGCCCCGGAATTTGACTTGAGTACAACCTGTCTAATAGACAAATCACAGATGACTAAAGCGGTTCCTCCATCCGGCTTGACTGATGAGTGAGTCAGGCTAGTTTCTCAGTGATATAAACACATACATATATATGAGTGTGTGTGTGTGTGTGTGTGTGTGTGTGTGTGTGTGTGTGTTTGTGTGTGTGTGTGTGTGAAGTTGTGTATAAGTGTATGTCACAAAAAATGTGATGCGTTTTTATTTGGCAAGTGTGTGATATTGTGCACAAATCTGTTGCAAAAAAATGATAGATTGTTATTTCTCCATGTTTTCAATACCCACTTTTTAAATATTGGGTAACAGAAACCAGGTAGATGGTTGAGATAACCTAAAATGTTAATTAAGAGAATTCTAACTCTCTAGTCAGTTCGTGTCGAAGCAATTTGTTCATATACTTGTTTTACACGATTTAGGCAAATACCTATCGAAATTGGTGCCGAGGGAGACTGCGGATATTAGATGTATGTATACACATGTCTAAATTTACAATCATTCATCATATCCTTGAGAGAGAAACAGCGTGTTCCACAATATAGGACTATTGTTCTCCGAGTTATTAAGTTCTCAATATATATATTTTTCCCCCGGAACAGAGTTGTTTACTGACGATGTAGCTACTTTGTTTTTCTCGACTGATACTATCTTCTATTTTTTTTTGTCGATCCTCACAGATACCCAATAATCACGTAGAACTTTTCAACTCCAATCATTTTCTGTCCTCTTACGTTAAAAGAAAGAAGTAACCCTTTAGTCTGGTACAAAATTATTAGTATGTCGTCAGTACCTTGGAGGACCATTTATAGCGAAATAACAACGCCTCCAATCACGTGAAGACTTTCAGATAATATAACAGTGAAAAGTAGTTAAACACTAAATACCTACACCCGCGCAAACACCTACCCCAAAACACACACACACACACACACACATACACACACACACACACACACACACACACACACACACACACACACACATACATACATATATATATATATATATATATATATATATATATATATATATATATATATAATTTTAATGCATATAAAAAAACTTATGTGTAATTTTGGGGATTATATGCCAAAAATAAGTTAAGAAAAGAGATGAAGAAATGGAAGTAATGTAACGTCGAGAGAAACAAATATACAACAGGCTATGAGTAACGCTTTCATGCTTTTGTGTAGGATAGAAATTTGAAATTAAGCCCTTAGAGAAAAAGATATATCGTGTGTGCAAACTCAGATCTTTTACATTGTTTTCAAATACTTCTACTATACACAGATAGATACATAAACACACACAGGCACACAAATTTGCACACACACACACACACAAAAAAAAAAACTCACACACACAAAAACCCACACAAACACACACACACACACACACACATATATATATATATATATATATATATATATATATATATATATATATAACGCTGTCCACTCATCATTATAGATATCAAATAGTGTTTATTTCTAGTATTTGTCGTTTATTTTTCGTTTTTTTATATTGACTTAAAATAATTTATGCACTTCTCAGCTGTGTCTGGTTGATTTTTCTTCTTCTGCTTTTGGATGTGTACGTGTGCGTTATCCTACTCGCGCGCATGCGTGCTTGTTTGTTCCTGTAGAATGTCCTGGTAATTCCTAATTTTCGTCGTTCTTCTTGTTTCCTTGTATTTCTCTTGTATTTGGTTTTGTAGGTTGACCTCTCGTTCAGCCGTAAATGTAACACGCTAATGCACACACACACACACACACACACACACACACACACACACATATATATATATATATATATATATATATATATATATATATATATATATATATATATATATATATATTTATACACCCATACATCCACTCCTACATAAATATGCATTTACACATATATACATAAGGACAAACACATATGTGCACATAAACATATATACATAAAACCTTACACATCTCCAAGCAATTACATACATACACCCATCTAAACAAATAAACAATGTATCCCTCTATCTATCCGACTAACTCTACATACATACTTACATATGCGCCCATATACAGATATATATGTATACATACATAGACACACATATAAACACATCTACATACACATCTACCTACATATACATACATCCATGTACGTATAATATATATATATATATATATATATATATATATATATATATATATATATATATATATACAAACACATATACGCACATATAGATATCTATATATAAAGCAAAATGTAAAATTTAAAGAGGTTCTCTCAAAATCAAAAAAAGAATAATAACAAAAAAAATCTTAGGGGACCATATCCATCCATATATACATTTAACATCTGAAAATATCCGGATATATTAAATAAATTTATACTTCAAGTACATTGAGGAAGACAACGTTATGAATATTAAGTATATTAAAAACCGGCTGAGTGATTAACGCATTAATGTATGTATAAATAGACAGCAGGACGGTGGAATAAATTATGACCATGAAATATTAGTGTTTAAGGCTTTTTATTATATCCTTACTCTGTCCTGGACATTAACTTCTACCTGGATTCTATCCACTTGAATTATTTTTGTACATATATATATATATATATATATATATATATATATATATATATATATATATATATATATATATATATATATATATATATGTGCATATATATATATATGTATGTATATATTTATATTTATATTTTAGATTTATGATTGCATACGTATGTATATTAACCAATTAATATTATCAATATATATATATATATATATATATATATATATATATATATATATATATATATATTTATGCATATATATATATATATATATGTATGTATGTATATATTTATATATTTTACATATATGATTGCATACGTATGTATATTAACCACCAATATTATCAATATATATATATATATATATATATATATATATATATATATATATATATATATATATATATATATATATATATATATATATATATATATATATATATATATATGTATGTATGTATATATATTTATATATTTTAGATATATGATTGCATACGTATGTATATTAACCACCAATATTATCAATATATATATATATGTATATATATATATATATATACATATTTATATATATATATATGCATGTATGTATGTATATATATTTATATATTTTAGATATATGATTGCATACGTATGTATATTAACCACCAAAATTATCAATATATATATATATATATATATATATATATATATATATATATATATATATGCATGTATGTATGTATATATTTATATATTTTAGATATATGATTGCATACGTATGTATATTAACCACCAATATTATCAATATATATATATATATATATATATATATATATGCATGTATGTATGTATATATATTTATATATTTTAGATATATGATTGCATACGTATGTATATTATATATATATATATATATATATATATATATATATATATATATATATATATATTTATTTTACGTCAAAAGTACGACTCGGAGATCCATGTTTAATAATTAATTATTCGTTATATCGTAACACCATTTTAAGTTCGTGAATATTGTATTGAAAATGAAGCTCCGAGTCGTACATTCGACGTATATTAATTCACTTTTTATATAGTACTGAGAATATAACGCAAAAATATTTGTCCTCGTATTTTTGCAAGATATCAATTGTCCTTATATTTTTTATTTACAGGAAAAATACAAAATAATTAGATATATTAAATAATGCAAATATATGGTGTTATATTCTATCAATAATAAGTTTTCTGTGTAATGTGTCTCTTCATGACAGAAACGAACATGGCTCTTCACAATTTCTTGTTCTTTGCAGGACTTTATAAATTTTGTCATTTCGTAATCTCCTCAGAACCTTTTTCCGTCAGCCATTTACTAGGTGGTTATGGGTTGTTTACCTGTGACCCACTTGCCTTCTATTTTTTCCACTCAGAGAATTTCCGCCCACCCACAAGGATGTGATTTATAGTAAAGGCATCTGCTTTGGTTATTCCATGAATCCGGGGTAAACAGTCATCAATACTTCTTACTCACATAATCTATATTTCCTATACATCTTCTTTCAGTCATATTGCATAACACAATCATTACTGTTTTAACAGTAACAATATTTGCATAGATGCTTTCGCCATTTTGTGCGACAGAAAATTCTACTGTCTTTTTCTGCTGCTATGCATAATTGTCATTAGTATACAAACCATAAAATTACATGGCAAGAAAATGTTATATTTATATTTAAAGTTTGGCCATCATATGATTTGAAGAGGAACGGGTAAAATATCAACGACACTCAGAAGAAAATGTGCAGGTTGCGATGGGTAAATTGTCGCCAGTTCATCTTTAATTTAATTTCATGATTAAGAATAAAATAAGAAAACCAGAGGAATATATATATATATATATATATATATATAGATAGATAGATAGATAGATAGATAGATAGATAGATTATGAAAAACTAGGTAATCCGTATGAGTAAACCTAAGGAGGATAAAATCCAGAGAGTTCACATAATAGTAAGAAAGTCAATTAATAAAACATCCACTAAATCAAAAAATAGGAAGAAGAAAATTATATGGTTCATCCAAACTTTTTAACCTTTCTAACATTAACATAGGAAAATACTTCATAAAATTAATACAAAAACACTTTAGTAAAAATTATCTTTTAAAAAAGATATTTAACAAAATGAATTTAAAGATTAGCTATTCTTGCATGAACAATATTGAAAAATTATTAGCTCACATGATAGTAAAATTTTGCGAGAGTTTCATGACAAGTCAATACAAATAGCTCGTAATGCAACCCAAATGAAAACATCAACATGTGATTTACATGTAACCTTAAAGTGGTCAGTTTTTTTTTTATATATATATATATATATATATATATATATATATATATATATATATATATATAAAGGAACCTTTGGTAAATTTAGCGATTATATAAACCAACACATTCTGTAAATATCAATCAGAGTGTCAATGTTATTTTCATTTTTGCTTAATTTAGACAACATTTTATCCATCACACCCTGTACTATAAGTGTACTTACAAATTATTTAAGACAAACACGTTACCTCATAAGAATTTAAAAAAATCAAATGCGACTAATTAATATTTACAATGTTTATACTCAGTCGCTTATCCTCATCTTTTTTTTTAAACTCACATCATTTTGTGAATTGCACAACCCGACTTTCACCAGATGCTTTTATCCCTGCAGCAATAAGGGAATTTTGAGCTGAATATTTGTTTTAATTTATCGTGGGGGTTAGATTGTTCAAGTTCGATAACCGCGTTTTAATTTTTCCATTACTCGGCCCAGGGAGTGAATTCACAATTACTATGTCATTAGAAGCAAGGTGAGCAATAACTGAACAGGACTAAATAAAAACTGGGCGAAATATCCAGAGACACGTTTACGTAACGAGAACAATTTGCTACTGTAGATTAAATACTGCTACGTTTGAAACTCCCTGAAGGTTTTTCCATCAACAAACAACTAATGAAGGCCGCAGGAACAATGCCCAAAAACGTTATAATAATAAGAGCGGAAATGATAATTTACGAGTGTAAATAATAATAGTATTAATAATAATAATAATAACAATAGTAGCATATATATATATATATATATATATATATATATATATATATATATATATATATATATAAATTTGTCTAATACTGGGAAATAGCGAAAGTACCTGAGAAAAATAAAAATGAATATATGTAAACACAGTACTTTTCTTTCTGCCTTTAATCATAAAACAAGAAATATTATACTTGAAATGATTTTATCAGTCATACGTATCGATAGATCGATATATACAGGACCATTTACCAGGGAAAAAGAAAAGAAAGGAAAAAGAGAAAGGAAAGAAAGGAAAAGAGAGGCGAGATCCAAGCGTGGATGATAAAAAAAACAGCCATGACCAGAGACAATTGACAATGTTATTTTGATAAGTAGCAAATGGCGAAAAGTGTCATTACCATGGCAGAAAAATTCTAAGTGGATAAGGGAATCGGCTATGTTCTGGCGACGAACTTGTGTTATCGGGGATAGATAACAGCCGGTTAATGCGGGCAAATCTAATTAGCAAACCACAGACCGACTAGCCAAGAAAAATCCAATTGAAAATGTTATGTTGATAATTGACAAAGAACAGGTGAAATACAGGGCTTTGGATAGATATGAAAAATTAACTGTGTCGTCTGCTGAGCCGCACAAGAAGTAACGGCTGATCATTTTTTTTTTGACAAGACATCTTTGGCTAGGATAACAGAACTATGTTATCAGAAATTTGCGCCAAATTATGACTAGAACAATGGAACTGTTTTTTTCGAGGCGACGGTCGACTGTGTTGTGTTAGTCGACCACACATTCTGATAATTAGCGAAAATCTGACTGACGAAGCCCAGATGAGAACAGGGGTTATGACACCACTGGTCGCATTGTTCTGTTGGCGGCCAGAGAAAATGAGAGCTGCGATTAGGGAAAGAAAAGGAAAAGAAAAAGATATATTTTTTTTTGAGCAAGATATATTTTTTTTCCTGAAACAAAGCCCGCTGGACCGCACACGCCCGGCTGGACATCATTGGCCGAGTGGTGATCACGTGACGCAAGGAGGGAAGCTGTCGCCACCCACCTAGAGGATGGGTATGAGAGGTTGCTACGAAGAAGTGGGGAGGACAGTTGACGCCTCTCTGAAGTATGGTGAGAAGGTGGGAGTAAGAGAAGACTCCCAAAAATGGAAAGAAGTGGAAAATTCCTAACCAAAAATAAAAGAAGTGTATAGGTATTTAGAATTATCGAGGAACCTCCGGCGCCGACAAACCCACCCCGGTTTTGGTCGGCGTCCATATAAGCAAAGTCGCAGCTAGCGAAAATCAGAGAGTTCCAAAGTTCAGTTCAGTTGAGGTCAGTAGAGTTGAGTTGAGGAGAGTGCTCAGTTGAAGCAGGCCTCGCAGCTGACTAAGATTCGCGTAGCTTCCGAACTCATCTTCAATCCAAGAACAATTATTTTGAAGAGCGACTTAGATCCAGACCACCAAAATAAGTTTTTTTCGACTTTCGCCTGAAGACACACAAGAACCAATTTCTTGAAGAACAGACAACTTAAAGTGTTAAAACTCGCCTAGCAAAAGAACAACGTGTCACAATCCATATAGCGGGTCGGGAGATAGACGCAGTCCTATGTATCCAGCAACTAGACATAAAGTTTTGTTATCCTTTTTTTGATACCTTGAACTTTTGAGTTATCATTTTATTTTCTTTTATGCATATTTGTGCGGTGTCACCCTCGTTGAACTCGATTTGCATTACGGCCCCAACTACTGATTGATTTCGTCTGCCTAAGATCAATTCACAACGTGGGTAGGCAGACTGGAGATCAATGCAGTTACTTTGGTAACCAGGCGTGGAAGCGAGTTGGGAACGACGAGGCTGATATCGAATCTAACCAGATTCCCATCCGAATCACCAAAAGATTAGAACGCCACATTTGGGTGCCGCGACCGATACCAAGCCAGTTGGTCGTCACAGGACGGGACAACACGACTGACGCAAACAGGCGGACGTCACGTTTGGAGCGGCGACACCCGAACGAAGCAGCGAGGATCGAGCGAAGGCTGTGTTTAGGGACGTCACACAGCGTGGTCTGAAAGTCTTGTCACGCTTACATAACATCATTATCTATTTCAGATCGCTGACACGAACTCCTCCAGTGTGGAAGAGAGGATGCTTTCAAGTTTATCGAAACATGGTCGTATGCATTCTGCCAGGAGCAAGTAGAATCTAATATGAAGGATATTAGAATACTCATCAGTTGTAAAACTCTGTTCGCAGAGCCTTTGCCACATTCAACAAAGAACTGCTTCGTTAAATATCACACAGAACATGGCGCCCAATCATTTGGGGTCATGAAAAGGATGGTTTTCGTACAGACCTTCTCGATGTGTGATAGCGTCACAGAAAGTGAATGTCAAATCCGTATCGCAGAAATTTAGTTATATACTACACGCTTAATGTCATATCACGTTGAAATGTAGATTTTTATGCGATCATCGAAGTTAAGCAAAGTCGACCCTGGTCAGTAACTCGATGGCTGACTCTTTGGGTATACTAGGAGCTGTAAGTTTGGGTGTCAGATTAGTGTAATGAATAACAACTAGGAATTGAAAATCCGTTCGTTATATTCACTTACCCTTGGAAAAATTATGGCTCTCTCTCCTCTCCCATCCAGCTACGGATTAATTCATAGAAGATAAAAAAAATGCTATGATCTGTCTATTTTCTGGCTAAAAATAGTCTGCAAATATTCAGTAAACCATATAAAAGCAAAAGATTCAATCAGTCAGAAACTATTAACCATATGAATGTATAACTCACACATTGCATACTTTCTTATCCAGATTTGTTACTACCTATTTAGTTTGTACTTAGATATGTCTATCTGTATTGTAATATTTCTAGCTACCTGGTTGGAGTTCAGGCTTATATTGATCATTTTTAAAAATCAGGTATTAAATCATCTATCTCTTGAAAGTTAATATTGTGAGTAATTTTATTTTTATTTTACGAAGCAGTGTTTTGTTGAATGTTTTAAAAGTTCTCTGAACGGGGTCTTTCAACTGATGGGTATTCTAATAGCATTTATATGAGATTCTTCTTGCTTGTGGCAGAATGCACACGACCATGTGTCCATAAACTTGAAGCATCCTCTCTTCCACAAGTAGGAGCTCGTGTCAGCGATCTGAAATGGATAATGATGTTATGTAAGCGTGACAAGACTTATGCGTGAAAGTTGATCATCAAAGCAGTTTCCATGAAAATATTAGTAGAAATGTCAAAGAGGCGCCACTGCACGTCGGTAAGGAAGTGACTGTAGACGAGATGACATATCAGAACCTGTCACATTGTATATCCGTTTCTGTATTTTGTTGAGGACCTCTATACGAGCAACGGGGGCACCAGACCATATATGGAAACAGTAGTCAATGCAACTACAAATTTGTAGATTTGAAGGATGACACAGAGAACAAACTTTCCTTGCGGTAGATGAAGCTATTGAATCAATTCACTTTATCCACCTCTTTAGTTTACAAACATTCCACAGATGATAGATCTCAAAATACGTGATCCAATCTTGTGGAAGAAGACTTATTCTCCAAGACAAATGTTCAATTGAGCTCCATTCTTTTTGTACACAAACTCAGACGTTTACAGCTAAATAACACCATGCCACATCCACGTAGTCGAATCGTCCTCATTTATTATGGAAGATAATATCACTCTGAGACTTTTCACTTAGTAAGAACAACCAGTTTGCAGAAAGGACAACTGCATTGGTGCTTCTGTGATCACTGCAATTTTGACATTTTCAAAACCAGTGCAAACGCTGATCTATACTCCTAAGTCGCATAATCATCATTTCCTACACATATTATTTTATCCATATCGCACACAATATTCATCATTACTACTTTAACAATATCCCTTACTTGGGGTGGCGCTTGTGCATTGCATACGGTTCGTTTTAGCAAGTAAATCACCCTTAAATTTAGTCATCATTGTATTTTTACACGATACTGTGTGGTTTTACAAATCTTCTTTTGCTGGCATGAACGCCGGCCAGATGATTACCATCTGTTTGTTGTTCGTTTATTTTATTTACATTGATTTTGAGTGTATGATCATTTCCTTGCAGGAATACGTGGAACACCTTATCTTCCATGGTATATAGTTCCACCAATTTAACTTTCCAAGACAACGGAGCTTTTACATATACATCACTAAACATATCTTGGCACATTTCCTTTTTTTTTGCAATATTTTCCAACATTTTTCTCATCCTTATTTCTGGTTCACTTCACATAAATATTTCTAAATAGTTTCTCTCTTTCTTCCGGATTTACAACTTTTATTTTAAGCACTTCATATTATTTTAGTGAATTCGTGTTAGTGTGTTACTCTGTTAAAGACACTGGAACAAGGAAATCGATTTCCTCGCTCATAATGATATCCGTAAGAGCTATACATTCAGTGTTAGATTATCGCTCTCCATAATGTCCTGTCTTTTGTATCTCTCATAATAACCCTGTCCGAAATCATATAAACTTCAATAATTCAAATTTCGTTTGTAAACGTTGTCAAATTTTAAGCAATCAATTTTGATGTCATAACAACGCCTGAGTTAGACTTTTAGGTAGCATCAATATGTTTACTGAAGTTATTTAATGTATTATTAAAAATAACTATTGTCTGAATTGATTTGTCCAAAACAAATTAACAGATTTTGCTTCAATATAAACGTAATAAAATAAAAATAATGATCAACACCTATAATAGAACACATATAAGTCTTTGAATCTTTTACATTTTAATATAGTGGCATTTTTTGCAATAACATCCAATAATCTATCATCCATGTATTGGTTTAATTTCCGACATGGTAGTTTCAATTTCTTCCCATACGTGTACTTTTCTGTTATATTGCTTTCCACCATCATATTATTTCATCGTCACAATTGACCACAGATTTTTGATCGGATTCAGAGCAGTACTTGATAGCTACCATTCTATTATCTTCTCTCCTGTAAATCTTTTTTTATGCTAAAATAATTCTCGGGTAAGTTTAGAGTCATGCGAATGGGGCATTTTCGTGCATAAATTCAAATTTCATTTTGAAACTGGGGAATTACGACTTATAAGACTCAAAGAAATTCTTCTTCATAATATCTCAATAGTTAGCACTTTTCACTCCTTCATCGATTTTGAATGATCCAATAATAGTTTGGTTGAAAAATCTCAGCCCATATCTTAACACTAACGCCTCATTGATACCTTCTTTCAGCCATAGGCACTTTTAAAAAATTGGACAGAATCCATTTTTTGCCCATCTATCTTGTCCATCCTATGCCATACAAGATTCGTTCAGAAACCGAATAGAAACATCAATTTTCCTGTATTTCTTGGCCCAGTTTTGACTCTTTAAAATATTTGATTTAGTGAGAGGAATTTACCTAGGATTTATTTTACAGATCCCAAAGCACGAAGAATTCTACAACACTTGTCCTTCTGGACTCCCTCAATTCCAGCCTTTTCAAAAATCTGGGCGCTGATCAAAAGTGGTTGTTACGCTATAACTCGCTTTACTTTACATTCAGCTCAAGGAAGCAAGTTCTTAAAGCCATTTATTTGCTTCGAATTCTCAACTTAAATTTCCACACCCTTGTTTCACGTTCGATGATCGCCGCAGAGCTCCTTTGATATCTCCGATGTAGACATTCACCCACTCAGTAGCATAGTTATTTTTGCTTTTCAGCAAATCCTCGCCTTTACCCATGTTTCAACATATATTATAGACAAAAATATAGATTTTATTAGATTTTAGGGGGTGTTAAGCTAATAGTTTCATTTGCATATTAACTTTTGTCAATCTATTTTCGAAAATTTCAAATATCTTAAAAACTAGCCAATAAAATGGCAGAAAATTTAGGTAAATATTTTACTCTGGGTAGACATAAAGGGACAAATATTGGTTCAGAAGGTTTTGTGTTAAGTTTGATTTGATTTGTATAATAACTTCAGACAGGCTGTAGTTTACCTTTTTTGCTGTATTCTGTTCTATCAGTTACTAGCAGTAGAACCCGGCGTTGCCCGGAGATGTAACAGTAAGAGATAGATCAAGTATCGACCATCATAAAGACTGAAAAATAAAATTGACAAAGATTATTGTTTAAGGTTGACGGACACGCATGTCTTAATTATTAATTTTTTTTTTACGAATTGGTCAAACCCAAACTCAAACAAAAACATTGTTTTCAATCGTTATGAGTCTACCGATTGAATAGAATTTTATTATAAACAATTTTCTTGTAAATGGAATTTTTAAAGCATTCTGAATGTAAAAATAAAGAAAAAAAAGTGTGCAAGACAATAACACTACCTGCCAAAAAAAGTGAAGTTTTGTTAAAATCGGTTGAAAAATGTAGGAAATCCGATCACATATATAAACGAACGCACACAAACAACCTGGGTTTTATAAGTATGAGTCGATATGAGTTGTCCCACTTTCATTCTCGCGGCAACGATGCCTCTTAATCGTGTTTTCAAATTGATTTCATGCAAAAACAATTGTGTTTTTCCAATTTTGGGCGCTGTCAGAACCACCGCAAGGTGATTTTATGTAGTCCTGTGAAGTTTTGTTGAAATCGGTTGAAAAAATGTAGGAAATCTGATCCAATATATAAACGAACAGATACACACACACACAACGTGGGTTTTATAATAAGTATGATTTACAAAAGCTAGTTACGTAGGTTATGCGCTGTTTTGTCCTGTCCCTCTTAATATTAATGTGCCCTGTAAGTGTCATATTTACCAGGCAAACTTTACTCATCATGTGCCCAAGAAATGTCAACTGTCTATTTCTGATGTTACGTATAAATGGTATTTTTTATTTTCATTTTCTCTTAATTTTTTGTTGTTGCCAACGTCTTCAATCCATGGTGGTCTCAATATTCTTCCGTAGAACCACATATCGGTTGGCCCGTGTCTGTTCACCATCTGCCATATTGAAGTACCGAAATCTTTTAATAATTTGCTTAAATT
This sequence comes from Acanthosepion pharaonis, assembly GCA_903632075.3. Taxonomy (NCBI): domain Eukaryota; kingdom Metazoa; phylum Mollusca; class Cephalopoda; order Sepiida; family Sepiidae; genus Acanthosepion; species Acanthosepion pharaonis. The sequence goes on along the minus strand of CAHIKZ030005283.1, from coordinate 86,665 downwards.
TTAGAAGACTATTTCCCTATTCCAATGCCCCTTTCGGATCTTGGTGCCACATTTTTCTATTTTTTACATATAAGGCCTAAATTTTTACACTTGTTTAATATTGATATCTCTAATTTTTAATTCCCCTTTTGAGCTGTTGCTTTTGTTGACAACGATACATTATGTCTTCATACAGCTGAGGATATATCCTTTCTTGTCGCTTTCCTTTCCGTTTTTTATGTACTTTCCGGGCAGTGTTTGATATCAACACAGTGTCATCAGCATATCTAATATTTTTAAGTTTGTGGCTGTAAAGGAAATCGAGAAGAAAGGACTATGCATCAATATGACAGAACATATTGAAGGCAAGACGAAAAAAGGAAAGCAGCGCGAATCCTACCCAACGAGCTTGTGTTGAAAGATTAATCCTAGTAGGATGTCTAATTCTCTCAAAAATCTATTAATTTCAATTAATCCTTGAAATATGTCTAATTCTCTCAAAAATCTATTAATTTCAATTAATTCTTGTAAGATGTCCAATTCTCTCAAAAATCTTGTAATTTCAATTAATCCTTGTAAGATGTCTAACTCTCTCAAAAATCTTGTAATTTCAATTAATCCTTGTAAGATGTCTAATTCTCTCAAGAATCTATTAATTTCAATTAATCCTTGTATGAAATCTAATTCTCTCAAAAATTTATTAATTTCCATTAATACTTGTAAGATGTCTAAATCTCTCAAGAATCTATTAATTTCAATTAATCCTTGTAAGATGTATAATTCTCTCAAAAATCTGTTAATTTCAATTAATCCTTGTAAGATGTCTATTTCTCTCAAAAATCTGTTAATTTCAATTAATCCTTGTAAGATGTATAATTCTCTCAAAAATCTTGTAATTTCCATTAATCCTTGTAAGATGTCTATTTCTCTCAAAAATCTGTTAATTTCAATTAATTCTTGTAAGATGTCTAATTCTCTCAAAAATCTATTAATTTCAATTAATCCTTGTAAGATGTATAATTCTCTCAAAAATCTTGTAATTTCCATTAATCCTTGTAAGATGTCTATTTCTCTCAAAAATCTGTTAATTTCAATTAATTCTTGTAAGATGTCTAAATTTCTCAAAAATATATTAATTTCAATTAATCCTTATAAGATGTCTAAATTTCTCAAAAATCTATTAATTTCAATTAATCCTTGTAAGATGTCTAATTCTCTCAAAAATCTTGTAATTTCAATTAATCCTTGTAAGATGTCTAATTCTCTCAAAAATCTATTAATTTCAATTAATCCTTGTAAGATATCTAAATCTCTCAAAAATCTATTAATTTCAATTAATCCTCGTAAGATATCTAATTCTCTCAAAGATCCAGTGAGAATAAACATTGTTGACTTATATCACTTTTCGTGTTGTATTTTCACTATGTTTCTCAAACCCTGTGCTACCAACCATTGACGCAAGCTCATTGAGTAGGGTGCGCGCTGCTTTTCTTTTTCTGTCTTCCGTTCACTATGTTCTGTCATATTGATACATAGTCCTTTTTTCTCGCTTTCCTTTACAGCCTCCTGTAGGCGTTTTTAATAGATTCCTTTCTGTGTCTGCTATCAACAATGCCTCGTCAGCTTATCTAATATTGTTAAGATTGTGACGGCCACTAATGAATCTTGGTAGGGCTTCTAATTCTC
>CAHIKZ030005283.1:0-77500 GCA_903632075.3 Acanthosepion pharaonis | reverse complement strand
GGAAACAATAAAGGACAGGAAAATATTAAGCGAGTGTTTCACGAATATAAAAGTGGAACAGAAAGAAGAAAATGAAAATTAAAGAAAAATTGCTTCTTCTTATTTTATGTGTTGTGTCATTTCAGGATGTATAAGACCACGACATTTCCCACCGACCTATTCGTAATATGTTATGACAACGTTTAACACTGCGAAATCTCCTGCCGTTTGTTCTACGACCAGTTCACAAAATCCCATAATCTGTCTTTCTTGCTCTTTTTTTTACCTTCGCTCTGTCATTTGAGCAATAAATTCTAAAATGTCTTCTTTCTCATTACGTGCTATTTGGTATCCTATTTGTTTCGATTTTCCTTAAGGTTTTTTTTCGTTGTTTACGCGCTCCTTCCGTGACTTCTCAACATTCATCTGTAGAACTTTATTTCTGCTGCTTCCAGTTTTGGATTCATCTTCGATCAAATAATCCATTCACTGCCATGCATTTTTTTTTAAAGCATTTCACCCTAAGCAAGGCGGGAGTGCCACTAGCACGCAAGGGGTTACAGATAGAGCGAACAAGAGCAAATAGACGTGATTGTACTATCAAGGAAGCGAGTAAGAGGAAGGGAGTTCCACAGACGGGAAGTACGAGACATGAAGATAGTGGAGTAGAATAAACGACTACATTTAAGTGTTTAAACAGTGGAAGGATGGGTCTGAGATGTCAACCTATTAACACGCTTAAATTAATGCAGTTGTAGAACCATCGCAAATATCTGGTCGGAGAAGTTACCGTGTAATTACTTGTCGAAAAGACAGTGAGAAACAAACGTCACGTCTGTGAAAAATTGTCTTTAGACAATATGCCAGACCAGGACCAATCACATTGCTTATCCGTCTCTGGATTTGTCGATGATCTTGAGACGAGCAGCTGAGGCTTCAGACCATATATGGCACCAGAATTCAATGCAAATGCATATTGTTGATTTAAAGATATGAAGGATCGACAAGCGAGAAACACTTTCTGGCGCGACCCATAGAACCAACTTTCCTTGCGGTATTTGAAGCTATTATTCCAATGTATTTGTTCTATCTTAGGTCGGCGGACAGCGTGAGACCAAGCAGCATGTTAATTGATATTACATAACAGTTCAATACTCCTGTATTTGTTTCATATTAAATCTTCCTGTTTCTGAGTACTTTGGTCCGGTTTTGGACTACAATTTTTTTTTTCCAACGCGTATTCTCATTTCAATCTCACGTTAAAAGTTGAACCTTTCTCTCCTATTCTTTGAATGGCTACATTACTACTAAATTTAAAATGTATCTAAACTACTGTCCTCCGATGTATCTATGGTGTCTGCTATTTGTTCGTATAACTGTTCTTTTTTATTTTTGTTTTTTCTCTTTTTTTGGTATTTCTAGGGAACATTGCAAAGGTAAACACGCTAACTATGAAAAGGTCTTAATATTTTCTTGTAACTCTGCTAGCCTTGGGCACGTTGGACACGACGACAGTATGTCTGGTAATATTATTGTGCACTAGAACCTCGGGACATGGCATGACATCAAGAACAACAAGCAGAAGTGTGGCTTTAGAAAACAATTACGTAGAAAATAGACATTCTAACTTAAAATCACATCAGATGCGTGTCAGGGGTCTGTTCTTACAACATCAGGTTATTATGCAAATTTGGTTCCATGTCACGCGAATGCCCCATAAATTTAAACTATTATCAGGAAAAAAAGCCTACCCAAGAATAGTGTGCATAATAGTTCATATATCTATGACAGTTGATACAAAACTAAAGTGATAGCATATGGCTAAAGAAAACAGTAATCTGTGAATACAATAATGAAATCGGGCATGGCTGATCATATATGAATGTACTGCGTTATACTCAAATCTATAGATATAGAAAAAATAGGAATCAAAAGAAATGAAAGAATCAGTTTATTCTATTCAAATTATTAGACTATTTCAATAGTAAAAGAGTGAGACCTAATTGCCAATCTAGTAGCACGCTTAAATTCATGTAGTCGGGGCATCAAAGAAGATAGCTCATCAGAAGAGTTGCACTAAAAATATTTGTAGAAAAGACAGAGGGAAGCCACATATGTATCTGTGTGAGTAGTGAATATTGTGTTTGCTTTAAAGGTAAGATTTACAGCGCCAATATCTTCAGCAAAACAAGTACTGCCTATCTATATCGTTCCAAATTTTCGAATCAATATAACTTGTATAAGACTAATATCATATTTTGGTTATACGTATTTTCTAATAACCATTCGTTAAATAAAACAGTGATGTCTAAACTGTCAGCTGTATACAGTTGCTTTCACATATCCAGGTTTGAAAAATGACTTCCAGTGAATGGAGCATGTAGATCTTAGAGAGGTTCATAATCCTTTGAACCTCGTGCAGTGGCGCTACAGAATCATAGACAAATAACTAAATCAAATAAGAGAAACTACGTCATGCGTGGTCGTTCAACCGTAGTGAAAACTAAAAATGGGTAGAATATGTCATTCGAAGAGAAAATAATTACATATGATGCACACATTCCACTATACATTAAACCCATAAACCCATTTTCTTGAAAAGGTATTTGAATATTTTTTTTAACTGGATTCAATAATTTAATGTTGTTTATTTTTTATTCATGAATTATACTGATGTCTATCTATAAAAGGCAGGACGTGTGTGTGTGTGTGTGTGTGTGTGTGTGTGTGTGTGTGTGTGTGTGTGTGTGTGTGTGTGTAAACGAATGCACGGCCGCAATTTTCGATGGATTTGCACCAAAACTTACATGCACATGCTCCAAGTTAGTAGAAAGGCCAATACCCACGTTGCATTTCCCAACTCCCATCGATAGTGGAAATAATCGATTTTTTCATGCTTCTACGGCAGTTTCCATGTAGTTTGCGGCCATTTTCTACTGGCCAGAGCGAGAGCCTATAGCTGGCTGCCACGAATAGGCAGGAAGATTCTATTGGCCAGCGTGAGAGCTAACAGCTAACTAACACGAATGTTAACTAGCATGCAAAAAAAATCGATAGCTGCATTCGTCACAAGTGGGAAAAATTTAAATCTGGATATTACTTTACTCCAATTGGCTCATTCGCTTGCTTAAACTCAACATTGATTCTGATTCGGCAGAACTGGGTTGGGTGTGAAAAGGATTTGTTGTTAACATTTTTTTCATTCCATTTTTCAAGTTGCGAGTCCTATTTTAAAGCTGATCGTTTTGTGTCGTTTTGTTTAGTTCTTTTCTCGTAACAGATTTAATGTTTAGGATAGAGCTTAGAAAAAAATTCGCAGTGTGAGATAGTCAAGAAGTAAGGCATGTAGCAACATCAGCACGGCAAAGGGCACTCCTTTAAAGGCAAGGAAGAGAAAAAATATTTTAAGTCAAGTGATAGCGATTGCTGTATGAGTCGTACGATTTTTGAATCAAGCACGGGCAACGCTGGGCCATGCTGCTATTTTTTTCATAAGAAGGGATGGCTTGCTGATGAAATTCCACGCATCCTCCTCTGCGTGAATTATTTTCATTTTCTGGTACAAAATTCTAACCTTGATGGCTTCGGGGACTTACAAATTCAGTGTACGTGTTGTTTAATTTCGTCTCCTTTTTATGTTCGCATATACTTTGCTTTACATTTTGGCATATTTATCCGATTTATTTCTGAGGGCATTAAGCATGAGAAGAATATATATAAAGGGCGTTCTAATAACTTGGACCGATTTTATTGTGAATTAAATTTAAGCGTCTAATGACTTATTATTTTTCTTCATGATTTGGCGGGTGTTATTTTTTCACGCGTAATTGCCAGGACTTAAATAACATGAGAGATTAGAGAAATAAATAATTTTTTCACCAATAATACTGATTTATTTACAGCTGATTCTTATCCAACAATGAAACACTATATTGTTGTAACCTAGAAAGGGTTACTGAATGTGGAATAACCAAAACAGAAATCGGGAATGAAATAGTAATCTTTAAAACATCAACAAAATACAATACTCGCCAGCAGCGTAAATTAAGTACAGCACTGATAATGGTGGACTACTTAGACAGCATATTACGATATTTACCTACCACCTCATGAGGTAGGATGCTGCAAAAGGCCAAATTTAACATGAGGAAATCCGATTCCTTGGGCTCGGGCAACAATTGCCCGTAGACACCGCATACGCTGGGTCAGGTATCTGTCTATCTCCGCGGACGAGACTATGCCCTTCGGCATAGCCTCGGCCGGATTCCTCTCTGCACCAAGGCAGAGAAGTTGACAAGGAAAGAGCTTCCCGCGTTGACAGCTCACTCTGACAACTTAGTCAGCATATTTACAATAGTGTTCAAAGTATTTATGAAGATTGGGACACGCTCATTAGTGTTTATAGGTATACACACACACACACACACACACACACACACACACACATATATATATATATATATATATATATATATATATATATATATATATATATATATATATATATATATACACGAATAAGCATAGTTGATGCTAACTTCCAAGCACGCGTGTCGTGGCGCCTTTTAGTTCTAACATTAACAGCTGACATGAAGTTGAAAGATTTTATTGAATCCATTGCTGGGTCAGCTGCTAAGAAATTTGGATCATTGTGTCGAGCGAGACAATTATTCCCACCAGAATATATCTTAAATATCTATAAGCCTACCCTTCGTCCATGCTTAGGATATTGTTGTGACATATCTCTTCTACTCTAATAGCTCCATGTCTCGCACCTCTCGCCTGTGGAACTCCCTTCGTTTCTGCTGGTTCTCTGTGAGCTATAATCTCCAGCTATTCAAGTGTAATGTCAATCGACATCTCCAGTTGCCTTGATCTATCCACTACCCTCATCCTTTCTTCTATCACTCCTATCTGATCTTGCTCTAAATTTTCTGTAACCCCTTGCGTCCTAGTGGCTTTCCGCCTTGTTTGAAATGCTTAAAATATATATATATATATATATATATATATATATATATATATATATATATATATATATATAGCTCAGTGTCTCTGCTATTTACATTGAGCACCTTGATAAAATCTAAAGAAGAATAGAGCAATATTATCGGTCCTGATCTGGCGGCTTGGGTTTAGTTACATTTCTACCGCCGTAAGGTTGCCTCTCTGTGTCTTTTCTATAAATACTTTCATCGTAACTGCTCTTCTCTATGGTACGTATACTTTTTGAATTTAAGCGCAGTACCAGACTATCGTCGAGATCATATCAAATTACAGTTGAGCTGGCTAGATATAGCCGTACATTTTATGCTAATATTTTTTTTTCCTGAACTTCTCGCTTGTGGAACTCAGTTCCGACACCAAGTTTTACAATCAACTTTAATCTGCAAAAATGTAAATGCTATGTCGACTGTTATCTGTTGTGATTACTCTTTTCTCTTCCTGTTCGTTATTAATGTTTCTGTTTCATAATTTTTTCACACCCAGTGACCCCTTGTGTCATAATGGATTTTCATTCCTTCATGGGGTGAAACCGATTAAAAAATATGTATAAATATTTCCAAATAAGTGTTTACCAAATGTTCTTGTGGGTTTACTATTTCGTCAAATTCGCATCCAAATTTATGTCAAATTTTTCATCTGAGAATTTTTTTTTCTTTTTGTTGTCTACTAATTTTGTGCGATATTAAACAACTCTAATTTCCGGAATCAACGAATATGGGTGATGCATTATTTGTTTAATGAAACACTTGAAAATTATTTAAGATATGACAGTAACACTATCTTACACAGTGGCGTTTCTCTTTTAACTGAAATACAGGTGTTAGAATCGAGCCACGCATCCACACATTTATTCTGTTACATTCTAGAAATTTGGAAATGGATATATACAGTGTAACCCGGATAGAAGAGACCCGGATATAAGAGAAACCCGGATATAAGAGAAACCCGGATATAAGAGAGATTTTCTCTGGTCCCAAATTAGAGCCTGTGTTAATGTATATAAAATAGACCAAACCCGGATATAAGAGAAACCCGGATATAAGAGACTTCGTCTCCGGTCCCGACAACTCTCTTATATCCGGGTTACACTGTACATTCTAAACATATTTTATATTTTCATATTCATTTTTTTATTTTCATTTTCTCTTCATTTTTCTCTTTTTCGCTGTCTCTCTTGTTCGTTTTTTTTTTTTTCTTTCCGGTAATCGATATTTTTAATTCCACTAATTCTCCGTGCTTTTTTTTTTTGTTATTTTTTAATTTTCTATGTATTTTTATCATATTTTTCACAACTCTGTTTTAATTTTGCTTTATTTCTGATCAAATCTAGTTACAAGATCCTTTTATGAGTAAAGTCGTTTCTAGGCTTCGGTGATAATGAATCGCGGAAACGACATTTCTTTTGTTACTGTTGCATTTAAAACTTTACCATCGCCCTTTGTCATTGTACTGTCATTACGTTATATAAACAACTTAAGTCCTATATTTCACCGTTGTCACTGTTTATTTTGGCAGCAGTGATCTCCGTCCTGGGTAAGACTATAAACTACGCCCTACAGCAAGGCCTCAGATCAGGTGGTTTTGACGAGCGTGGAACCAACACTTAATAGCTGGTGTTCCCAAGTCCACCTTGACACATGTGGTTGCCCCTGTTAGTTTCACAGATATGGTCAAATACTTAGCCCCGAATCTGGGGTAAAAAAAAGACGCTATAAAAATGTAAAAATAGGCTTTAATACCAGAAATACTTTGTAAAAAATGTCCATCAATAAATATTTAAAGAAAAAAACTATTGCCAGAATATATTTTTGAGAAGAAATATTATCAGCAATACATTTTTGAAAAAAATATGACCAGAAATAGATAGATTTTTGACAAAACAAAATGTTACCAGCAATAAAAATCTGTTGGCATTAAATAACCCATTGAGGTTGAAATGCTGTGAAACAAAAACCAAACCAAACTAACCAAACCAAACAAACCAAACCAAACCGAAACTATGGTCAAAACACTATAAAAGTGCAAAAATAGGTTTTAATAACAGAAATATTTTGTGAAAAATTATTACCAGCTATTTTGAAAAAAATATACGAGCAATACATTTTAAATATTAACAGCAATAAAACTTGTCGGCATTAAATAACCCATTTAGGTTGATATGCCGTAAAATAAAAACTAAGCCAATCCAAGCAGCAATGTTCTGTACATGGTAACATCTATAGGTCCCCATTTCGTTATTATATGTCCTAAACACGGGCCTCATTAATCGTAAGAGCTTCCTTGTAATAATTTAAGTATCATCGTTGCTATCATATTGTGTCCGAGGACTTATCTGCATTCATTGGTAGATTTACACATATGTCGCCTTACAATTTTTTCACCTATGACAATATTGTCCAGCATTCATTAACAACATTGGAGGTAATGTAGAGCAGGATATGCGGGTGATGTAATTAATTTCTGAAATTGTGTTTATTTTATTCACCTTGGATTTGTTTCTAAAGAGAGTTTGTATGTCACAAGATTTTTGTTTAAATTCCAGAGTAGTTTCTATAATGTTTCGTGTTTCTTTGGATTTCTGTGTCAAATATTCCGACGAATATTACTACCCTATATTATAGTAACAGACGAAAGTGATATCGGAAACAGCGATAAAATCGTAATAGGCTGTACACTTACGTTTCATATACTGCGCCAAAACATTTGATAAGGAGTAGTACAATCTATTTAAACTTTAAACTTGATTAATTTCGGAATGATGTCAGAATAATCCATGGGGGCAACTGCTTGGATACGTGAGAAAATACATGAGCAGGAACACAGAAATAGTATGTGGCGTAAAACACGAAAAATGTGTTTTACTCACTGGATTTTTTCAATCTCAATAACGAGGCTATCTTAGCAGAGTTGAATATAATCTACCAGGGTTTATTATCCGTGAGCGCATTAAGATCATTAAACATCAACTTTAGTGACATAAAAGTGCCCCATACAGATTACAAACCCTTAATCAACAACCACATTACGACCAAATAGCAAGAGTCGTGGAACTCCTGCAAAAATAACAAACTCTACGAAATCAAACCCATCCTCAAAGAACGGATAGAAATTAAAATTTCCAACAGGAAAATGTCAAGAAGAGAAGAAGTAATTAATGACTAGACTTCAAATAGGCCACACCGCTGGAGGGTGAAGAAGCCCCAATTTGCATTCCATGCCAGGAGCTCTACACAGTGAAACATTTACTAACAAGCTGAATAGATCTTAATACAAATAAGATTAAGATACTATCAATAAAACAATCTGAAAGTCATCTTCAACAAAACTGACCCAAATGACCTTTGAGAATTTCTAAAAGCAAACAAATTATATAACAAAATATAGTTGAAAAAGAAGATAGCATATAATCATCGTGTACTAATCCCAACACCTCTACCTATATCTGGAAAACAACAAACTAACAAAAGATCAAGAAGCAGTAAAGAAAATCCAAACAAATTGTTCGGCATTAAATAACCCAAAAGGGTTGATATGCTGGTAAAACAAACAACTAAACAAAACTAATGATTGTTAACAAAAAATGATATATAGAATGTTCTTTGTTAATATCATATAGAGAGGATAAACTACTGGACCTCCTAGAGAAGTTATTAAAAGGAAGCTAAAGGAAAAGACAATTTTTCACTTTTCTAATTTTTAGAAATACGTTTCCTCATTATGAGTATTATTATATCCATAACCTCTGTATTCCATGGACGGAACGTAATGGCTAGAAAGGAAAAGTAATTAAAGACATATTTTGTCCCCAGAGTGACTTTTATCCCGCAAAATATATACATAAAACTATATGTAGACATTTACACGTGTCCCACGCAGAGAAAAATATAATATATATTTACAAAGCAAGCTGAGTGAAAAAAATATGAAAAGATAAGACCTTATATATAATATGTTGATTCTTCTTTGTTTCTGGATAAGCAATGTTTATAACCCCAGGTTCAAACGGGCCTTTTTCATCTACTACAACCCCTTCCCGGACATATTCTGCGAACTGGAAACGGCGAGGACTGCTATCTGGAGATATCTATATCTGGAGATTTCAATGGGAAACGGTGCCATGGATTGTAAGCTGCTGGGGTTGGGAGAGGTCAGATGTAGCTTTGTCCAGGACCTAGATGTCTGGGCCAACCAAACGAATGTTTGGTATAGCTCCTGTAAATAAAACTGAATTACTGGCCACTTTTGTCACTATATGAATCGATGACACTAAGCGGCCATCATTTGACTCAGGTGCCTGATCTCAAGCAAAGGGGGATAATCGCCTTTTGTATCACTACACTTTTAAGAATACAAGAATATAAGAAAAAGGCCAAGATTCGTGGGACGAATTGGGGAATGGAAAAAAAATTGAAGTTTATATATCTGATTGATTTTTAATGGAGGCTAGAAAATATGACACTGAAATCCGAAGTTGGATTGTATTAACCATAGAACTTTGCAGAAACAAGTTACATATAAAGGAACAGAAATATTCCGTTTAAAATAAAGAAAAGAGTGTGGAACTACTCGTATAAATCCTCCAATAGGCCTGTGAATACTGAACCATTACCACACAGAAGAGAGGAAGTGATAGTGCGACTGAGATATAGGTGCTACCAGGTTGAGCCAAGGTGAATCTGGAATCAATAGCAATTAAGATGTGGTTCTACACTCCTCAAAATCTCCCAATCAGAAGTCTTGGCTCCATATGTAGTGTATCATTATAATAACCAGGAGGGATCGCTGGCGCTCAAATATTTTTGATACGCGTATACAGATACGAAATATCCAGGAATGTTGAAGAGTATTACATCATTCTGATTATGAGATGTTTAAAAAAATATTTGAGTAATATTCTAAATATCCTAGTATTACGAATGCCGTAGTTTGAAGGAATATCGAAGGCAACGAAAGCTAGTTAATGCAAAGAGGAGGTTTATTAAATACTTATACAAGGAACGGGAATAATTCAATAAATCAAATACTACTGAAATCCTACTAAAATATGGCAATTTGCTTTATTTATAAGTAGGAGCAGGCCATTGTCACAGTAGTAGGGAAGATCAGGAAGTACGATGAGTTCTACTTTCCAACAAAGATTCAACTCTGTGAAATCTCTGACGATAAAGAATGAAATCAATAATGTTTTCCATTGAATTTCAGTAATTCTAAAATAATACTACTTTTATATTTTTCTTCTTTAGAAGACGTCGTGTTCTTACCCTTCGGCTGGCATGCTCCCGGCTACATCTTTTGTTATGACCCATGTTGTTATTGTCAACCTCCCCAGTTTATTTTAGTCCACTTTCTTCTCGACTGGGTCAGTCTTATATATTTCCCATGTCCGTATATATTTTCTCCATTCCCTATCGCATAGCGAGAGAGCCCCTTGATTCTGTCATAGAGCAAAATACTTTTTGAGTGTTGGACGGATCCTACTAATATTAGCTATATTTATTTTGATTTGTTTTGATATTTAGTTTCTTTCGGGGCTCATTCCCTCCCCTATCAATTTAAATCATTAGATTTTTATGTATGAAGTATTTATTATCATCAATTTTTTTTTATGTCACAGGGTACTTTTTCTAGTCCCCCCCCCCGAGGGGATGCGGCATTATGGTGTTTGGAAGATTGATTGGTAATGGATGAGTTTTTATGGTGAATGCGCAAATTGTAATTAGTGAATGGGTCGTGAATCGGATAAGCTAGGCATAAGATAATCAGTGAAGACCAGCCTCAAACACTTCCACTTTTTCGTCCTTGCGCCATGATTGTATTCATTTACAATAGATATCGTTTCTTTATCCTTCGGAGGTTAAGTAAACTAGATCCTTGATACCATTTTGGGGATTTGCACCATGTTTAAAAATGTTGATTTCTAGAGGAGGTAAATAAAACGACAAAAAGCTGGTATATAAGACTAGGAAGACTTAAAATAATTGAATAAATGTTGATGAAGTATAATTGTTTAATACCTGTGGACTGATGGAAATTGTTATCGGAAGTGAAATAAGTAAAGGAAACAAAAATAATCTTGTGTGGGAAGTTGAAAGTATAATGTCCATTTGTTAAAATGTTCATAAATCTCTAGTGCTTTGGCAGAAGGAAGACGGTTAATTCTTTTCCGGTGACTTAAGGCACAAAGAATAAAGGTAAACTTTATCATTGTATAAATATTCATTTCATTGTTTACATACGTATAAATATTCATTTCATTGTTTTCACACGTATAAATATTAATTTCATTGTTTTCATACGTATAAATATTAATTTCATTGTTTTCATACGTATAAATATTCATTTCATCGTTTTCATACGTATAAATATTCATTTCATTGTTTTCATACGTATAAATATTCATTTCATTGTTTTCATACGTATAAATATTCATTTCATTGTTTTCATACGTATAAATATTAATTTCATTGTTTTCAAAAATATTCATTTCATTGTTTTCATACGTATAAATATTCATTTCATTGTTTTTTTTCATACGTATAAATATTCATTTCATTGTTTTCATACGTATAAATATTCATTTCATTGTTTTCACAATGTATAAATATTAATTTCATTGTTTTTTCATACGTATAAATATTAATTTCATTGTTTTCATACGTATAAATATTCATTTCATCGTTTTCATACGTATAAATATTCATTTCATTGTTTTCATACGTATAAATATTCATTTCATTGTTTTCATACATATAAATATTCATTTCATTGTTTTCATACGTATAAATATTCATTTCATCGTTTTCATTCGTATAAATATTAATTTCATTGTTTTCACACGTATAAATATTCATTTCATTGTTTTCAGACGTATAAATATTCATTTCATCGTTTTCATACGTATAAATATTCATTTCATTGTTTTCATACGTATAAATATTCATTTCATTGTTTTCATACGTATAAATATTCATTTCATTGTTTTCATACGTATAAATATTCATTTCATTGTTTTCATACGTATAAATATTCATTTCATTGTTTTCATACATATAAATATTCATTTCATTGTTTTAATACGTATGTTTTTAATGTTGTTTTCTTCTGTTGTCTCTAATTTCAATTTCTTTCTTCCTCTGATCCCTGTCCTTTTTTGATCGATAGAGATTTTAATAATTCCTTTCTGTCATTTTCTTATAATTACTTCAGATTCTTGTTGCTTGTCGATATCTATCAATACGACATATCATATTGTTTATTTCATTCTAAGTTTCTTTATTCATCTTTACTATATTTTCGTCTCCGTTAAAAATGTACTTTTGTTGAGAAATTGTTCAAGAAAAATATGAAATTAGTTCTTTTTTCTTCTCAAGTGGTGCCGTTCGATAGTCTTTCCTTTTTCTGGCTCTCTCTTTCTTAAATCGAAGTATGCACATAAGTGTAAGGTGATGACGTTCAAATCTCTTGACCTTGCACCTACTGGCATAGAACTTAAAAATTTCTTTCTTTCTGTCCACAAAGTTTGCAAAGTGAATGACCGACACTCACTGAATCTATTTCTCTAATTCGCCCATATTACCATTTTTATAGAGACACTAAAACACATGATGCATTAATTTGTCAGATGATTCTAAATACTGTTTCAATATTTCATTAGATGTGGGCATCGGGGCGGACATTCATCGATGGACAATTTGACTTGGCTGAATAAGTTATATATTTATTAGCAATAATCGTATTTTAGTTTTTTTGGGTGATTTTTCATAAACATCTTTACTCTGTAACCGTAATAATATTTATGGTTGTTAACGTATCACCCAAGAGCCAGTTTTCCTGTCCATTTATTTTTACCTGAAATATATATATATATATATATATATATATATATATATATATATATATATTCAGACTGTTTTGTTTTAGCAAAACGGAACTACATTGAAGATACGATGGATGAAACAGCGGAAGCATTACAACGAGTGGGGTAACTATCACTCTCTCCAATCCCTTGAAACATTACTATCACATCATACCATATAAACCCGTTATTAAATTGAACTACCCTCTCACCCAGCACATTGAATATTAAACTAAACATCACCATATAAATTAACCAATAAGGATTACAAATTTCTACCTGTTACATATACGCAGTCACCAAAACAAACAAATAACCAGCTTTAAATATAACAAATAAAGCCCCATTTTTTTTTTTTTTTAAAAATTTAAAAAATAAATATAAATAATAATAATCTTTACCTATCATAATTTTACACAAACCCCACCACACGCATATACATACATGCGAGGAAATATTTTCCAGCTGGAAAATACATATGACATGTACACATCAACGAGACATTTCCGCCACACTTCCAATGTTTAGATTTCAACATTTCAACATACAAATGCGTATGTATAGATATAACACCACCCGTATACATACATGTGTCATAGCCGAAACTGCCCACATATGTTTATATATGTATGAGTCCCGACGGACGACCAAGTATATATATGTGTCTGCATACATCGATGTTTGCGTTAGTACGATGAATGACAAAACGACGAAATTTCCCCCATGACTTCCACAATAACACCAATACACACAATCTACATAAACCCAAATTTTTTAAAACATTAATCAGTTTGTGTGACGATCGCTAAAGCGTGAAACCCAGGGTCACAAACTCACATCTATCCAACCAAATATGTTAGCTCTATCTCTGATATTGAGCGCTTTCTAATAAGTACCGCGCATATAATATATAAATAATTATACATATATATATTTGTTTATATTGCAACTATGTGCTTATATACACTTTTCATATATATATATATATATATATATATATATATATATATATATATATATATATATATATATATATATATACCAATATAAAATATTGCCTCATCAGACCGAAATTACAAAATTAGTTTTTTTTTTCCATTTACAGGTTTGATATTGTGTGTATTTATGTATATCTGGGAAGAAATATGGGTTTGGGAAAAAATTATGGCTAATAATGCATGACACTTCGATAAACTCTCTAAGTCAATACGTTTAAATTCACCTTCATCTCTGCCATGCGCCAATGGCTTAGTGGTAGAATCCCCGAATTACGCCAATTTAGTCGGGTTTCGATCCTAGATAGAAGAAACCGGGCGTCTAACCACACTGATGAGCTGTGATACAGCGAGACAGTCTGTCTGTGGATTACTATACTATATATATATATATATATATATATATATATATATATATATATATAAATAAATAAATAACTGTGTGTGTGTGTGTACATATGGAGGAGAGAGAAAAATTCAGAATTAATATTGGTGGCGTTTTGATTTGTCTATTTTGCGAATTTCTGGAAGGTGAACTTTTCCACAATATTTTACCACAGAATTCTTCTTAATTTAGATACATAGATAATCTCTATTTAGATATGCAGAAACCATAATTTTACACTAACTTGTCAATCAACTTAATAACATTGTTCCCACAATACATTTTACCTTTGAATCTTAATCTAACAACACTTTATCCTAACTTGAAATCATGTTGCATAGAACTAAATACGATTTTCATCTGAAGCTTTACAGGAAATCTCCGAACAAGAATGACCATATGGTTTTTCATTCCCACCATCTGCAAAAGGATCTGGAATAATTATGGGATTCTTTTTAAGAGCACTAAGAATATGCAGCGCTCAATCCTTATCTGAAGGAGAAATATAGATAAAAAATACACTTCTAATATCCTCATTATTTCCTCCACAATGCTAAGAGAAAAAGCATACAAAATATATAACAAGAAGCTAATATCGTTATGAACAACGATTACAAGAAACTACATAAAACAGACACATAATTCTACCTATTAATTCTGTAATTTTCTACTATCCAAATTTATCTAAACTTAACAATATAAAAATAATTTCAACCAAATCTAAATCTATCACGGATTTGATCAGAAGCAAAATACCCATCAAAAATACAAACACACAAACACTCTCTCTCTATCTCATTCTGTCTCCCTCCCTCTCTCCCCCCTCTCTCTCTTTCTCATCTTTATTGTTACGACTCTGTTAGGATTTAGTTTCTTATTTTGGGATCTTCTCATGCGCAGGAATTACCGTTGATTTCTGATAAGGTTGGTTGATGTTCATTTTTTAATGTTGTATCAAGGGTTGGCAACCTATGGCCCGCGGGCCGGATCCGGCACGCGAAGACATTTTGACCGGCCCGCAAGCCTGATTACCATTGACTCTATTTTTAACATGAGAGACGACCTTCAAATGAAATTTGTTATATGTCATTTTCCGTAGAATGTCTACACACATCCCTGTACACTAAAAATATTAGACTATCTGCCAGTTATCTTTCATGAGACTTATTTTACCAAGTTGCGTTGCCTACGTTTAATAACATAATAGATATATATTTGTTATGACACTTGGCTACATTAAAAGATAACAGAAGCGAAAGGAACGATAAAGTGAAAGAGGCCAGGGAGGGACTGACATGCGAAGTAGCAGAAATCTAAAGACAGTTAAACATACGCGCATTATACATACATGTCTCATGAATGTGTGGATGATACCGCATGTGTACGTACGTTTGCAACTATTTGTACTCGTATGTATGGGTATATGTGCTTCGTTTTTGTTTGATGTGTGTGTGTGTGCGTGTGTAGTTTGTTTGTGGAACAATTTTCAATAACTGTATTTTGACGTTTCTTGAAGAAAAGTAATTTTTGTTATTTTTTTTTTATTTTTAGATTTTCTTTTGTTTTTCTGATATCTCAATATTTATTTTCTTTATGGTTTTAAATATTTAGGTTGACAGGGGTCAGCATATGTAATTTTCCTTAATGTTTCATTAATGGCTTTCGTCCGGCCCGCGACCCGTCATTATAACACGATCCGGCCCGCGGGGGCCGAATGAGTTGCCGACCCCTGTGTTATATTCATGTTTTATTTGTTTTTGCTATTATTTTTTTTTTTAATTTTGTTTAATTAATTCTAATCTGTTATTCTCCGGTTTAACGGTGTTGATACGGCTACGAACTACAGATTAGAGATAGTTGTGAAGAACCATATTCGTGCACATCCTGAGGGTACACAGCACATTGAAGAAAAAAAAGCAGACTTTTAGATCTCGCTAAATATTTTATCTAGAATTACGACTAATATCGCGACATCGGCAAAACCATCCCGATTTGATCAATACCAGACAATTGATGATTCCGCAGCAGTCAACAATATAAGCCTTTAATACATAATCTACCAAGTTCTCTCTTCCTTTTCCTGAAGCAGCAATGAGGCTATTATGATAAAGCGAAGTGTTGACGCTGTTACGTCTATTACACCAAATCACTTTGATTAAAAAGAAAAAGAATATTTGACAAACTCGTATAAGGAATGGAGTAGTAATAGATTGGCCTCAGTTTTGTGGATATGATTCCTTTATAGGCCACTCCTAGTTAAAACATTGCATTCAAAAGTAAGAAATTCATTACAGTTTGATATATGTAAACATTTCCGTTCCTTGAAAGTCGGTTTCAATAATCGTATTCTAGCTATTGGGATTGTTGAATTGATCGTGATGGGATTAACGTGAGTATAATAAACTAATCGTTTGAGATTAACGTGAGTATAATAAACTAATCTCTATCTATAAAAGGCAGGATGTGTGTGTGTAATGAATGCACGGCCGCAATTTTCGGCGGATTTGGACCAAAATTTACATGCACATGCTCCAAGTTAGCGGGAAGGCCAAGACCGACATTGCATTTCCCAACTCCCATCGATAGTGGAAATAATCGATTTTTTCATGCTTCTACAGCAGTTTCCATGTAGTTTGCGGCCATTTTCTACCTGCCAGAGTGAGAGCCAACAGCTGACTGACATGAATGTTAACTAGCATGCTAGCATGCAAAAATCGATAGCTGCATTCATCACAAGTGGGAAAACTTTAAATCTGCATGGCACTTTACTCCAATAGGCTCATTTACTTGCTTAAACTGAACGCTAATTCTGATTCCGCAGAACTGGGTTACGTGTGAAAAAGTATTTGTTAATAACATTCTTTTTTCATTTGTTTTTTCCAGTTACGAGTGTTTTTTTTTAAGCTGATCGTTTTGTGTTCATTTTGTTTAGTTCTTTTTTCTTAACAGATTTAATGTTTAGTATAGAAAAAATCGCAGTGTGAGATAGGCAAGAAATAAGGCATTTGGCAACATAAGCACGGGAAAAGGCACTCTTTTAAAGGCAAGGAAGGGCAAAAATATTTTAAGTCAAGTGATAGCTATTGCTGTATTAGTCGTACGATTTTTTTAATCAAGCACGGGCAACGCCGGGCCATGCTGCTAGTCAAATTATAATTTAATGGGAGTGCGACGGATATGGGAACTTAAGATAGGCGAGTCGAATTCAAATCCCGAGATAGTCAGTTACCTACATTTTTGCACAGATATGGGTTTGTATTTTCTAGCACTAGATAGATGTAAGACAAGGAGGTAAGGCTTGACTCACTCTCCTTGTGTAGGGAGTACTCTAAAAGATGGAACATTCTGAATTAACAAACGGTAACAACTTTCTTTTAAAAAATGCAAGGGTTTTAATCATCATCATCACCAGCAACAGCCCTATGAACTTTTGTGATTGTAGAGTCACTGTACACCTAAGAGTATTTGCCACCACACATCTTTATTAAAAGAGTGGGGGTGGGTATTCATTCATGTGTAGCGTGTCTTGGGCGTGAAAACCTGTGGAGTGTATTTTTCTCCAGGTCAAACTACAGCCGACATCTTGAACTTCGCTGCGGACGCATCGCCATTTATTTCATGGAGATAACCATTTTCTATGACCTGTGACTTCAGCCCAGTGATGTTTTTTCATCACCGTAATGGTTGCATATATAGCTATGGAGCCATGTCTATCGAATTATGCTACACCATATAATAAATTTTCATCCACAGGTCTTATTTGTAATATTGCTTGATGTCTAAAAACTTACTCACCCGCAAAGACTGGCGTGTGGACAGTATAAGTCAACGATGACGCAATCATGTGGTAGATATTGTTGTGTTACATGGTACCAGCAGCATCAATGACTTGACCAGAAAACGATTCAGTGCCGAGTGTTATGAACTACTTCCGAAAATTCATGTATTATTGCCCTGTAGCAAATTTTAATACAGTGTAACCGGATATGAGACCCGGATATAAGGGAAACCCGCATATAAGAGAGATTTTCTCTGGTCTCAAATTAGAGTCTGTGTTAATGTATATAAAATAGACCAAACCCGGATATAAGAGAAACCCGGATATAAGAGACTTCTCCGGTCCCGACAACTCTCTTATATCCGGGTTACACTGTATTGCCGTTTATTTCATTAGAATAACCATCTTCCTTGACCTTTGACTTCAGGTTAGAAATCATTCCGCCCAGTGATGAAGTGCCATCACTGTATCGTCTGAACGGGAACGTTGATATACACTGTTCAACTGTCAAACTCTGCCTCGGCGGAGAGAAACTGGGACGAAGCCTTTGTCGAAGGGCAAAGTTTCGTCCGGGGAGGTAGACAGGCCTTGAACCCGTTTATACGGGTTGTAAAGGGAATATTTTTGGCCGAGCCTATGGGCTCGGAGAACCCACAAGAAACAGGCTTTGTGCCACATACGACCCACGGCTGTTAAATATATCGGTGCATTGTCTACCTATATAGCTATGGAGCCAAGGGTATCCTTTTTACTACAACCTATAAAAAAATCCACCCGCAATTCTTGTTTTTAATCCCTCCTATGGAAAACGATTAAGTGGACTGATTTATGTACAATATATCTATTATTGCCCTAAACGAAATTTTAGGAAATATCGTTTAGGCCATTTTTAAGCTGAAAAAGGGTCCTTCTATTTGTAACGCAGGTGAAATGCAACGCCAAATCCTTTTTATAAACCTCATTACTGACATTTATCCCAGGTTGCACAGATACCGCTTTCTACGCCTATAACAGGCGTAAAAACCGATAAAGATGTGACGACTTAGGATTTTGATGTCTTCCCACAGTTGTGGATCAGAGAAGGGTGCAGACAGTTATCTCACGCTAGCTATTCATAGAAAAGAAAATTTGTGAAATGAAACTCCTAAAAAAAGAAACTTTAATAATAAGTCGCTCTTGTCTCTTCAGCGTCGGCAAAGCAAGCTGTCTTGAATGACAAAACTGAAGTCAAATCCAGCCTGTAGAAAGATGAGATCTAGCAAATATCTTCTTCTAGACACACACACACACACACACACACACACAAACACATACACCTTTTTGGTATATAATATAGGTGGTGAGTGAAAGATCCTGTTACAAGTTAGGTAACTTAGATTTAATCAAGGGAACCTGATAACAAACTAAATTGTAAATACTGTATTTTTTTCACAAAGTATATGAGCGCAAAGGTAAAATTCTTTGGTATGGCAAGTGAATTGACATTAGGAAAAAAATGCGTTTCAATCTGACGAAACGCGGTACACGGATTTTTTTCACTTCATCTATTAATTGCCTTGCTTTTTTTCTGGTATATATATATATATATATATATATATATATATATATATATATATATATATAAAATTACCTTTCCACAATTCTTTGTATATACAAAACATATCAACTTGAAACTTCGGTTCCCGCAGAATCACCAAATATAAGCAACGTTGAACTTTGTTAGTACCTTGACAGATGATCACTTAAGAAGAGCGGGTGCGTTAGGCTTGGGTATGTGGTTAGTGCAATGGATAACAGGCTGAAATTGGAAAACGGATAAACGACTTCTAATTCCAGTCGTGTTCATTATATTCTCTTACTCTAAAATACGCTTGGGAAATGTATAATTACACCTTTTCACTGCCATCTATAGGTTAATTAATAAGACTTGTATCAGTAAATCATTCTTATCTCCAAAGAATTCGTACAATCTTAAATATTTTCTGGTTTTAAAGAACCCTAAAAACCGATTCATAAAGCAACAGATGTGTTATATGTACCTCAACGAAATGGAAACAAAAGAGCATAGCATGATGAAAAAGACGCCGAAAACAAAATGTTATCGTCTAATGTTCATATTATTATTAAAGAGAAAAGATCAAAGTATTTTTGGGGTATTTGTTTACATCTTTTAATCGTTCCTAGCACGTTTGGAATTTTCGTTAAAAATATTGTGTTTCTTTGTCAATAAAATGGACAGATAATCCATCATTTTCAATCATTTTTTTTTCCATTTTATAAAAAAGATGACAATCTGATTTTGATATTCTTTTAAAAATCAATTATCATTTTTTCAAAACTTATTTTAATAGAATCAGAAATTATAATGTTTATTTAAAATATTTCGACCAAGCTTCTGCGCGGAAGAAATGTAATTTGAAAATAAAACAAAGCAGGGCATAAACTTTTGCATCATTTGACAGGTGACGAAAGACAGATTCATGACGTTTAGATAACTTACGGGAGGATAATTCTTTCTACGGATGGAAGGAAGTGAAATTATTTAGATTTAAGTGAACAAATTATTTACCTCGTTACTTTTAAGGAAAACTTTTAGTGCTCTAATTTTTTTCTTTTTTTTTCCTTTTTTGTGCTTAGCTTTCATCTTTACGTTTACGATGCTTTATGGAAAATATAAAGAAATTAAAAAATAAGACTGTTAAGAGTGAGATTAAATTTCATAAGAAAAAGGTATCTAATTAATTTATAGGTGACTTCCTTATGACATTTTATCAGAAGTGTACATAAAATACTATAATTTTATGTACATTTATTACATTTTACTGTGTTATTTGTATTTCCATTCATTTTATTATTAATTTTGATATTTTATTTATAGAAAAATGTCATAACTGAGATTAATATAAAAATAAGATCATATAAATTAAAGTTTAGCACTAGTTAAATTTCATAAGATGATACTGATTCATATAGGTACCCTTCTCAGTTGAAATTGAAAACTCAAATTAACTTCTCCATACGTGTTTCGCAAAAGTAAAGGCCTTAACAGCGGAGAACAATGCTGAACTCAAATAATGCAACTAAATTGTATCCTGGTTGGTCTTCCGTACTTTATAATTACTGCCCGATTATAAACACAAAAGTTACATTTCTTAATTACTTCGGATCTTCTGATTGGTCCAAATGATACAATTTTCAAAGCGCTAGACAATGACAATCTCACACGGACACTTTGAAAGGTTGACGTTGCTTTTAACTAATGTTAAAATATTTTTTAAAAATTAATGTAAAAATCAATTATAATTAAAGAAATAACAAATAATTGTATTAAAAATTCAATTTTCATTGAAAAATCTTTTTGCTTTCAGAAAATATTGTCCATATTCATAAAAACAACTAAAAACAAATAAAAGCATTTGAAATTAAATAATATATTTGTTTTATTGAGTTTTGTATGTTTCAATTCAGAGCTGATTTTCAGGTACGTGGTATCCAATTAAAAAAACAAAACAAAACATGATTTGCATTCTTCAAAGCCTTGTGCTTTTAATTATTGTAATCACTAAACCCGATGGACTCGAATTTCTAGAGTTTTTTATAAAATTAGTTATGAGGGTGTTAATAAAATTAAAAAAAAATTCTGCCTTGACGTAGATAAAAAAAAACATATTTATAATAATTCCGATCATCTGTGAATAGTTTCTGAAAATTTCATTAACATTTGACAATTATTTTTATTTTTGCAAGATTTTCCAAATTAATGTGTGTAATACAAAAAAAAAACGCGCTAAAAATTATCTATGTTATTTACTACCCCATGTTGCAACGAAGAGAAACAAGGTTTTTTTTAATCAAAATTTAGAATGTTCTAAAAAGAAAGAAACATTTTAAAAAATAATTAAAAAAAACTTTGGTCTTTCCTCTTCATAAAAACATAAGCATTTAGACGATAAAATGTTGTTTTCATAAAGTTTGGCGTCTTTTACATCAGACTATGCTCTTTTTTTAGCGATTTCGTGGAGTTACCTTTGTTATATGTACGAGATTTCAAATATTTTTATGTGACTAATATTTTCTATCAAAGCGCTTTCACAAAATTCTGCGAATAATGTTGGAAAATGAACACATTTTTTCGGTTCAATTGAGTTACAGTCCAAAAAGAGGCAACTATAAACTCGATGATACCTCCAATCTCCTGGCAGAAAAAAAAAATCCATCAGTCATCTCCACATAATTCGTATCAGTTTCTGCAATTAACAATCTCATCAGAGTATTTTCTGATATCGCCCACTTTATAACAGGCATTAGCTCTTTGAATCCTGAGACGTTTCGTATTGTTGATAAACTATCCCTAGGTATTTAGGTAGATTTTCTATTTTAGATCCGTCTGAGGGATAATTTTATTTATATGAATAATGTTGTTCATATATGCATCTAGAACAACGCCGATCAAATTAATTGCTTTATTATTTATGGGCTGCATACGATTTCTCTGTTCGAGGATGGAGTATTGCACAGTTGACACCGTTCCACGGATTCCAAGCATTAAGCATCTTGAAAATAATAATTGTTTTTATAGTATCCTATATCATTGTGTTAATGCAGCAAAATTGAGTATCACTTTTTCCGTATTATTCTAATACTCATTTTAGTTTTCAAATAAATATTTCGTGTTTTGCAGTAAATCCAACAAAGTAAAACCGGCAACAACCCTCGAAAAGGACATCCAATCTGTTCTTAAATAAGGCAAGTAATGGTCTGTAAATTTTAACGTCTCCAAAATAAAACTTATTTCAATTAATCACCACGTAACTCCTTTTTCTGTCTGCCATTAGCATAACTGATGATAAACACCAGGAGAAGAAAACGAAGTGATGATATTGAAATACTTGCTAGGTTTTCTGATATGAAAGTTAATTGTATGTGTCGAGATAAACAATTTTCTCTCGTCAGAATCTATTTTGAAAGCTTATAAATCTAAAATGGTACCATACATTAAATACTGCTGGTATGTCCTCCTAATATGTAACATAATAATTTGTTTATTTCACACTTGGTTTAACGACTGCATTATTTTAAGCATACTTCTAGATTGGTAAAGTTAAACTAGACAGATGCTACCGTATGAACCATTCTAATAGTTTCTTTTCTCAGATTTCTCGCCTGTTGAACTCCCGATTTCCCAGAACATGTTTCTTTATTGTCTTTTTCATCCGTTTCCGCACTAAATTCTACTCATTCTCTTTCACTCTCTGTAACTCCAGGTCTCTTGTTGGCATTGTCGCATTCCTAAGGGCATTATGATAAAAAATAAAATAAAAAAAAAAACAATAGAAATATTTTGGTGCTTTCTACTTAATCCCTTAGATCATAGATCAGATGTTTCAGCTTCAACTCTTATAATCCTCATTGTATTCAAATGTCGGATTTATTTTGTTACATATCGTAGACATTTTGAAAGGCACTCAGTGTATGTGACAGTCTTTTGTACGATGGAGAAAATCTAGAGGAGGTATTGACAGAACTTGAATGAGAGTGTTTTTGAACAAGTATTTTGTGTGATTAGATGTTCGTGATTCTATTTAATTATAGTGTAATAACCCCCTCTTGCGTCTAGCAGAATTTCTAAAAGATTCAGGTGCCTGAGAGTGCAAAGTTGAAAGCTGAAACGAAAAATCACCTCGCTTTGGACGCGAGAAATATAAAAGCGCAAATGTTTACCGACTTTCGCACTTATTACTAAAGGCATAACATAAAACAGCTTTCCTATGATCTATTTCCCAGATTCATTATGACTGACTAGTGAGTTCGATCCTCATTGTGTTTTCCTATACTTTCGGTCTTTTGCCAAATCTATGCTAAGCTTTGAAAGTAACCATAAGAGTATCGGGAAAGTTTTAGGAACAATGATAAGAGATAAAGACCACATAATGAGGAAGGTGGGCTTGGGGAATTAGACACGCACAAAACATTGAATGCAAGAAGGACAGAGGAAGGTTTGTGTAACTCGCTATCAGAACAGAGATCGGTATAGACGACAAAAAAATAAAAAACCTACTAAGAGATTAAAGAACGGGAAGTTGTAGAGAGCCATGATCGCCCACGTTCTGAAGAATGAGAACTGCTGTCAAATCAAGTTATGAACTTATTAGAGATTAAATATTACATGATTTCAATTGATCATCGACGTTATGACCAATGTTAAATAATAATAATAATAATAATTATTATTATTATTATTATTATTATTATGTATCAGGTTGCACGGTATTGGTACTCACTGGATATAAGACACGACCATGAAGAGTGGGCCAATTTATGCCCTGGAAAAAAATGCAACTTCTTCGGAAAGAAACTAAACGTAATTAGTATGAATACCACCTAAACCCGGTTACGGAGATAAAACTTGTAACAATTTTTATGGGACTTCGCATTACATGCGGAAAGATCAATCAAATCTAATCGATCAGGGATCCTTATTAGAGACCGCAAATAAACAAAGAATTGCCGCCTTATTGATATGGCAGCGCCTGCATACTGCAATATATCTTTGAATATCTTGAAAAAGCTATTAAAATCCAAGGACCGTGAAATCGAAATCTTAAAAAATGTGGCATATGAGAACATCAACAATTCCAGTTGGAGCTAGAGCCCTTGGATTAACTGGAAAAGATTCCAATAGACGCATGAAAGTGATTTCTGTTAGCCCATGCCAAAATAATTGATTTCACAACTGCAGCCAACACCTTATCAAGGGCTTTATCTATCTAAAATATGTGTTCTTTTGTGTTTGTTATTTTTTTAATTTCTCAGTGAAAAGTCATAAAGCTTTTTCTGACCTCAGGTCTCTGTTCTGGACTAGGAAATACATATGTACACACCAGAAATCAAAGGAATAATAATAATAATAATAATAATAATAATAATAATAATAATAATAATAGGTTGTACGGTGTTGGCACCCACTGAATATAAAACCCGACATGACAGAGTGGGCCAATATCTGCACTGGAAAATCTGCAATTTCTACGGGAAGAAAACTGAAAGAAACTGGTATGAACACCACCCAGACCCGGTTACGGAGATAGGACCTTTTACAATTCTATGGGACTACACAATACACACTGACAGAACAATCAAGGCCAACCGCCCAGATATTGTTATTAAAGACCACAAACAAAAACGGTGCCTCCTTATTGATATGGCAGTCCCTGCCGACTGCAATGTATCTTTGAAGATATTCAAAAAGCTGTCAAAATACAAGGACCTTGAAATAGCAATCTCGAAAATGTGGCATATGGGAACATCAACAATCCCTGTTGTAGTTGTAGCCCTTGGACTGGTTGGAAAAAATTGCAGTAGACTAATTGAAGGGATTCCTGGAAGTCCATGCCTCAAGGAGATGAAAACATTGTTCTGACAAGTACAGCCCACACTTTACGAAGGGCTTTATCTCTGTATTTTTTTTTTTTTTTTTTTGTCAGTGGAAAGAGCCATGATGCCATTTCTAACCTTAGGTCCCTTGGCGGGACCCGGAAAGAAATGTGTAAACGCCTAAGAAATAATAAAATAAAATAATAAAATAATAATAATGAAATAATAATAATAATAATAATAATAATAATAATAATGGACCATCTGGATTAAAAGTCTGAAACTGAAGGCTTTATTCTTGGACTAAGACCATAGTCTTTTCACTAACAATTTCAGGCAAATATCATACATAATAATGTGGATCCAAATGTTTTGACAAATACCAAAAACAAAACCATCTAATCTCAGGATGTTCCTTGCCCCAAATGAATATAAAATCGTCAGTCCCTTACACTGGACAATGTGCAAACACTTTAAAATTTGAAACATATTCAACATCGGCTGTCAAAATACAAGGACCATTCTATGGGAATACCATCCACACAGAAAAAAATTGAAGCAAATAGGCCGAACATTATTGTCAAAAACCAGAAAATCCCCTACTAATTGATAGTTCCAGCCCTTGAACTGGCAACCAAGGAAAAAAACTGCAAAATACAAAGACCTGGAAATTGAAATAGGATTCCTGGAAGTCCAATACCAGTGGTAATAGAGATGAAAAAAAAAATGGAACAAACAACACATTGAAAGAATCCCTGGAAACCCCAGCCCATACAGAAAATTGTCTTTTACGAAGGGCTTTATCTCTGTATTTTTTTCTATTTTTTTATTTTGTCGGAGATAAAAAAAAAAAAAAAAAAAATTAACATGAATGATGCCATTTCAACCTTAGGTCTTTCCGCAGACTTAGACGTGTGAAAGAAATCGAAATGATGATGAAATAATAATAATAATAATAATGATAATAATAATAATAATAATAATAATAAATAATAATAATAATAATAATAATAATAATAATTTCTTTGATTTCATTTTAAGTCACTTTGACATTACTTAACTTTGATTCTTTCATTTTAATTTTTTCTCTTTCCTTTCCTTTTCCTTCGCTTTTTTTGTGGAATAACCCTCTATTATAAAGTATGATATTCCACCTGGTAGTGGTCACTGCGACTTATACAAAGATAAAACTTAGTATAGTCAATGCCATGTCTACACGTATATGTTTCCCCACTAAATACAAAACTCAATAATGAATTCTTTAAGCGTGGATATATAGATAAAATCCTCATCTTTACTCTCATCGGTTGGACGAGATCTCTGGGCTTCTTCGGTTGTCGTCCTAGAGCTTGTAACTTGAACAAAATTACCACTTGGTGGTCAAGGATAAAACGCAAAACCTTTCGAATTTCAATGTTAAAGAACAGATTTTCATACCGGATCGGCCGCCACCCGGGTCAACAAGGGGCGAGTAACTTAGAGACGAAAAATCTGTCACTGGAAAAACTCTTCCGAAAATGAAGTGTTACTTGATCACCAAATCGGGACTATTAACAACCTTGGACTAAGTGACTTATCCAAGTTCTCAGCAGAGTAACTCTCACAAAAATGTCACACGGAGATCAGCTCCCAAAACATCATATGACGACGTCAAATAAGCACATTGTGAACATATACAACGCTGCACTGGAAACACTGGGGAACATCACAGAAATTAACAATGTCATATACGCAAATGCTTTAGAAGATACTGGAAAGCTTGGGTTCAAGACAATGATAAAAAATTAACAAAGAGAAACCAGCTTAGAAGGCAAAACTGATGCAAGAAAGAAAGGAAATCAGATGTGAGATTTCTATATTACACGAGCTCAACACAAACCCAAATATCTCAACACGCAAGTGCAAGAAGAACAAGTGGAAATATAAAATTAAATCCGTCAACGAAATTCCATCAATCAAGGAAATGCTGAAACAGAAACTACTTTGAAGCGCACATAGAATAAGACGATACGAAAAACGTTGTAGGTTCTATCGCCAAAATGAAGTTTTTTAAAAGACCATATGAAAATTTACAGGGAAATTGAAAAAGCACCTATACAAGTCGAAAAGCCACCATCTACCGACAAGAAATTTTGGGAGAATATTTTGAGCAGCTCAAAGAATATAACCAAAGGGCAGAGTGGATCCAATGTGAAGAAGATCGAATGTTGGATGAACCTCTGCAATAGTAGGAAAATATAACCAAAAATAATGTCAGGCAAGCTCTAATGAAATCCCCAAAATAAGGATCCCCAGGATATGACAAGGTGTCCAATTTCTGGATCTATCATCTCTCATCAATTGATAAAATTCTTGCAAAAACTCTATCAGTGATTGTAAATTATCCCAATGAAAACTCGGAATGGATCACTGTAGGTTTTACCTATTCCCTGCTAAAAAATCAAGTAAAACAGAGATGATCCGAAAAATTACAGGTTAAAAACATGACCCTCCACCACGTATAAATTGATCAAGTCTGCCATGACGAGCCGCACGTAATCTTTTTTTCGAATCAAACAACATTCTTCCACTGGGATGCAGGAGTGGTTCATATGGCTGTAAAGATCAACTAATGATAAACAAAATGATCCTGAAAAATTGCAGGAGTCTTTGATAGTGTGCCACATTCTGGGATCCTTAAGGCTTTGGAAATATTCAAAGTCTCCCCTGTGGTAGTAAAATTCCTTAACCACAGCATGTGAATGTTAAATACAACACTATGCCTGAATCACACCAGAGGCACTGCTATCTCCAACCGTCTGAATATCCGACGCGGAATCTTTCAAGGAGACTCCGTGTCACCCCTTCTGATCTGTTTGTCCTTAATCCCCATTATGCATGAACAGTAGCTATGGTTACAAACTAAAGAAAAAATTATTCAATCACCTACTCTACATGGATGATCTCAAACTCTTTGCCAAATACTACAATGAGTGGAAGTACCTCCTCAATATCGTAAAATGTTTCAGTGACGGCATATTTATGGATTTCGGATTAGATAAATGCCCAAAGTAACCTTCAAGAAAGATAGAATTACAGAAATCACATTAATAGATTTAGATAATATCACAAAGATTAGGGAATTGGAACAAGCTTAAGCCTGTAAGTACCTAGGAATTAACGAAGCAGATGGTACAGCATCCCCAAATCAAGGAGAAGGTAACAAAGGAGAACTACAGTCGTATGCGTCGAGTAATGAATAACAAAGACAAAATTTAAAACAAAAAATATCTCCCATAAATATCTTGGCTGTCCCTCTGGTGCAATACAGTTTTAACACCCTTAACTGGTCCATAACTGATATTGAGCGAATGGACGCCAAAACGAGAAAGCCTCTTGCATGCATCATTCCAAAGCTGATGTTGATCGTCAGCATGTGCTCAGATCCCAAGGAGGCAGAAGATTGATTCAACTAGAACTGTCTTGCAAAACTAGAACAATTGGCCTTCAATGATACGTGGAAACTACAGAAAACTGTCTGATGATATGTGTCAAAAAACATGAAAGTATTAAGCGACTTTATTCCGTAATAAAGGAAGCCAACAAGTTCAAAATGGAGTTTCAAATGGGTGTAGAAATAAAAGTAAAGCACAATACACCGACTGTAGCTGCAAAATAATTAAAAATAAAGCAAAAGCAAATGCAACCGACCAAATACAGAAAAAATGGCAAGATAAACCGCTTCCCTCTCAATATTTTGCCCGTACCAAACTAGCTGATGTAGACAAACCCCGTACCCATCAGTGGCTACGTAGTGCAGGGTTTTATCTTTGCTGCACAGGACCAACGCTTTTAAATAGACATTATCAAGCACACATAGTAAAATATTTTATTAGCCCAAAATGCAGATTCCGTGATAAATATCCAGAAAAAACTGGTCATCTTGTATCCTGTTGCAAGATATTGGCACACACGGAATATAAACCCCGGCATGGCAGAGTGTGCCAATATCTGCATTGGAAAATATGCAACTTCTACGGAAAGGAAACTGAAAGTAATTGGTATGAACACCACACAAACCCGGTTAATAGATAGGACATGTAACAATTTTATGAACTGAAACAATACACACAGACAGATCCATCAAATCTAACCGCCCAGATATTGTTATTTGAGACCGCGAACTAAAAAAAAAATAATGCTTCATTATTGACATGACAGGCCCTTCAGAATGCAATGTATCTATGAAGATCTTCAAAAAGCTATCAAAATACAAGGACCTTGCAATCGAAATCTAAAAAATGTGGCAAATGGGAACATCAACACTTCCTGTTGTAGTTGGAGCCCTAGGATTTTCTGGAAAAGATTCCAGCAGACTCATTGCAGAGATTCCAGGAAATCCATGCCTTAAAGAAATAAAAAAAAATTAATCTCGCGAGTACAGCCGACACCTTACGAAAGGGTTTATCTAAGTAAAAATATGCGTGTTGTTGTTGTTTTTTGTTGCTTTTTAGTCACTGGAAAATGGGTTCATACCAGAAATCGAAGGAAATAAAACGATAATAATAATAAATTCCCAGGTGGAGCAGGGAAAAGTTACCGTTCGGATTTGTTTGTCACTTATTAAGACTTAAACAATAGTACAAGGACCCTGGTGCTTGAAGGAACGTGCATATATTCAGGAAGTGGGCGCAGATCTCAATGGATGTTGATGTTGAAAATAGAACATGCACACGTTAATTTAAATATGATGCTATTAACAGTAAATGAGTGGAGACTGTCGAGGTGTTAAACCTTTTTTATATAATATTTTTGGAATACAAAACCGTCGATGCGTGTCTCAAAAATATAGGAACAGTTAAAAGTTTTCAAAAGGTAATGCTGAAAAAAAAAGATCGGAAATTAAATCTATATGAAAGTTTTGTTGATTTGAGATTATACAATGTCAGTTGCCACCAATATAATAATAATAATAATAATAATAATAATAATAATAATTATGATAATAGCAGCACTCGTTCTTGTGCAAAATTATAGCTACAAAGATTCTGTGAAATGATAGGAGTGCATACAACTGAGAGTAATGAAAGTTAAGGCACATCGAAGATATAATTATCAAACAGTCAAGCAGATCAAGTCATGAATCACCGAAACCAGATATAATCGTCCTCAATACAACAGAAAATGAATACCATATACCTGAAGTGGACAAATAATGTAACAGCAAAGCAAATAGAAAAGGCCATCAGTTACTGCGACCTGAAGTTTAAGTTTACCAGACTGTGCAAAATGTTAAAGAAAAACGGTGAAGACCTCGCTGTGGAGACTAAAACAGTTATACCCATCGCATTTAAGTTTAAAAATATACCTGCAAACTTGGAGTAATATACATATTGCGAACATTAAAAAATATTGATTTATTGCGTAAACACAAATACTTAAAAAATTACTGTCTGAATATAATAATAATAATAATAATAATAATAATAATAATAACAATAATAATAATAATAATAATAATAATAATAATAAAGTACCTCCTTATTGATATGGCATTCCCTGCTAGCTGCAATGTATCTTTGAAGATATTCAAAAAGCTGTCAAAATAAAAGGACCTTGAAATAGAAATCTCAAAATTGTAGCATATGGGAACATCAACAATCCCTGTTGTAGTTGGAGCCCTAGGACTGGTTGGAAAAGATTGCAGTAGACTAATTGAAGGGATTCCTGGAAGTCCATGCCTCAAGGAGATGAAAACATTGTTCTGACAAGTACAGACCACACTTTACGAAGGATTTTATCTATGTAAATTTTTTTTTTTTGGTCAGTGGAAAGTGTCATGATGCCATTTCTAACCTTAGGTCGTTGCTCCCGCACTCTGTATATGGTATCCTTAGCATCGTTCTGTAGAATCCCATTTCTGTTACTTCAAGTTTGTTTTGCATGTTTGAGGAGACTGTCTGGCATCCATTGTCATATAAGAAGAAACATATCACATAAGAGTTCTGTAATCTTTTCTTCGTTTCTAATGAAGTTTTATTGCTTTTTAATGCTCTGCATATTTGGCAATACCGATGCGCATCGTATTTCTATCTCGCACTTTTCCGTCCTCTGTTTAAAAGCTTCGCAGATAGAGTTTTTAATTGTTTGATTTTGATATCTCAGATTTGTAATTTGCATTTTGATCTCTTCCTAAAGTATAAAATCAAAAGTACATGACAGTAAATAAGGCGAAGCCTCTTTGCCCCAAATATGCAAAAAAAAAAAAAATCAAATGGGTAACAAATATATTAGGTTTACTTTGGTTTGTTTTGTTTTACGACATATCAAACCCAATGGGTTATTTAATGCCGACATTTTTATTGTTGGTAATTTTTTTTTTTCCAAAATATATTGCTGTTAATATTTTTTTTCAAAAATATAATGCTGTTAATATTTTTGAAAAATGTCTGGCTGGTGATTTTCTTTTCAAAAATATATTGCTGGTAATAATTTTTCTTCAAAGATTTATTGCTGATAATAATTTTTTACAAATTATTAAAACATATTTTTCACTTTCATAGTGTTTTGACCCAGTTTGGTGATTAAATATTTGCCCATAGCTAGGAACCCTAACAGGTACTACCAACCCGGGTCAGGGTGGACATGGGAACATCATCAATTAAGAGATGGTTCCACGCTCCTCTAAACTTCCCGATCAGAGGGCTTGCTCTTGGACGTAATTTATCGTCTTACCCAGAACGCGGTGCAACTTCGTACTTCAACATAGTGATAATTGCCGGGGGAAAAACAGAAAAATCAAAGTAATTATATTATAGTTACTGAAAGTTATATCTTACTTTAAAATAATTCAAGATTATTGCATTTTAGTTTATTTTTAATGAATTGCAGGGTGATCCCAAACTTTCAGTCACTAGTGTTTATTACACCATTAACATAACCAAAAGACATGAAATAATTTATTGCTGGATAACATTCGATGTAATTGGGAACGTATTCATGTGAAACTACAGACCTATACTAACGACCATAGTAATTATACAGGATGCAGCAAAAATAATTCTCATGTATACCTCCTAGAAATTCCTCCCACATAAGAGTAAGACATGGGTGTCACTGGTGTTTTAAGCTCAATAATATTTTACCATTATGTGAAGAATGTGATGACTTGTTTCTTAAATCGGTCTGTGTGTTGTGGATTGCCATGATGTAGGAGGATAACTCCGTCGTCTCTGTACAGACCATTGTTCTTAATATCGAAAGTGTACCTAAGTCTCTAGAGTAGCAGAATTCCAACTAATAAAGACGTTTCTACTGAATCGAATGCTACCATCGCTCTCGAGAAATTTGGGTTGTCTATTTTGAACCATAGATAACCATCATGATATAGGATAGTATCTTTAATATTCTAAAGATCATATCAATTAAATCTATAATATAAAAAATAAAAGCGAGTGCGCCTTTATGCAATTCGACATCGTCAACTTCTACACTTCCATCATGGAAGACCTGCTAACGACTGCTATAACCCATGCCAAGAGTTAATGGATAATCGCTGACCAGGAAAGAAACATTATTAAGAAAGCCCAGGGACCCAACCTACTATTTTACAAATATAAAACTAAATATGTAGATGCACTACATAAAAGTAAATACATTCCAACACTAGAAAGAATGTCAATGATAAATTTAAGAATAGAAAATGAAACATAATTTGCTTTATCCCACCTTTTAACAGTGATGGCAAAAGCAACATTGTTAGGATTTCCTAAATTTAATCCACAAACATTTCCACCATAACCCTTTACTCAACAAAAGCTTCAATAAGAACAGTATTAAGATTAGCTACAGCTGCTCTGGAAACCTTGAACAACATAGAGCACAGCATAATCAGGTAAATTAAAACAAATACTTAAGCAACTTCAATAGCAATATTAACACAGTATCTACATTAGTCGGACTATTGTCCTCATCTTTGTCGCCATATTTGTCACAACGTTTCGGCCGTTGTACGCTCCGGCCTTCTTCAGGTGATAGGAATTTCGAACTGAACCCTTTATTTCGATCACTGGGGTAGACTGTTCTAGTTCCACGTGCCATGTTTGATGGATGTCAGTTATCAGTTATCTCCTGCTAATTTTCCCTCTGAAAGTTCTCCACTGCCTTAACCAGGAATTGAACTCACTATCTTTGGGTCTGTCACTGGATCTAACCAACCTGAAGAAGGCCGGAGCGTACAACGGCCGAAACGTTGTGACAAATTTGGCGACAAAGATGAGGACAATAGTCCGACTAATGTAGATACTGTACATAATACCTCATCTCAGAAATATAGACAGACAATATTAACACATTAAAAATACCGAAAAGTCATTAACTGTCCGATGAACCATATATATATATATATATATATATATATATATATATATATATATATATATATATATATATATAAATGCGTCATCCTCAAGGCTAGCATTAAGATAATGGCAAGACAAAATTTTATTTCTTTTTCAAACAGCCAACAACTGGAAAACAAGGTTTTAACAACATGAAAGGATTTTTAACAATAAGCATTAAGCATGGCTATACAGCGGTATAAATTGGAATATCGTCGCCAAAACTACACCCTTTTCCGTCCTCAGCGACCGATGCAACATCCTCAAAAATATTAATGACCGAAATCTACTTAATAAATGAAATAAACTCATGCTAGCATGTAATCACAGAAGGAAAACTCTCATACGATATTTTATTTCCGGATAAATTTATTATCCAGATATCACATGCCCTTCCCATATTTTGCGTTATATATTGATTTAACCATTTTAACGTTTATTATAACTTAACGAGTTACCCGGTTTTAATCTTTTAAATCTTAAGCTTGCATCATTTATTTTCTTTTTCAATATCCACCTACCTACATTCTACACTTTATATGTACACCCTAATAATATATTAAGATTATATTAACTTTGAGCTTTGAATCTGGGTTTGATCAATTAATTTAATGTCCTCCCATGAGACTCAGTATTTTTTTTTACATCAGAAGTAATAAATCGTAACTGATCATTTGTCAGAAACACGAATCTTTAAGTTGCACTTCGAGCATAGATATATGTATATTTATTGATATATAATTCTTAGCACTGTCTACCCACATTGAGCACTGTTTTCTTTTCACCTTATATTAAATTAGGTAATTAGGTAAATACTTATTCGCTTACTTGTGTATGCATGCTAAAGCACGTATATACGGTTCCTAACATCTAGTTATTGGTTTATATCCAAATTTACAGAGATACACACACACATGCATATATATATATATATATATATATATATATATATATATATATATATATATATTATAAAACCCAGATTGTGTGTGTGTGTGTCTGTTCGTTTATGTATTGGATCGGATTTCTTACATTTTTCAACTGATTTCAACAAAACTTCACTATTTTTTTGGCAGGTAGTTTTTCTTATTGTCTTGCACACTTTTATTTTATTTTTACATTCAGAATGCTTTAAAAACTCCATTTACAAGACAATTGTTGATAATAACATTCTATTCAATGAGTAGACTCATAAAGATTGAAAACAACGTTTCTGTTTGAGTTTGGGTTTGACCAATTCTTAAAAAAACTAATAAGGACATGCGTGTCCGTCAACCTTAAACAATAATCTTTGTCAATTTTATTTTTCAGTCTTTATGATGGTCGATACTTAATCTATCTCTTACTGTGACATCCCCGGGCAACGCCGGCCTCTACTACTAGTATATATATATATATATATATATATATATATATATATATATAATTAAGAAACAAACGACTCACAAGTACTGCGATTAAGCTTTTTATTTATTTTTTCTTGTTTTCGTAGAAATGTTTTCTTTTCTGAAAATAAGGTGTTGAAAAGCTATCCAAGATTTATGCATTTCTGAGCGTTTTCGGCTATACTTTTAGCCATCATCAAGGGTGATTTTATTTTACTTTTAACTGAATGAATGGGTTGTGTTTTCTATGTATCTAGAGTTATAGCGATTTTTATTTCCCAAACACGGTCAGCAAATTTTGTTGTTAAAGTTATTGATTTCTAGATTTTTCTTTTTTATTAGTGATTCCATTAATGTTAACGTTTTTTTACATGAGGTTATTATGCTCGTATTTTAGAGATTTTTTTTTGTGTGTGTGTGTTTATATGTGTTTCAGTCAACCTCTTGTCTGACAGGTGTAACGTAAGTCATCTTGATAGCCATTTAGTAGTGTAAACGATATATATATATATATATATATATATATATATATATATATATATATATATATATATATATATAACCTATGGCACATTTATGAAGGTAGGATATCGCTTAGGATTTTTATTAACAGTAAGTAAATGAATAACAGATGAGATGCAAAAAAAAATTTAATACGTCAAAATTATATTATATTATAAATCATACCTCAAACAAATTAGTTAAAATTATTTAAATTAATGGTATATTTCCCAGACTATTGTTAGGAAAGTATTACATAATACAATTGTTTAGGAAAATTATGGAATTCAGTGACAAAAAAAAAAAATAATTCGTTGCCCCTGCCCGACATTTTAATCTTTAAATTTTTCATGTATGGATTTCAGTAATGTAAACCATATTCGTTATCTAAGGGCTTCTAATTTTCTGAAATGATAAATGCTCTTATAATGAACATTTTTTTCTTTAGTTTTCACTTCAATATTTCAATTGGATTTAGATCTGAACATTAAAATAAGATCAATCACATGAACAGTGAAGTCCATTACATTAATTTTTCGTCTTTCCTCACCCTCTTTTTAATCTGTGACAATATGGATTATCATTCTGAAAAATGGGTTCATCATCATCAACCTAATTTCCATTGATGGACTGCGAAAATTAACTTGGTTTTCAACATACTGATACACTTTGATGCTATAGTTGATGATGATCATCTCCATAGGCCATTTAAATAACTAGCAATCCATTATTTTGGACAACTTCCGGATTTTCATGTATTTTATTTCATTTGAACGGCAATAGAAAAAATAATCCAACCTCATCGGCTAGGCCAATGGAGATTCTTGATTCATCATTGACTTTCACTACCAGCAATTTTCCAAAAACCATGATTGTTTCTCTTTATGCGTCTTTGAGTCCTATTATCTACCGTTTGGATGTTGTTATTTTTGTTTTTGTTTTTTTTAATTACCTTATCTGTATACAAATCCCAATTCAGTTAGGCGTTTTATTAAAGTTGTGTCATATCCATTAAATCCTGTTACGACACATTTACTTTATATTTGTTTTGTTGCACATCTTCCATTATAATTTAGACCGATTTTAGTTTCATTTCCTTACGCTTTGATGTCCTTCATCGTCAAGCGATATGCATTGATTTTTTTTTTTTTTTTACGTTCCTATTTCTTTGAACCAAATTTTACCCACAGCTGACTGGCAAAATGAACGTCTTTTGCCACATTCCACTGGAGATTGTCTTATTGAATGTGTTTTACGATACATTCCATTGATTCTACTTACAGTTCTTTTATCGGATCAATGTTTGCTTTTAACTGGGCATGTCTATACGCTTTTGTTATCAGCAGGAACACACTTTTATCGCTAGACAGATTTGTAAATCTAGACCTATGGTGGGATATGCATATGCTGCTTTCTGCCTGGATTCGCTTTGATAAATCAATGATAATTACATAATTTTCCCTCTATATGGGGTCATAAGATATATGTAAAATATTCCTCTACATCGGTTATAATAATGATAGCATTAATTTAAATAATTCAAATTCTTTAATTAAGTTTTTTTGAAGCTATAATCTTCAGTTGTAAAATAAAAAAAATGCACTTACTTTCTTATTAGTTTACATATGTCTAAATAAGAAAAATGTTGATATGCAAAGTGTGGTAATTTCATAATTTTTGGGAGAGATTGTACATATGTGTGTGTGTTTGTGCGTGGGTGTGTGGGTCCGGTTGTGTATGTGTGTGTGTCTATTCTTTATTTAATTACAAGATTTATCTAATCTAATATTCAAGCCGGTAGATAGAAATAAATAAATATACTGTTTATTAAATGAATAAATTAGTGCATCTATTCAATTTCGAGTGTCCATTAAAAATAAAGTTTAATGAAGTATATATATATATATATATATATATATATATATATATATATATATATATATATATATATATAGGATTACAGGTAAAAATCCGTGCGTAATTTATCTAAGTGAATCCTAATAATATAATAGATTAAAACTGTCCCACAAATAGAGCTCAACGTATTTATTACAGAGCATATATATATATATATATATATATATATATATATATATATATATATATATATATATGAATTACAAATAAAAGAAATTAAATAAATACTCAATACGAATGGCCATTTCACTCTGCAAGACCTTGTCAACAAGAAAAGTTAGATAATGTAAAAACAAGGAGAGATAAAGGAAGGAAAAAATGAAAAGATTACAAATAAGGCAAACGTGGTGTAAAAGGGAGGGAAGAAAAAAAGAACAAAGTAGAGTTTGGTAGAGAAAGAATTAGAGGAATAAAGATTCGTTTAGTGTCTAGACTTTAGACGAAAATTAAAATCCGTTGGAAATATATCATCAGAAACATTAACATTGATATTTATTTCAAATGTTAACACTTATTCAAATGGAAAATATAAGAAATTGAAATCTTTAAAATAAAGGGAAGGTTTAAGATTGCGTAAAAATATTTAAAATATTAATATTATAAACGAAATAATATATTAAACTTTAAACGAATATTTATTCCTGTCTCTTATTTAGAATTTTTTAAAAAAGTGAGGCTTCATATTTATTTTATCTGAATTTTTGTATTGACGAGCTCTTGCGGACCGAAATGTTCATTCAGATTGGGTATTTTTGAATTTTATTTACTTGTAATTTATCTTATCTATATATATATATATATATATATATATATATATATATATATATATATATATATATATATAAAATAAAAATAATAATAACATAAAAACCTTTTGAAATCGCTACACAAAAGCATTCATGTTTCAATATTATGCACTTCTTCAGATGATGGTAAGTAACTGGTGATTCTGACTGTTTTACTCCATGTGTTGTTTCTCGAATATATATATATATATATATATATATATATATATATATATATATATATATATATATGCATATATATATGTATGTATGTATATATGTATGTATATATATATATGTATGTATATATATATATATATATATATATATATGTATGTATATATATATATATGTATATATATATGTATGTATATATATATATATATATATATATATATATATATATTTATATATATATATATTTTACACACAAACACACACACACATATATATATATATATATATATATATATATATATATATATATATATGAAATTACTATGTGTGTCTATCTCAAGATTGAAACAGTGAACCACCCAGTGAGAATTGAACTCACTATTTAGTCATGGATATGATAAAAATTGTTAATCACCTGGCGGTACCCAACTAATCTTTGCTTAGATAAGCCAAAATACCACAACTATGCGACACCCAGTGACGATCGAACTCACTATTGAGTCATAATTGATCTAGTAAGGTAAACTTGCTGATCATTACACCACTTCAAAGTGTCCCTGATAATGTACCATGTTCTTTACAGGAGTGTATTTTCTTGACTCCTCACGTATTCCGATCACTTATCATGATAATCAAATTTTGACCCCTTGTTATAAAATAATGTGCATATTCTGTCACTCATTTAAAAGTTAGGCCTGCTACTCGCTGCATCCATCTGCCTATTACCTTTGATAAGTCCTGTTCGTTTTGATTCTCCAAGAACCGTTTCGTCATTAACTTCCAACGAATTGGTAACTTTAATAATCATGGTCCTTGTTGTGGATTCCGGGTTGAAATCCGGTACCAATAAATAACAAACGCCAGGAATGAATATATGAAAATAATGTATTAACGTAATAATACAAACTGGTAAAGCAGGTTAGTAGTTCCAGGAATACGGGTTAGTAGCAAAATATATATACAGTTTTTGGTACTGAAGTATCGCTGTATGACTTCCTACTCAATCTATGTGCTCTCTCACTGTGACTCCTACAACGCTGTTACCCCACCCTCACTCTTCCGGTTACCTACAACCTTTTGCTCTGTCACTCTAGACTCGACTCTATTCTTGCACTCGGGTATTCACTGGCAGTAGTATAAGTATACACTGGGTGAGTCTATTTGTATAAAAAGGGGTGGATCTCTCAACAGTCCTAAATATCTTTTTCCTTCGCAGTTTCCTTGAAAATTCCCTGTGGTTCATATGTTCGGTCCATGTCTTCTTCTTTAGTAACAGATCTCCGTTGCTTGAAGAATTCTCTTCATCTGTGAGGAAATTGTCAGCATTCACTTCCATATTGGCGGATTGATTTTTGTATAAGTGTCTATAACTTTTCGACATTCTTATCATTGTTTCAACGAAATATTCTTGTTTCGTAATATTTTTTCTGTTATTTTCTGTGATACGATCTGGAATCGGTACGTTCAGATTTCTGTATCACATTTACAAAGAATTTCGCAATACATTTGAACGTTTGTAACCATCTAGACTATATTAATAGCATCAGTCAGAATCAGAATAAGAATGGTGTCATAATAGAATTACTGTCACATCTCCACCGATAGTCATTGCACATTAGTCGTGTGAAAGTCAAAGTGTATAAAACTATAATGATAAGACGATAATTGAAATCGTTAAGAGGACAACAGAAAGGCTTATATTATTGTGGACAGTATTACCAATTCTGAAAGAGTGAGCGTTATTAGATAAAATCATAACGAATCTGAGGAAAATTAATGGTGCTCTTGATGTTTATCACAAGAACAATAATACCCATAAGTACCAACAACGTGGGCTGATGGGTACACACGTAATTTCTCTTATAAAAAGTATCAAGCAAATACTTATACAAAATTGACCAACGTCTATTAGTAGACCGATCTACAATCATAAAATATAATGGGACATTACTAATTGTATTTTTTGTGTGCTAGTCTGCTGCAACTTTATACATCTCCGCCTAAAGCATTGTTTTTTTTTTTTTTTTATTGATTCTTATTTATTTCTTTTCTCAATAGCAGTAGATAGGTTCACCTATTGTGCAGTTCACCATCCCTCCGCCCGGGTCTTTTGAACAGTAATTGAGTCTTATGCCTTGTTTCGTGTTTAGAATTGGGTTTTGGCTTGATTTGGTTTATTTTGTTTTACGGCATATTAACATTCAATGTGTTATTTACTGCCAAGATTTTTAGGAAAGGTTCGTACGATTACAATATGTATTCTTTGTAAAAAATCAGTTTGTAGATCATGTTTTATTGACGTATTTTTGTTAAGAAAATTTTTGAGGAGTTTCAAATGTTTTGCTGATAATATTTTATTTTCAAAAATATGTTGCTGGCAATATTAAAATATATTGCTGGTAATTTATTTTCCAAATATGTATTGCTGGTAATATTTTTATCAAAAATGTATTGTTGGCATTTTTACTATGAAAATCAATTTTTATCCTTTCACAATATTTTGACCCCAGTTTGAGGGGGGTAACTATTTGCCAATAGCTGGGACCCTAACAAGTGTTATCATCCCGGCTCAGGCGGAACAACAGCAAAGGTGGTTCTCCCTCACCACCACCAGCACCACGATTAGAGCCCTTGCTGCCGGATGTAGTTTATCGTCATACCCAGGACAGTAGGATTAGGTTTTCGATTCCTTCTAATGTCTACAACAAGTACATCCATGTAGCTATTCTGCCTAAAACACTGATCTTTTATTTACTATTGAATTATTTTTTTCTTTTTTCAATAGGAGTAGGTAGCTTCGCATGCAGTCTGATTCACAGTCATTCCTTATCTATTGAACATTTGTAAAGCTTTATCCCATGTTCACTGCTTAGAATTGGTTTTTCTGGTGCCTTATAATGTCTTTTACTCATTCACTTCTGTCTTGCTGGCATTATCTCCTTGGCACTTTTCGTCTTGATGACATTATCTCCTTCCTCGTGGTGATGTCTCTTATACTGTAAAACTCTACCTCGACTGGCACCTAAGTCTTTCACAGGATGAATATGATTGTAAAACAAGATTCAATATTTGTAAAATATTAATTGCTAAATTAAATCGACAGCGATTTTCTGTCTATTTTTTTTCATTTTTGGTAGTAATAAATTTATTAAACATTTCTTTCCTTGTTGAAAGCGTTCATGTTCTGTGTGCCATAGCATTTATGATGTGCATTGTTTGTGTAAAGGTTAACGAATTGTAAAATGGAATCCGTGTAAAATGAAACTGTGTTCGAATGAAACCGAGTTCGTTACGTTCACTTTATGCTGAAGTCAAAGTAAGGAAATAGGCTAAAATTCGAACACGACTCTGCGTAATACTCTTGCAGAAGGGGGTGAATATAGCTCTGCATAATACTCTTGCGGAAGGGGGTGCATATAGCCCTGCATAATACTCTTGCAGAAGGGGGTGC
Organism: Acanthosepion pharaonis; assembly: GCA_903632075.3. NCBI lineage: Eukaryota > Metazoa > Mollusca > Cephalopoda > Sepiida > Sepiidae > Acanthosepion > Acanthosepion pharaonis. The sequence continues at coordinate 35,533 of CAHIKZ030005283.1, read as the reverse complement.
ATATAGCTCTGCATTATACTCTTGCAGAAGGGGTGCAGATAGCTCTGCATAATACTTTTGCAGAAGAGGGTGAAGATAGCTCTGCCTAATACGTTTGCAGAAGTGTGTGGATATAGCTCTGCATAATACAATTGCAGAAGGGAGTGTATATAGCTCTGCATAATACTCTTGCAGAAGGGGGTGGATATAGCTCTGCCGAATAGTCTTGCAGAAGGGGGTGGATATAGCTCTGCATAATACTCTTGCAGAAGGGGGTGCATATAGCCCTACATAATACTCTTGCAGGAGGGGGTGGATATAGCTGCATAATACTCTTGCAGAAGGGGGTGCATATAGCTCTGCATAATACTCTTGCAGAAGGGGGTGCATATAGCTCTGCATAATACTCTTGCATAAGGGGATGCATATAGCTCTGCATAATACTCTTGGAGAAGTGGGTGAATATAGCTCTGCTTAATACTCTTGCAGACACGTGTGGATATAGCTCTTCTGCATTTAGTTATAGTTTACATGGTAGGGCTTCGAGTGGGGAAGTGTTTAGGAAAAAGGAAATTTTGATCGCATAACCTCACTGGATACTAATGCGCTTGGTTGGTAATCAGACAATCAGTTATGTGCCATGCGTGGCGTGTACACGCTTAGGCAATAATGTATCTTTCGATATATGACTGACGAAGCAGATTTTTCTTCAGCAGAAGGTTGCAATTTCATTCTGCGGTAGACCAGTTGTCAACCAAGGCAACCCACTCTGTCCTGATATTTAAACAGAGCTGAGGGTAAGAAGAATATTCATACCTTTCCCAAGGGTAGCATACTGGAGACTATTATGAATTCTGGCTTCTTGGGTTGTATTTATTTTACTTTCGGTCACTTAGCGTCGGGAGCACTCCTCCTTTTAACTTATTCGTCGGTGTTTTTTTCTTTGTGCCAGAAATTTAATGTAATTTCTTTTGCCCTGTTCAGATGTTTCTGGTGCTTTCTTTTTTCCAGTTTTTCCCAGGATGCCAATTTGCTTGAAAATTGTGCTATTCTGTTTTTTTCACCTACTGTGTTTAAATAGAATTACATTATATATATATATATATATATATATATATATATATATATATATATATATATATATATATATTTAATAATGTAGTAACACCTAATTTAGTGCAAAATAAAACGAAATAAAAAAAAATCTATTTTCATCCTTTATATTTTTTGGCTTTATGGCAGCCTATTTCAAAAATTTACCAAGAAAACCTGTTTTCTCTTAATATATAACCGACTAAAATCCTAATTAATATTATTTTTATTTCTATCCCGATTTTCAAAGGATCTATCATAAATCTCTTATTAATAATGCCAACTGGTGAAAGCTGAACTCTGTACACTTTACATTCTCTCAATCGGCTAAAACAAAAGCCATGTTTATAAAACGCGCATTCCAAATGTGTTTGTTCAAGCGGAGATAAGCTGTGTAAATCGGAAATCACTTAAACTGAATTATCAAAATTGAATTAACAAAAATGAATATGGATGATTCGATTTAAATATGAAAATAACAGACGGTAGAAGAAAATACTATCAACGTTTCGTATCCTTATTCCTGCAATTTATGCGCTTTTCCATTCGTAGAAATCGCCATCTCTTCTCATTTCGACCATCTGTTATATAGCAGATTAGATAGGCTTCTCTTGTCTGGAATAGCAGCTCAATAAAACAATATGATAACGGTTCACACAAATCAACTAAGGTTGCAATGTGAGACAACCCAACTGTTTCTCAGGAGAGTATAGCAATCCATAGTTAATAAATTAAACGTAGTTATTGTAAATCCTGAACGCCTACAAGGGACAAAGCATTTAATTGAAATAATTTCAAATCAAGGATAGATTTAGAATCATTTTAAATTATGGCAAGTCTTCAAATTGATGGCCATTTAAGTGCTAATAAGTCTACAGTTAAAATATACGCCATGGTTTTGAGTATCGGTTAACGAGCCATTCCAGTAGGCGAATATAATTAACAAGTGAAATCATTGCTCAATCAAGCCTTGTGCCAAACTTAGTTACTAACTGAAGACAGCTCTTACTCGTAGAATGGCTCACATCGAACGAGTCTTCATTTGGTATTTAGTCGTATTCCTTTTCAATGGCTGTTCTCATTTAATTGATTAATGACGATTTTGCGTGATAAGCCTTTATCGCTCGCCTGTCCACATAAAAATGTCCGGTATCTGGTGCTCTGGTCTACGATGGGGTTAATCGTCGCTACCTCTTCGGCCAATCTATCTGTCCGGCAGAGATTTATCAAGAAAGGCCCTTATATCATGGTGGTCAGAGTCATCTTCATTCCGGACGCGGTCTAAGGTGGAAATAAAACTTTCCTAATGGGCGCGATTCAAAATGCGATGGACGCTCGATTTTAAAATGTTTATCTCAAGAAACGCTTAGAGAAGAGATTTTCTTGGAGATTAATGGTACATTTGAAGCAGCTTAGAAAATTTGTGGACGTAGGCAATCTTTTAGAATCGATACATGTGGTCATCTTCCTGAGTTCCTTCTGCGACCAACGGTGAGCCACGGTGGGGGATCTGTTTGAAACTCACTTCTAAATTGTATTTGCCCCTCAGCTACCTTGGCGCAATTTCAAGAGGACGTTAGGATAAATTACCTCTTCTCATAACTCACTTACTTTTCAGCAGTTATTTTCTTTCAGGTGCGGTGAATATGTGGGTGCTCGTAGGGTAACTGTTATCAGCAAAATTAGTGAAATCGGCGTGCTGAGTTCGAATCCTTCGTAGCCCTGTAATGTTCTCATTCGTTATAATTCTCTCCGGAAAATAGATAATTCCTCTTTACTCTCGGTAGATGCAGGTAAAATAACGGCAGACTGGGTCAGGGTTAGGATTACCTAGCCACCAGTTAAGGGCAAGGATTTTATTTCTGAAATCAATCCCATGGAGAATACAACATGAAATCATTCCATTATCCTTCCAAACATGGCGATAATAGGAAAGAAAGGTATCTAGTAGAAAGCTATGAGATAGTAAAGTAAAATAAAACATAAAAAGGAAGAAAGCTGTTAAAAGTTTTGGTTCACTCTACCTTTTTATACAATTTTCTCTGCTGAATCTACTTTACATAACCATAAGACTATCATTCATCTTTGCTTAGAATATGGCCGCCACATATGGTCTGGTGCTTCCACTATACAGAAATTCCTCGATAAGTACGTGTAATGAGTACATCGGTAGCTATATAAAAATTAAATTTGCAATTACTATGGCTAACTATTTACATTATTCGGACTATTATCCTCATCTTTATAGTGCTTGAGGACACATGGCACAGTGGATAAAGGCATTAGTTAGAGATGACTGATAACTGACATCCATTAGATATGGCACGTGGAACTAGAACAGTCTACCCCAGTGAGCGAAATAAAGGGTTCAGTTCGGCATTCCAACCATCTGAAGAAGGCGGCAGCGTACAACGGTCGAAACGTTGTGATAAACATGGCGACAAAGATGAGGACAATAGTTCGAAGAATGTAAATAGTGTACATAATATCTCATCTCAGAAATATAGATAGATACTATGGTTAAACTAAAGAATTTTTTACCGCTCTAATCGAGTTAATATATATATATGTGTGTATGTGTGTGCGTGTGCGCGAGTGTGTGTCTGTGTGTGTCTGTGTCTGTGTGACTGTGTCGGTGTGTCTGTGTAGGCATTCGCGCGTGTGTGTAGTGTACTAAAATAATAGTACTTCCAAGATCATGTTAATGATTTCTTACGTGTGAATTCTTATGCTTAATACGTCTATCTCCCGATGTACTTTCGAATAGCACTACCACTATGTGTGCTTGCTCGATAATACTCGCTCGAACAGTAATCTGTTTAGTGTTCCAAATATTATAGTGAATAGAGTAGAAATATCAATCCGAATATTAATAGAGGATAGGCAAGGAATGGTGATCAATTAGACAAACGCAACATCACATATATCCGTTTCCTCTATGGCCACGTGCTTTACTTAATTCAATAATGGGATCTCCTGTATTTGCTTACTGGCGATCTATGTTCAAAGTCAAGAGTCGGCAGCGACACTGTATTCCCATATAGCACTATAGCATCCGACATTTGCATGATTTAATTTTGCAGATTGGTTAGAGTTAAATATACTGTCCCATCTCCAAAGGCTGAGTCGTGACTTAAGCAAATATGCAGAAAATAATCAACCAACGTTTGTTGCACGTAAGGATTAACATATATGCATAAAAGTAAAATGCAATAAATTTAGTCAACAGACTTCACTCTGCTATTATTTCCTGAATTGAAATATTCTTCGTTCGCTTATTTATTCTTTAGTTCTTTTCTCTTTCCCATTGTTTTTACCAATATATAATACTTTACATAATTCCGCCACTTTTAAACCCTTTCTCCGACGTAGACACGTATATTCGAAAGTGTCTTTTTCAGACACAGACGAATATACCTGTCCAAAACATAACGTTCAAAAACCGTTTATACGTCGAACTTCCTTCCTTTTATGCGCGTCTGAGCTTGAAACGAGTTCGATTTCTCAGTCTTTCTGAAGCAGTCAAGACGATCTTCGTCCATCTGATGGATGTTGTGGTATGGAATGCTTATATTCTGCATAACAGATAAAAAAGACGCCTGAAAATGAATGGGGTAAAGCACAAGCTAACGAGGATTTTATTAAAATATATCCCAAGTTGATAACGTCGTTATTTTCAAATCTTATAATGACTTTTTCTATGCATTGTGTGACGGTTATATGTTTAAAATATGTCATCAGTGTTTTTATTCTGTCGTTGCATTAACATTCGCTGATTCAATCGTTGACATTCGACTGATTTGGAGAAACGTTTCGAAACGTATTTTTCTGTCTTGCCTCGCATATCTGTTTGTTTAATAGCAGGTCAGCCTGTGTTCTTTAGCCTTGCTTGGAGAACAGTCTAGAAGAACAATATTAGAATTCTGAACCGATTGTCTTTGGGGCTAGATATCTAATACGTAAAGTCTATTTTGTAATGAGCCCAGTGTCTGTGGTTGTAATTTGACACAAAATGGCTGTGTCAGAACGTGTCATTTTTTCCTACTCGCCAAAAGATGCATAATGTAGAGATTGTCTCCCCAGAACATAATTAACAATAACCCACTTCATTTCTAATCGATCAAGGAGAGAAGCAAGGCCAAATCTCATGATCGAAATAGTCATTTACTTACCACTCCACCAAACGGCTACACACACACACACACATTATATATATATATATATATATATATATATATATATATATATATATATATATATATATATATATACTTGGGCTCTCGAATCCTGTAACTTTCTCACCGATGTAATGTGGCTACCCTCTATCTTTCCTATAAATATTTTCATGGCATATGCTTTAACGACCTATTTTCATTGGTGGCGAAACTGCGTGAAATTTAAGCATGCTGCTAGGTTGGCGTATCGGTCCCACTTTTTTACTGTTAAAATAGTTAAATGTAACAGTCTCATCTAATCCAGCAGCTTCTTCTCCCGCACCTCTCGACAGTGGAAATATAATCTTAAAAAAATTGAATATAATGTCAATCGACATCTTCTGTTGCCTTGATTCCCGTTTTTTTTTTAATCTTCCTCCTCCTCCATTTTTCTTTTTATTCTTTCCTCATTCGCTGTACCTAATTTAAATATCTGAGATGTTTTTTTAACAGAGGACAGAACGTGAGTCACAGAAAACTGATGGCTCACTGGGATAGCAAATGATTCCTCCCAAAGTCTAATCAAATTATAAAGAAACATATAATTTCCGTTAGAAACCATGTAAGGTTGAGTGAATAGTTTATAATATAAGTTCCGGTATACTGCATGGAATGTTGAGCAAATTCTTCTCTAATGAAGATCAGATATGAACCAACGGAAATCTGGTTCTACAGAAGGATGTTGAGAATACATTTTCGAAGATGAATCTAGTAGCCGAATTATCAAGTGGCCTTCCTCTGTGAATAGGGCCTGATCATAGATAGATGAAGTCTTATTAGCAGCCGTCCAGACACTCTGGGATAGTCCAGGAAGGAAAGTCCGCCAGCTTAGGGAGATGATCAGTAACTATTAGGTCACCATGTTTGGGTTAAAGGAAGTGAAATCTAAGTTCTTAGCTCCAGTGCAGGTAAGTCGGCGGCGGAGAAACATCCAGTCATTGAGTTAAGAGATGCGAAGGTTACGAGCAGTAATGCGGGCTGATGAGCAGAAGGCAGAGGAAATCAAGCCAATCCTGGAGAACATAACGAAGCGCATTAGCAAGCTAAGTAGAGCGTAACGGCTTGCTAACAAGCGACAGAAGGCTGCCAAGGCCCGGAAGTCATTCAGGAAAAGTCCGTTCCGCTTCACAAAGCAGTTGTTTAGGGAGAAGACTAGCGTAGCGTTGTGCGTTGCGTAGGATGAAGCTGGAGAGGGACATTAAGATCACGTACTCGGATGCCAGGTCACAGCCTAGGTGATGCCTGGTTTATTCAGGCCTGGCGCCCCGGAAGTAGCTTTTAATGAGTCTCCAGTGACAAGGAGTTGTACGGAGGTCAGTCTACTGTGGTGTTTGTAGAGGCTTCTTGTGAAGATTTGGGAAGTTGGTGATGTTCCGGATTGTTGCTGATAGGGGGTATGTACCGAAGGAGGAGAATTCGTTGATACTTAGTCTGTTTCGCCCAATATCTCTCGTGAACGTTGAAGGAGAGGTGTTTTTTTTTAAGTTTTTGCCAGGAGGCTGACGGGTCACCTGTTTGGGAATAACTATATAGACGCTAGTATTCAAAAGGCAGGAGTCCCGGGGTTTCCAGGGTGCTTGGAACATGTGTCAATGATTTCGGCAAAGATCCGTGAGGCTAAAATTGAAAGGAAGAATATAATGGCTAGATCTTGCTAATGCGTTTAGTTCAGTTCCGCAGAGCATGATACAGTTGGAATCGGTGTTATTCTACGTTCCGCAGAGTCTCAGGGATTGTCTGGCTATGTACTTCAAGTACACTACAATGCATGTGGAGTTGCAGAGGGGAATTGCTATGGTATATGCCATCTCTCCAGTACGGTTTGTGATGGTGATGGAGGTGATCTTGAGAGATCTGATTCCAGAGTACTTGATCTATATATATTTTTCACAACATTCAGGTTATTTAAACCCCTAAAAACATTTTAGAGTGTTATAACTTTTCGGAAATAACAATGATTTACTGAAATTTGCCCTGCCATTTAACCCATAACTGAGGAGATAATGGTTGTATTCTTAATTTTATCAAGTTATTTATGCGCGTAAATGAATATAATGGACCTGATTGGAATCGAAACTCAGCTCTCCGATTTCCATTTATCTACTGTTATCCATTACACCAACCTCACATTGAATGCTGTTATTCCCAAATGAATAATGCCAGGCTTGATATTGCTTACTTTCGGCGACCTTAAGAGAGCAGGTGTTTCAAAGTGATATAGCTGTAAGGCGCTATCATGTAAATGCACCAAATGCAATAACAACTTCACGTAATCTTAACAATTTAAGATATGCAAATGACACAGAATAGATAGCAGACATAGAAAGGAAACTAAAAAAAAAATACCTACAGAAGATATTTATGAAAAGCAAAAATATATGAGAGAACGAACCGCGCGCTAAGCTCTTAGAACTTGTCGAACTCTCTGCCTTCGGGCGGAGAGGAACCCATAGTTAGCTATGCCAAAGAACGGAGCCTCGTCTGGAGAGGTAGACAAATCTAACTCCGTTATTAAGGGGTCGACGTGAAATTTTTCCCCGAGCCTACGGGCTCGGATTTTCCCCACATAAAAATCGAGCTTGTGACACGTCCTCTCTTGTGGGGAGGTTGGTAAATAGCAACCAAGACTATGTCTAAAAATCAATTTCAAGACATCATGCATAGATTTCAGTAAAAGAAACCACACAACATGCAAATTACTAATTGTAGTTAGTAGAATAAAGCAAGTACACTAATTTATATATCTAGTAAATGTTTTAATAGAGTACGGAAATTGCGACACCGAAATCCAAATATATATATGGCTTCCAAATGCTAAGCAAAGTATAAAGACACGCGAAAATTTCGTTAGAAACAAAGAATAGTGAACGTAAATTTTGTGAAATATATATATCCTAATATATTGAAATGAATGCTGGAGAATCTCATCACTGCTGAGAATTTAAAAACGAAACGAGGATGCCAGTCTAGTAGGGCAGCGTGCCAAAGACCTATTGTATACGCCTGCTTAGGCACAGAGGCTACATGTGGTTTATATTGCAACTATGTGTGTAACCTTAGTTTCTGGTAGAGAAACCTAAGGTTTTCTAGCGCGATCAACTGTGTGAGAAACGTTCAATCACAGGGGTTCAATCTACCCAATTTCACAGGCACTTTCCAAAGGTGCCGACTATCGCGATCGCCTTCTCCAGAGCGATAACATCAAGAAATCACATTTCTAACAAATCACTGAAACATATCGAAGGCAAGAAGGACAGTCGAGAACAGCTCATAACCAATGAAACGATGTTGCTTAAACGATTAGAATATCAGGGTTAGAAGAGATTGCAAAAGACAAATTTAAATAAGAACTACAATGGAGAGATATTTGTGGAGAGCCATGATGGCCAACGTCTTGAAGGCTCACGGCACATAGAATAATTCATCAAAAAAGTGAGAATTAAACATAAAACAGAAAATTCCATTAGTAAAATGCAATATAATAGAAAACCAAAATTAAAAAAACAAACTTGTGTTAGATGCATGTAGGAGAAAGTACAAATTAGAGAATTTAAGAATGTAAATAATGTTTAATAAATAAAAGTAATGAAACTGATTCAAATTGTCGGTACGCACAGGGATTCCATTTAAAAGTGAAAATTTTGGAAAATCACTAAACATAGCTCTATAAGTGGATGAATAAAAAAATGACCATTTTTATGTTCATTGAAAAGCGCTTATAAATTATAATTGATAACATTGTAATACAAATAATATTCAAATAACAATATATATATATATATATATATATATATATATATATATATATATATGTATGTATGATTATATTATTATGGATGCAGTTAATATATTTGTGTTTTTCTACTAGTATGATCCTAATGGAGTCTGGTAAATTTATGTGTGTGTTTAAATGGGTTCTAATGGAGCTGTGATCCGGTAGGTGTAACGTAAGACGTCTGAAAAGCATGGATGCATTAACTGCATCCACCTGCAAAAAAAAGACTAAAAATAATGGAAGCTTTATTGATAAAAAAAAGAAAAAGCCAACTCTTAACAATATTAGCTACGAACAAAGACACAATGTGCTAACCGTATTCGGAAAATAAATAAATATATATATATATATATATATATATATATATATATAGTGGTCACTGAAAAATTGTTTGATATAAAAACAACTTTTACAAATACACGAGTACATTGGTGTAGTACAATTTGGATCATTTGAATCTTCCATGAAGACATTTAATTCCGATATCAGGATCTGAAGCGATTTTCTGGCGTTGCCAATTTGTGCAGAGTGACGATCGGGAAAAGCTGATGAATCCTCCGACACAATCGGCTGAATAGTTTCTACCGCTGCTTCATTCTGAGACATTCTCGTAGAATACAGTTACAAAAGTTTCACCACCTCATTATATAAAAACACTAGCAAAAAAACACTTGCCAGATTAATTTTAAGAGTAAATGTCCCCTTATATATAAAAAAACAGTTATAAAAATATTCCTAAAGAGTGCACACAAGAATCCATTCTTTCGTTTACTTTTCCTTAAAGATCTCAACAATATAAAATAGACACTAGTTAACAATAGTTTTCCTAACATGCACATCGTCTACCAGATTAGTCTTTCTTCCCAAAATGAATAATGACGATACTGAACACAAAGACAAAAACAAAAATAATTAAAGCCAAATACAAGTCAACAATTAGCAATATGAATCTTAACTTAGAATATAATATATATATATATATATATATATATATATATATATATATATATATATATATAAAAAGAGGTTGTAGTGGTTCCAACGAGAGAAAAGTATGTATATTAAAAAGAAGAGAAGAGAGGTGCCGCAAACGATTTTGGTTGTAATGTGGATTTATTTAGAAGAAAATATTATGCTTTGTTTTACATAATTGTACGACACGAGTTTCTGGTCTCGCGACCGTCTTCAGGTAAGAGCGGAGATTTCCACATATTATTAAAAATAATTAATTTTTTCTTTATGTTCAATGTGAAATATTCTCGATATGAGACATTCTCCGTTTTTGTGTTAGTAATCCGAATTTCTTAACACAAAAACATAGAATGCCTATGTAAAACAAAGCTTAATATTTTTTTTCTAAATAAATCCACATTACAACCAAAAACGTTTGCGGCACCTCATATATAATATATTTTATAATATATATTATATATTGTATATATATATATATATATATATATATATATATATATATATATATATATTGTAATATATATTATATATTATAAAGATATCGACTACCCTAGTCGAACCGAAATAAATAATTTAATTATCTATTACAAAAAACAACTAACCTGATCAGAAAAAATAATAGCTCAGCTAAAACTTAAAATTGCAAAGAAGCAACATTATTTAGCAGTTCAAACGCGTATGAAGGAACTGTATTCTTTGATCAAACCAAACTCATGAATAATTCCATCGGTCAATGTACGACATGCCGCCCAGAGCTTCATTAGAATTAATTTAAACAGACACAAAAACCTACTAGATTCCCTCCGAAACATAGTAATAAAAAATACAAGCATAATAACCTCATCTGCATGTGTAAAAAGCGATTAAAGATAATGGAAGCGTTAATAATAAAATAGAAAAATTAAAACATTCAGTAACATCAACTATGAACACAGCCACAATGTGCTGAGCGTGTTTGAAAAATAGAACATCCCTATAACTCTAGATACATACATAACATGTTCAGTTAAATCTAAAAAAAAATCATCGTTTTTAAAAGTGTAGGCGAAATCCCACAGAAATGCAGAATATTTGGATATGTTTTATATACTTTGAGTGAAGAAAAGAAAAAACTTGAACGAACACAAGAAAAATGAAATAAAAAGCTTAATCGCAGTGCGTTGCCAGTCGTCTTTAATGATAAATGTACGAAAGAGTGTTTTCTACCTAAATACAAATATATATATATATATATATATATATATATATATATATATATATATATATATATATATATTTCATATAGGTTAGTTATTAAAACTAGGACAAACGAAAGTGTACCAATATAATCAGTAATGATAAACATTTATTAATTGTTAACTATATGATAGAAATGAATCTCGGAAAGAAAGATTTTAACTCCGGAATTTTCAGACATCAACAATGCGAGAAATAAAGATAAAAATGAGAATTAATCGCCAACAGATGTTTTTGTAGACGATGTGTTTTTGGGTGGAAATCATATTATTAGCAAGAAAACCGACATCTGTCTGATACCTCACCGTGCGAAACTTTTTATGAAAATAAAGTTAAATTTAAAATTTTAATCGGCGTCAAAGCGTTAGGCAAGTCTATGATTATTAGTGGGGAGAGTGGGGATTAATATTATAAACATAGATGAAGATAGAGTAATAAGTTGCGGAGGGGGAGAGACGTCTCTCGTGTAGCCGGATGTAGCCAAAAAGTCCGACGAAGTTTTCAATTTCAAAAAGACGGGCTGTTAGAATAACATGTTTTGAGAAGAAAAAAAATGGAGGAAAAATGGAATATATCGTAATAACATATTATAAAATAAAAGAACAGTAAGATGGATACAAATTTTGGATTAAAATTTAGAATTGTATTGTTAACAAAAAGGGATACAGAAAATTCATATATATATATATATATATATATATATATATATATATATATATATATATATATATATATATATATATAATTTATAAAGTCTCTTAATCTGTTGGGGATATTTTATTTTAACTGTCCTCGCTAATTTATTTACACGATTATTTCCCTCCCTCGTTACAAATATATACACTTCTTTTTTTTGTTTTTGTTTAGTGTGTTTCCACCCTCTTTTTGCTCTTCATTGTCGTTAATATTCTTTTCGTTGATCCAACGATTGTCTCCTGATGAGATGTTGGTTGAAAGGGCTTTAGGGACTTTTAAAATTAAAATCAATACATTCCTTGTTTTTTATATATATATATATATATATATATATATATATATATATATACGCATTTATTTGCCTACACATGCATATACCTTGTATTAATAAACAAAAACTGTGACACACTCATTAATATAAATACGTGCGTGTGTGCGCGCGCTTCTACTTCCTTAGCTTTTATGTTTTATATCTATAGAGAGAGAATGATTAGTAGAGATGGAGGAAAAAGCAGCACCCATAATGGTACATTGGTTCTTCTCCATAGTTATCCAGAAATAGTCAAGAACCTCGCCGATATACTCATAAAGTAATAACAGAACAAGACATTCCAGCGCCGCAAATATCAATCAATTTGTTTATTCGATAATAGTGTGTTTACATCGCCTTTGATGACTAAAACGACAATATTTACTGCCCATAACAACAGACCGCGCTCTCTACAACACATATTAAGTGGACAACTTCAATTAATGCCATCTATCCGATTGATGTATATTTCCATGCCTCACTTGCGAAAGCTGTTCTTTCCGAATAAGATTCATTCTAGCAGTTCAAACGCCTAAATGATTCGATCAGATTACTATTCAGAATCGACCTCTGTCTATCTAGTGAAAGCCAAGTTCAAAGAGACGATATTAAATGTCTACTGCCTCTTCTACAACATCAATGAAGTCTTTCTGACGGCATCTTTTTTTTTTCCTTTTAGGTTTGTACCGTTTAGGAAAGATTAATCAATATTAAAATTAGCTGAAATTAACACATGATGAGTATAAAAACAGACATTTCGAACGTTTATCCAAAGTTAAAGATAAATACATTTTTTCAGTGTTTTTCTTCTTTTTTTTTTTTTTTTAAAATTAAATCTATTGTCTGCTATTCTGTTATTGGATTTAGGAGAGATGTTTTTATGTTTCATTTTTGAAAAGAATTCTTTTCATTTTAAATAAAGAAATGATTTCCACCAAGACCTGTGATAGGAAGTTATGCCGCAAGGCAATTTACCACAATAAAATTGATATTAAGAAAGTGATGTGTGTATAATCGGCAATATATATTTTATACAAGGAATATATGGTCTAAATTTCCACTTATCACACTTGTATTATTATACTGACATTTTATTTTTTACTGGAGTTCTGGTTTCATAATCAAATAAGGCAGTATTGTGTAATGTTTTTTCTATACGTAATTTGCAATGCAATATATATAAAATAAACATTTTTTAAATAACAGTTAATCCTATTCACCACCATATATTATTTTATTTTATTTTGCATGTAAATATAAGGTTTATAACCGAAAGTCAAATATTGGCCTTGTCAATTTCTTAATTAATGGCTCCAAAACGAACTGCTTTCATTCAACCACCATAGAGAAGCCTTCCTGGCTCTTATCAGCATGTTTGATGCTCAACTACACGAGAGCGGCTGATTGCGCTTTCTTTGTCTCACGTTTTCGAAAAAATCCGAGGAGGAACAACTACATTAAATTAATAGCTGCTTCTACCGCAAGGAAAGTTGGTACTCTTTGTCGCACCAGAAGGTTTTTTCTAGTCTGAATCCATCCTTTACATCTACAAATCTACCATTCATCCATGCATTTAATATTATTGCCATATATGGTCTGATACCCCCGCGCTTCGAAGTTCTCGAGAAAAATCCAAAGATGTATATGCAGTGTGATCGGTCTTCGACTGCAGTCACTTTCTCGCAGACGTGATGTGGATTTCTTCTGTCTTTTCTACACTTATTTTTATGGCAACTGCTCTGACGAGCTATTTTCACCGGTGCCGCGTCTTCATGTATTTAAGCGCGGTCCTAATTTGGCATTTAGGTCCCAACTTCTTACTGTCGAAATAGTTAAATGTAACCGCGTCTTTTACTCAAACATCTTCTTCTATAGCACTTCCCGACAGTGAAACTCTTTTCCTGTTACTTGCTTTCCAGTAATCTTCTCTTTAACCCCTTCAGTACAAATGCCACTCCAACCTTGCTTATATATATATATATATATATATATATATATATATATATATATATATATATATATATATATATATATATATATCTTTCGTTGATGATCTATATACACATGTATGCAAGAAAAAAGAGGTTAAGTGGCAATCTGCTGTCATGAAGAGAATGAAATTTTGCTTTTGCGTATGAATTGAACTGTGGACGAGTATGCATTAATCTATGAACGTTATTTTTTAACTATGATGCCCTGTTTCGAATCTCACTAGTAGATAACAGTATAAACCAGCAGAGATGGATTACTACGTTCTACACCATTCCTGAACATAAGACCTTGTGAGTGAAAGAAAATAGATATATATATATTTTTATGATAGTATGAGGTCACATGTATAATGTCCAAACATTTGACCGCGGTTGACATGTTTGAAACGTGGATATGTATTTTCTCCTTGTAACTGTATCTAAAGCCCGCTTAGCCTAGTTGCAGTATAAACGGCAGTTTGGTTTGGTGGTTTTTAAAGAAAATCAAGAAAGTAGAAATCAGCAAAAATAATTAGGTAGCAAGTATATATATATATATATATATATATATATATATATATATATATATATATATATTACGATAAACGTGCTATCAATTTACAAATAATGAATTATTCACACAAAAACTAATGCAAAGGTTAATGATTTAAATGGCGAGACATCCATCATCGCAAACAATTCAAATAATATACAAAAACCTCCGTATCCGTTATGAATGAAATGATCCCTGTTTATATAAATTTCTGCCGTATTAGGTCTTATTTTTACTACAAGCTTTCGTCTGTTCCTACAGATATCTTCAGGTATAGAATAGATTTTGTTCTTGTTTTTTCTCTTAGTAATAAGAGGACAACGAAAATATATGTATTGTTGTATCCGAAATGCTATTGAAAATGAGTTACTGTTTTTTGGAGCGCGCTAAAGCAACACTGAGTTTGATTTTAAATTTTTTTTAAAGGTTGTGCGTTCATATATGGTGATTAACGAATTTTCTACTGGTAAATTTTTCTGTCAAAGTGGCATGAACTATATTGTTCAATAATTACAGTAATGTCGCACTTATTATCCAAAAGTCGAACTTGGATCAGTTATTTAAATTACGATAAACGTGCAATCAATTTACAAATACATGAATTATTCACACAAAAACTAATGCAAAGGTTAATGATTTAAATGGCGAGACATCCATCATCGCAAACAATTCAAATAATATACAAAAACCTCCGTATCCGTTATGAAAGAAATGATCCCTGTTTATATAAATTTCTGCCGTATTAGATCTTTTTTTTACTACAAGCTTTCGTCTGTTCCTACAGACATCTTCAGGTATAGAATAGGTGTGTGAATAATCCGATCCACATAAAATTTCTCTTTGAAATAAAGCGCAAAATTAAAATCTTTGGTCCGTTTGAAACTTGAAATAAATTCCTTTTTTTTTTTTTTTTGGCCTAAAATTAATTAAAATTAAATTTTGCTTTCCGTTTTCAACGAGAAATTAAAACTTTTTTCCGATTAAATCGCTACATTAAAGATTTGTTTCCGTATAAAACGAGAAGTTATAAATGTTTTCGTTTACAAACGAGAAATTAAAATGTTGTTTCCGTTTCAAACGAGATATTAGAAATTTGTTTACAATACCGAAGTTAAGCAACGTTGAGACTACTCAGTACCTACATGTGTAACTACCAGTTTCTTTAATCTTTGATGTGAGTGTTATGTAATGGACAATGGCTTGGAATTGTTAATCGGAGGGCCAAGTTCCGATTCCTGTTCAGTTCCTTATATTAATGTACGGGAAAATACAATTTGGAAAGGCATGAGTACAACTTTTCTCTATTCAGCTATGGTTTAATAAGTAAGACGTATTTCAATAAACCATTATCTCCCAAAAAAATTCTTACAATATACAAATATTTTCTTGCTTTAAACAAACAGCAAATGTTGAAAAGCCTTAGAAAATGAACTTGTTTATCACATTTTCCTTGATTTGAGTGAACTTCATACATACATACATGCATATATACATACATGCATATATATATATATATATATATATATATATATATATATATATATATATATATTTGTGTGTGTAAAAACAGCGATCGATCTTATTAAGCCAGGAGATTTTTTTTTTATGACAAGCTGTCTCTGTTATTATAGTAAACTAAAATATTTTTAGAAAATAGAAAAAAGTCTCCTAACGAATTGATCTAATCTCCAGGAACGCAAAAGTATCGATATGTGAACATTAATTGTATTCATTACGTTTATTAAACCCAGCTGATATGATTTGTCAGTTTCATTTTTATTACTGTATTTTACAATTTTCGAAAAGCCTGCTGTATACCATGATCAACGTTTCAAATAAACTGTTCGATGATCAAGATTAATCTGTTGTTTTCCTTTTTCTCAGGTAACTTTGACATCGCAATTATTAACAAGAACAATGAGCTTTCAGTAGTGTAGACAAAAAACATTCGATGAATTCACGGCTTGAGGAATCAAAGATCCGTTCGAACTGGAGTCGAATTTGTTACATTCATTTGAGAAAGGAATGAATCCCTACCTTCTCCGCAAGCTATGTATAAATTGGGTCATATATATATATATATATATATATATATATATATATATATATATATATATATATAGAGAGACTCGGTACATAGAAGAAAATTCATTATAACACATCTTTTCGGAAGAATTATACGATGAAAATTCTACTAATATCGATTGTTTAATAATAATGTTTTTGATAGTTTCGTTCATGAATAATGTCAGTCCTTATTTTAAGAGAATTTTACATTCCAATGTGTTTACGTTACTGATATTTTTCCGTATATTCATTGCTTATATTTGATACCAAATATTAGTATAAAAACCTAAATATAAATTATGATGATTTTTTAAGTTATCGACTTCACATTAGAACATTCAAGAAATTCTGTGGTCCATTATATCACGTAAAATATGCATTTAGATTGTGGGATCATTATATGTATGTAATTTAGTAAGCGTAGCTGAGATATAGCATAAAGCCGAAATTACGAACCATCCAGTGAGGATCGAACTCACTACTAAGTCATAAGTTATCAAGTGAACCGAACTTGCTAATTCGTAAACAAAGCCGAAGTGTGCAGCGATTGAGTAAAGATAAGTTACTTTAAGCACAAAGCCGAAAGCTTGGAACATCCAATGAGGATCGATCTCATTATTAAATCATAATTGATCTATGAAGACAAACTTGCTAACCATTATGTTTCGCTGAAGTGCTCAAGGGATCATGGGATGTATGAATTGCTTGAATAGAAATGGTTGTCATTATTGTCATCACTGTTGTAAATATTTGACGCACTCGTCTCCTTTCGTCAGAAATTGCCAATTATCTACAACGTATACAATAAGGTTTTGACTGTAATTCTACATGAATAATAGTGTCAGTTTAATACATGAACTCTGGGATTATTTTAATAAATTATTATCGCTGCTTTACGGTTCCATAATTTGCTATATGCCTGATGTGTTCGACTAATAGCTTCATTTATTCAAATAAGGTAAACCATTTAGACCAGTGGTTCGTCACATTTTCGAGCAACGACAATACAAGGAAGAAATTAAAATATTACGACATACTTAGCGATTTTAAAGTGTATACATTTACATGTTATGAAATAAGAACCATAAATTTTGAATTAAACAAAGAATGTTGAATAACATTATATGAAAAAAGGTTAAAAGTCATTTATTCAAAGAAAGAAAAAAAAATTAAAATGAAAGTATTTTTTTTAAAAAAAAAATGAGTATTAGATCAAAATATTTAAAATCAAATAATCGAAGAATAGTGAAAAAATTATTTTTAAAAAATAGTTTAATACTTATTCATTTCTTTGAATACTCTCCACCATTACACACACATATACACACAAACATACAAACATACATATATATATATATATATATATATATATATATATATATATATATATATATATATATATATATATTATAACAAAGAGAAAGTACAGTAAGATATATAATCCGGTGTTCTTATTAATTATTCTTATTTTTACAAATCAGTGCTCAATGCAAAACTACAGAGCATAAATATTATAATTTAACTAATTTCAAAATATGGTTCCATCGTTATACAGGAATTACCATGTTTCAAATACAGAAACTAAATATTTCAACTTCACTTACAGAATTAAATTAAAGTCCCTTGTTCTGTTTCATTTTCGAGCGATTTTGGAATAACTTATTTTGAGATTTGCTGATTTTTCTATTTATATATTCACATTTATTTTTTTCCTTATTTATTTTTTATGAAACTATCGCAGAATATAATGACGATATGTTCCCTAAGAAATTATGAAAAATTTACTGATTTTTAAACGTTTATAAATTAATTTTTCAAACTAAACACTATTTAAAACAGAAATTACGCATCATTTTGAACAAAACATTATACAAAATAGACTGACTTCGTTCTCTGTTAGAAAGAATGTGACAAACTTTTATTTGACGATTTGTTGGCAAAAATATACTGGGATTTGCGTTGAGAAGCTTAAATAAATCTATAAGATTTCGAGTACGTATAAGGGATTAATATTGATAACTAGAAATACCCGTTATTTTTCACGGTTTTTCTGTTTTAATTTTCTGATAAATCTTAATCTTAGGGGTTTTTTGCCGAATAATCTCCTTGCGAGTTCCACAACTACAAATTACTCAAGGAAATTCCCGTACTATTTCGTTAAATATGTGACATATAACAACGGTAACAAACAATTACAATAACAATGAAAAATGTGAATGCAGGTCCTTATTTGAAGAAGTAAGCTTGTGCATGCGAAAAGATTTAATATATATATATATATATATATATATATATATATATATATATATATATTTTTTTAAAAATATGACTCCTTCGCTACATAAGAGTTCTCATGTTTCAAAAAACGAGAGTCGAAACCATCCATATAATTATTAAAATTAAGTTGAATTGAGGTGTTTTGTCCCGTTTCATCTTCAAGCGAAATTTTAGAAATATGCAATCTTTTGGTTTACGTGTGTTTTTAGGCATGGTCCGTCATAACATTCGTTATTGTGGGAGTGGCTAGGCTAGTTTTATTCGCTAAGTGATCAGAGAGTTAATTCTTATCTATAGATTCATCATCTTCTGAGAGGTTTTGCTAAGGTTGGGTAGGGTATCTATTTCAAGGCTAATGTTGGCGGCCATCCTTTAGTTGGTTCACAGCGAGGGATATTTTTATGGCGCAGCTACAAGTCTTTATGTGTCGGGAGGATTGTCTTTTATTATTGTCCATCTGATGATTTATTTGTTTATTCAAGTGGGTGTTTTATATACAAAACTTATTGCACTGAATTTCAATTTTTTTTTTAAACATGAGAACTCTTATGTAGCGAAGGACTCATATTTTTAACAAAAAAAATATTATAATTAAGCTCTACTTCTGTATGGAGCACTGTCTTCTTAAAAATAAAAACAAAAATACCAAGGAACTCCGGATTATGCACCCAACGTGTTCTTTTCTATTTTCATGCATACCTGCGCACTTATACATACATACATACATATATATATATATATATATATATATATATATATATATATATATATATATATATATATATACACGTAAAATGAAAAAAAAACATGGAGAATAATTCCACTGTTGGTAACATTTAATATAAAAGAGACCACAATACAGAGTAGATCTAAATATTATCTATTTTAGGATATTAAAAAAAACATGTTAATAATCGCTACACAATGTTAATTAGTTTTCAACACTACAAATGTGTCAGCAGGGACGTTCAACCGAGGGAGACACATTAGTAATGTTGAAACATAATTGCCAATGTGTAACGATTTTTAACATATTTTGTTCTAATATATATATATATATATATATATATATATATATATATATATATATATATATATATATATATATTTTTTTTCTTTTCGAGGCGAAACTAAGTAGTGTAATATCTTCCGTTATTTCTTTCGATCAAAATGTATTAGCTAATTACAAGTAACATATCTCCTAATTAACTAATGAACGAGCTGAATTACGCTTACGTATTAGATATGTTTAATTATAATATCTATTAAATTTTAGATATCGCTGAGATTGATATTTTTGGAGATTTGGAAGACACATTACAAATGTTAATTACATCATATCTCTGTTTTCGAATACATATTAGGTATTAAAATCGGTTACATATTAAATATGTTATTTTAAATTAGACTGAATGTTCATTTTAATTAAATGACGTCTGAATAGTTATTTTAATTATACGAGACAACGATACGAATATGTACAAATTTTCTTAGCGAGGGAACAGTCAATGTCATTCATATTATCTGATAAATTCTCTTTGGAAGATTCGATCGCGTGGAACCCTCACTACATTTGAAAGCGAACTACAATGAACAATCTAACGAGATATCTCAAAAAATATATTTGTCTTTGGTAAGAGTCAAAACAAATATGTCTTCCCTAGTGGCTAAACGGTATTCGGAGATTAAATGTTAAGCCTCGCAGAGGGAGCTACACTATTTATCTTGCATAGAAGTCATCTGCGTGCAAGTACCAATTCAATCGGATATATATGCTTCCATTATTTTAAATATGCTACTCATTGAAACAATAGTTCATGAATCAGTAACAATCAGAAATAACAATTACATACAAGAGACACTTTGCAAAATGGCAGCTTGTGAGTATTGAAAATATAGTTTTAAACAATGGAAGATTGAATGTGTGATTAACATTCAATACCAAAAAAAGCCAAAAGTAAGATCTACTATTGGCAACTGTTCGATTGTTATATTTTAATAAATATATATATATGGAGGAAAATGGCGAATGATTGCGGTTTTTGAGTGCAACAAAACACCTATGAATATATTCTTTTTTTTTCATAAGAGAATTCTTTAGAAAATGAATACCATTGTCCATCTAATGATAAAACATATATTTTCTGCATATTTTAATTAATCTTTCAGACCCTATACTATCATTGATGTACGGTTACATTTCTGGTATATCAATAAAAATCAATGAATGCAATATATTCATGCCGTCCCCGTTGCGATCTTCATGTATTTTCTAATTGACGTTCACCCAATTTAAATCAGACGAGCCACTGAATTCAGAGACTCACTGAATGATTTTGTTGTTTGAACGTAAGAGGTGGATGCAAAAATGCATTTTATGCGAATACTTAAGAAAGCTTTACAGATAACCCCGTGATTTGAAGTGGTCAACATTTTAGTAATGGGGAAAGCATCATCTTGAGAGTCAGTTCCATGTCGTCGCGGTTCTTGAGAGAAAGCTCCCTGAACGGGACTTCCCACTGAATAATTGAAGTACAAACGGAATGGAAACTTTTCTTGCATGTATACGTAGTATGGTGGGTCTTTAACTGTGACGGTCTCAACTGGAGGATCTCTGAAAAGTAGTAGTAGTAGAATAACTTCCATAAAAATAACGAAAGAATTGCGAGAGGCTTGCGAAGCATCGTCTGGGAGATACCAGTAGTAGAGTGGAAAATAGTTCATCATCCACATTGCCACGAAGTCAATTTTAGACTGGCTTGGTTCGGGGAAATATAATAACCCTAAAAGCGGTGTTAGTGAAGTCAGTCTGTCAGTTGTGTCATGCGTGATACACGCCTAGGCGATCATTTATCTTTCGATGCACAACTAACGAGGCGTTTTTTTTTTTTTTTTTTTTCTGCGGTAGGTTGCTGTTTCATTCTGCAGTAGACCAGTTGCCATCCAAAACTATAGGACCCGACCCGTCCTGCTATTTACCCACAGATAGGGGACAAGAAGAGGATTCATACGTTTCCCAAAGTTATTAGCCCGTAATGGACCCGATTGGAATTCCAACTCGGCTCTCCGATTCCTCAACCCGAGCCGCTATCCATTACTCCACCGTATACTCTAACGATAAAAAGAACCAAAAAATTCTTCGAGCATCTTTAGTCATGAATCATACATATGAGTTCCACAGGAAATCTGGTGTCAACATTCGTTCTAATAGGCGATCAAATCAAGTGGTCATATTGAGACAACAACCATTGAACTTGGTAGGTGAAAAGTTTAATGTCTGCTCGCTATTATTTAGGTCTTAAAGGAACGTTATGAGCCAGTACTTCTTCCACTGAACCAGCAGGATTAGGTCAAAGGAAAGATCAGATGGCAGCTTTTTGACAAATAGTTTTCCGGAGGAACATCTATACACAGTGTAACTCCATGAATTCCCAAATCTTCTTCTCCCGAGGGCGTAGCCAACCAAAGCGTGAGAACATTGTGTGGCATCAATTTATAGCATGGGTTGCGAAAGAAGAGCTTGATACATGCCTTTTCTGAGGATAAATCAGAAACGCTAACATAGTATTTGTGCTGCTACATAGTGTCGAAGAATGCTTCCTCCCTCAAAACAAAATTCAGAAACTTGACATCTATATAATTAAAACAAAATGATTCTTCATAATATTAATTCATCAAATGCTGCCTTTCCCTCAACTTGCTGCACGTGTCCGCTCTCTCTAGGTCCCTTAATATTAATAAAATGAACGCAGTGTGTTTGAGGCGAAATTTGAACATGAATTGTCGATTATTTTTCCCGAAGCTAACTGTTATTCCATTATTCCACGTTCTTTTGAAGTGTGGGTTTAATAAATGAAATATCAAAGTTATGTTATTTTTTTTAAAAAATGCATACAAACAAATGAACATTTATATAACAGTATTTAATTCTGTCTGTGGAATTTTTTAAAGTAAAAAAAAAATTATCGCATTTTCGTATTGAGGAAAAATATTTTCGAAAAGTAAAATAATACTTGATCAGTCACGTTGGAAGTCATGCAATTATACATAATAAATAAGTACTTATATAAAAAAAAATAAACAAATAGAAAACATATGATTATAAATTAACATATTGCATCCCTCACGTGTTATGTTTAATGTCGGCCTGAATGAGATTTTACCCTTTATGTTTTCATATAGGTAATTAAGGATCTTGGTTTAGACTGACAAGTCAAATATAGGAAATCTCTAATGGTAAACTAACTATAGACTTATAGCCACGTCACGTTAAAACAACACTTCCCGTATGATCACCGAAATTAAAAGCAACATCGAGACTGGTCAGTATCTATATTGGTGATCGATTAGAAATGCCAGGGGCTATAAGCCTGGCTGTGAGGTTAGTGTAATGCATAATGGCTGGAAAGAGAGCCAAGTACCAATTCCCGTTAGGTTTGTTATATACATTTACACACAAATTCTCTACAGAAATGTATGAATGCACTCCCCCCCCCAGATAAGGTTTGATTAGTAAGATTGCGTCATTAAATTTTTACATTAAAAAAAATTAGAATCTATTTTTTTATCTGGTTTAAATAGTCTGTAAAAAGTTGATAAGCCGTAGAAAACAAATCAATCAATCTATAGCTTTGGGTGAAAATGAGTCTACCTTTCATAGATAATTATGAAAATAAATGATTTATAATGAAGACTATCTCGAGAGTTATTAGAGTCAGGGCTCTCAGAGGTTATTGATGGCCTTAATGATATTAACGATGGTATCAAGGGTAGGTGAATGGATAAATGAATGAAGGTGGTGTCTTTTATAGTACCCAATATACGATTTGTGTTTAAATAATCATACCGAAAATAAAAAAAAGATATCTAATACAAAAAAATACGAATTATATTCAATTTTACAATATTAATATGGCGTGTATGTTCATATCAAGTTGAAAACACCGGCTTCCGTATTATCGCCAAATTTAAGGAACGTCCAGCCTAGTCAGTAAATATATGGGTGTTCGTTTAGAAATAAGTACTATAAGCTTGAATGTACATGGATAATGGCTGGAATTGTTAAACGGAGAGCCGATTTCCAATTCCAGTTGGGTTCGTTATACTCACGCGCAAATACCCTTGATAAAAGTATAAATCAACCTCGTCTCCTTGCAGCTATGGATTAATTAGTAAGACTCTTATCACTAAATCACTATTACCACCAAAAGATACCTACAAACTAAAAATATATTCTGGCTTTAAATAACCTGCAATGAGTTGATAAACCGTAAAAACTGAATCAATCAATCAATTAATGAATCACAGTCGAATTAGTAATCAACGTAAACAGGACGTATCCTAAATACAAGCTCACGTCGTTATGTAATGTTTGCATGGTTATACGAACAGAATTACATGTGTTGGTAGAAAGAGAATGTTATAAAAAAATATCCAACTGTTTTGATCTAGATATTTCTTTATTGCTACGCAATATAGAAGATTATATGTTATAGATTATACGAACCAAAAATTTCCGGTTTAATCGTGTTATATTATTACCTATGAACACTAACGAGTATGCCCCAGTACTCATTAATACGTTGGACACTATTGTATGTGGGGGTAAAATGCTGGCTAAGTAGCCCACCACTAGTAGTGGTTTACCTACTTCACGCCGCTGGCGAGTATTGTATTTTGTTGAAGATTACCATTTCATTTCCAACCTCCATTTTGGTTATTCCTCATTCAGTAACCCTTTCTCGGTTACAAAATATAGATTACAAGGTTAAAAATAAATACTCATTAAAGTAGCTCTAACCCTGCCAAAATTGCTATGATAATGTTGCTTTCCCTGTCGCCAGATTCATCAGTTGCTTCAAGCCCAAAGACACATGATGAACGATCAACAAAGAACGATGTCTTTTTTTTATATTCACTTTAATGTCAGAAGAGAGATATACGTGATAGCATCGATGTTAAGTGGTCGCTGTGAGGAGGTTCCTCAGGAGCATACATGCCACCCGAACGGTGTAACATTGCGCCAAGTGCTAGACCCTCTTAATAATCTGAGCTCAGAAAGCGTGTCGACTCTTCAAAATTCTTGCGGTTTTCTCCTAACATCACGCCAATTTGATCCTATATTCGAAACCTAGACAAAGACAATCTATCCCTGCCAGAACCCCAAGACCACTTGTCTTCTGACTAATAGTTTACTATCCTGATCCAGCATCCTTTTTCCCTTAAAATAACTAACATGTTTTAATGATGAGACTTCGTTAAAGGACAGAGGGCGTCATCGATGCTCTGAGGTAATACCCGGAAGAAAAGAAAAAAAAAACAACAACTAGTAAAAGGATTACTCGTTTCACAACTGAAAATGACGAGCGGATCGGCAGACAATCAACATCAGTTTACGAGATAAAATAAAACGATGCTGTTCGTGATTTAACATTAGGTTACTGATGATTAAATACAGAAATAATAGTTCAGCCTACACAGTTCTATCGGGAAAATAGTAGTTATGCAAACTTTCTGCGCGGTGGGTACAAAAACTATCGTTGCGCTAATTTCTTGAATATACAAGAGCAAAGATTTCAATAGGGTTCAAAACACTGAAGATTGTCCGAAGGGAATTGTAACTGGAGAAGAAATGTTACCATAATAGTAGGATCCTCAAGCAACACTTAAGCAAAGGTCACAGGAAGGAATCAAATAAAAAAGATGCCATTCAGTAGGAAAGGTTATGATCACTGTTTATTTTCCGCTGAGTGCATTTTGCGTGTTTACTGTTTTCCTGGATAAAATTTGAGTAAGATCTGCCTATTAAGAGTGTGTTTGGAAAAATATTTGACAGTAACAAAAAACAAAAAACGCGGAAAACTACAACAGGAATTTATTTTCTACCACAACAATAACACTATCCATTCATCTCATCAATAAAAAAAAAAAAAAATGTGAACGTTTCTCTAGGCACTCATTGCAGTCCTGATTTAGCAGTTTATGTTAGATTTTTAAAAATTATTTAACACTCTTTTGAAATATAGTCATGTTGGAAGACATTAAAGAAGTAAAAGGTCTGAGATGTTTCAATCTTTAAGACAGGGTCTTTCCTTGATTCTACCCCGCTGGTAACATCACTTGCAGAAATGCCATGCTATTGATGGATCATATGTAGAGAAATGAAGCGTATTTTTTCTTTGCTTTTAATTCTATATTTCAGGAAATTTCTATATGACATAATATCTTAGATATACATGTAATAATAGATCGATTGATAGTATTATTTTTATTAGGATAAGCATGCATATGCCTGGGCAAAATTCCTTTATAATAACTTGTATGAGTACAAACGATACAAAGATAAACTGCTCTCTCTCTCTCTGTCTCAATATCTCATATATATATATATATATATATATATATATATATATATATATATATACAACCTTGCATATGTATGGGCAAATTTCCTTTGTAATAACTTGTATGAGTACAAACAATACAAAGATAAACTGCTCTCTCTCAATATATATATATATATATATATATATACAAACAAAGACAACACACACACACACATATATATATATATATATATATATATATATATATATATAAAGCAAGTGTAAATGGATATAAATCCGACAGAATGAAGAAAAAATTTTTGAAAAAAAAACAAAAATCCTTAAATGTAGTTAAAATGGATGAAATGTCGACGTCTGACATTTCGGTTTAATAAACCTTTTTCATACTAGACCTGGTTTCTTTAATATTTCCCCTTTTTTAGCGAGATTGATGCTCGACAAGCATACACATAAAAATTTTAGAACCTAATAGAATTCTTTTCATTTTCTTTTTCATTTCAAAATAATTACAAACTTTTAGGAATACGTTATGAAAGCGTCGCCCATGTGACGACGGCGTGACCATGTTAGACGGAAGGCTGATCATTTTCAAAAATTTTCAGTTATCTGTTTTGAATAAGACTTGTGTTTTTTATGTCCATCGTATTTGTCATATTGAACTGAATTGTATTTTTAATGAATATTGTCTTGAAAAAGGTTTATTAAAACCGAAACGTCAGACGTCGACATTTCATTCATTTTAACTACATTTAAGGATTTTTTTTGTTTGTTTTTTTTCAAAATTTTTTCATATATATATATATATATATATATATATATATATATATATATACATGAAAAAAAAGTAAGCCCTGTCCAATATGAATGCCTAGAAATACACAAGATTTCATAGATATTTAAGTAGCGGAAAATATTACAACGTTCATATGATTCATACATGAGTGTCGTATGTAATTCTGCTGATTTTAGGCTTTATTTCATAAATGAAAATGTTTTATTGCAAATAATATTCGTCTGCTTTTTGCTGGAAAATATATTTAGTGTGTCTCGTAAATAATTTTGATGAATGACCCCGCCCTATCCATGCTGATGACTCATTACACAAAAAATAAACAAAAAAAAAAAAAAAAAACCCTGAAGAACCCCCCACCCCACAAAAAAACAGAAAGACAATATAAGCGGATGATACAAAAACTGCTGAAACGCAAAAGTAAGAAAGATAGTTCCGCTTTGAGTAATGGATTTCTTCCGTGTCACATTTACGAAATAATTACTGGCTAGGAAAGATGGAGCCTTTGCTGAAGATTAATATATATTATTTTTCATTTACTTTTTTTTTCTTAGGTAGACATTCGAGTAAGGGTGTCGAGCCAGTTTCCTGAGATTTATCAATCATTTGTTAATATGCTGCGGTTCTTTTTATTATTTTTCCGTTGGTTTTATTTCAACTGAAATAAGATGATAACAAATCAAATAGAATATTAGTATTTTACTGGTTGATATTTATTTTTGTTCACTGATCGATTTCGTTTCGCTTATCAGATTTGCAGGTGAACATATGACGACGGAATTTTGAGAAACGTATTTCGTTCGATTAGTTCTGAAGAGAGAACTTTCATAATATTGCTCCTGATTTTGTGACTGAAAATATATCTAATAAATTCAATAATACAGACTTTACCGCCGTTCATCTTAGAAGCAGATGCGGCAAGAGAGCAAGGAATGATAGCGAACTGGATTTGATCATGAAAAAAAAGATAAATTGCATATATATTTAACCATACATATTTTAAAGCTCTGTTGCTTCTAGGCGATAGGATTCTATCACAGCTCTAGACATGTATTTCATTATTATCTCTGGCTTTTAGCCTGTTTCTTACCCAAAACTAGAGATTAAGCGATTCGTTTTTTACGGTTTATCAACTTTTTGCAGGTTATTTAAAGACAGATAAAATAGATTATAAGAATGTTTTAAAGACGATAAACATATATGGATATACAAGACTTACTATTCATCTCATAGCTGGGAGAAAAGGTTAATTCATACCATTCCCAAGTGTATTTGCTCGTAACTGAATATAACGAACCCAAAGAGTATTACATTTTGTCTCCCCGATTAACAATTCAGAGCCATTATCCATTATGCTCCCCCTTGCACAGCCATGCTTACAGCTTTAATAATACTTGTTTTCAGTATTAATTTTCATTCTCTATGTTTCTCTCCAAATGCTAACTATTGATTGATTTGTTTTCGAAACGATAATATTTAATAATACAAAATAAGAGATAAAAAAAAGTGTTTCATATGAGGTCGGCTGAAAAATTGAATAATTTATAAATATTTTACTTCTTTTAAAGTTCAATTTCGATGAGATAATCTTTAGCGAATATTATTATTAAGTAAAACTGTATTTACTAATCATATATTGCAAAGCTTATTGCAATCCAAAGGACTCGAGTATTTTTAAAAGAATTTCGATCTGTTTTTACATATGTATATTGACGCAGATTTTCTGAAATATAGATGTACAAACCGATAAATCTATTAATAAAAGGTCAAGTGTTTTAAAGGCTGTCCTCTCTTAAGAGAAACATGAAACTCTAACGAAAGTTGTCGTCTGCTACACCATAGATAATTATGATCACGTTCGGCGGTCAATCCGCCGTCAATAAATCGATTAACATGTCAGATAAACAAGAGCTCGTAGTCAGGAAATGCTTGTATACAACATTTTATGCAAGTAAGTAGTAATTTTTTCAGATCAGATTAACTTATCTATAAATGTGCTAATTTTCCTAACAAAAAAAAAAAAATTCAGAAAAATATATTTTATTTTTGCAAGATGTTTAAAACAGAAAATTATGTTTTGTTTACAAATATCTAAAACCTGGAGTATGTGATCGATTTTACTGAAAAATGGCAGCTCTATTCTAATCAATATCATGTCTGAAATACACAAAAGTATTTGCTTATCGGATATAGTAAAGTTAATCTTTTAGCTTTCATTTAAATCTGAATTCAAATCTTCATGAACTCTTTTTCATTGTTCAAAATGTATTATGAACCTTACATATAGCGAACTCGTGAATGTACCTAAATGAATGTATAATTGTTGTTAAAGTGTTGAAAAGTGTATGCCTAAGTGATTTTAATGTTCCAAAATAATCCAGTGGATTGTAGATTTAATGGTGTGTGAACATTTTGCAACACCGGCGCTATTTAACACTGAGATATAAAATAGGCATTTGCTTTACAGAGGAATTCGACGGAGTTCATAAGCAGTTAATTTTTTACTCCGCTGAAAATTAGGGATTTAAAGCAAAATATTCACTATCGATAAAGGCACTTAAATAATATTGTAAAGTGGATTGCATTATTATTCAGGTGTGAAGAAAATCTACAAACAATGTTGAAACTTTCTTAATATTTCTTTTTCTTCACGCACATTGTCCTCATAGTATAGAGTATAATATAGTATTCAGAAGATATATACATATATATATATATATATATATATATATATATATATATAGATAGATAGATAGATATTGATAATATTAGTGGTTAATATACACTACGATTCCAATGGAATAAATTATGACCATGGAATATTAGTATTTATTTTATTTTTATTATATATATATATATATATATATATATATATATATATATATATATATATATAACAGTGAAGTCAACACTTAGATGAGACAGATTGTTTCACACTAAACGCAATTGTCAGTACTGACGATTTTGTTTAGCAAGAAAAAGTCAATGTTGACTTCAATGCTCACTTTTATATTTACATAAACTCTATATCTGATATTGAGCACTTTATCCCATAAATATAACATAGCTTAAAACTATATATATATATATATATATATATATATATACATACACACAGATGAGTTGAATCTGTGGAGAGGTTTGCCAGGATCAGAATCACTTGGCATTTAATTACTGGAAACTTCGGAATAAACAAAATGGATCAAGGTTATTAGGTATAAACAAATAATATTTATTTATTTAATTTAGATACTTTGATATCCGGTGTAGCAAATGTTTGTTTATAAAGCAGATCTTGGTAGCAGTTAGCCTCTAAGGAATAGGTGGCGGCGTCAATCTGCTTTGTTTTTCTCGGCCCTAAGAAGAGCGGAAAATATCATAAAGCAGATGACCGCTTAACTTCTTAATACGAAACACTTGACTGATTACCCTCTGTGGTTCCTTCTATTTTTCTACCTCAAATTTATCAATTCATATCTTTTTGACAAAGGCCGACTAGTAGCGCTAAATTTGGTTTCGGCTAATATCAAAAACCTATTTGCGTTAATATGTTTGATTGGCCAAAATTATTTTATCTTCCTGCGCTTATTTCATTTTCATTTTTTTAAAATAGCGGATTTTATGAGTGAAGCCTCTGATTTTTTAATAGTTTTTAGTCTCTAATGGGTAGACCTTGAACCAGAAAAAAAATCTGCTGTTTACCGCCTGGTCTCAGTTTTTTTTTCTTTTTCATCTTTCTTATTTGGGGGTTTTCCCCTCATTAGTTGAGAAAGGTGTATAGAGAGAGACGTTGAGAGAGTTAAAAAAATAAAAAGACAAGTATTTTAAAAGAAGGGACAAATGCCTTATTTCAATTTTAATTCTTTTTTTTTTGTTTCTAAATATTATTTTTTAGATTTTATTTTATTTTCATCGTGGCTCGCTACAACTCCAGATTGAAAGTATTTTTCGAGAAAAGTTGTTAGTTTCGCTTTATCGAACCAATCAAGCTTTCCAGTTAGACAGTAATAATTAATTATATTTACTGTTTTCCGAGATATATTGACCTCTGTTTTCTGGAAATCCTTGCCGAAGAATACCTTCAAAACAGTTTACCTGACAAAGGTACAATCACTTCATCGGCATAGAAACGATAAAACCATCGGCCTGAAATTTAGTGTCCATAAAATTATAAAGAATAGTACTGATCCGAAAACTCCAGAATAGACTTAATCTAATATTTGCGTCATTTTTCAATCTTTTCTGTGAATAATTCGACAGTGTCTTGTTCTTATGAAGATGAATCGAGATATAGCTCAACCAGTCTTTGCAGGGGTGCATAGATACGGGATCTTATATAGAGATGAATGTCAGCCCTTGATGAAGATGAAATGGTTTATAATGAAGATTGTCTCGAGAGTGATTTAGATTCAGCGCACTCAGTTTATTAATGGCCTTAGTGATATTAACGGCTGCCATGAGGACGGACTAATGGATCAAATGAAAAATTTTGTGTTGTTTGTAGTAGCTTAATATATAATTTATATTCAAATTATTATACCAAATATGTCCGCATAGGATGCCTGATACATCAGGCTAAAAACTCATTTTCTTTTTGCATCTAAGAAATTGTCTTTATTGTTAGAATATTGTGATGAGACTTATAATCACACCGTGTTGAAACATAAGATCACCGAAGTTAAGCAACATCGAGCATAGTCAGTGACTAGATGGGTGACCGCTTGTGATTATCAGGTGCTATAAGCTGCGGAATTATTTAATGGATAATGGCTCAGTATTGTTAATTGGAAACCAAAGTTCCAATTCCTGCTGGGATCATTATATTCACTTACGTCCAAATATTCTTGGGAATGTATGCACCTACGTCTTCTTGCCCAGCTATGTGTTAATTAGTTAGACATATATCGCTAAATCATTAGTATTCGCCTGTCGTACCAAAAAGATCTTCAAATCTAAAAAAAAATATTTAATCGCTTTAAATAACCTGCAATAGGTTGGAGAAACCACGGAAAACGAATCAATCAAGATTGTGAATAATTTGACTGTTTTAGTCTTTTATTTTTTTACTATAAATTTTAATAATTTAATAGGCTTGCTGTACGAATGTAGCTTTGTCTACTCTGTCAGGATAGGTGGTAAGAATATTCTAGAACACAACAAACACCGAAGGAGAAAATTAGCATTTATTTAAGCTATTGACTATTCATGAAGTAAACATATAAAATAATAATTCCGTTTATTCAATCATTCTAAGTATATTTTATTATTTAATCGCCCTTAATTCAAGCAAGCACATAAATCCCTAGTCTGTTTACAATTAACTATTCAAACAATTTTACGATCCATTATTAATGAAACAAATTACGGCTAATACTACGAAGGAACGTATCTAAATAAAGGACCGGAGATTAATATCCCCAGCTCCATTCGCTATCCGACAAGATTTATATTACTTGACATTTATGGGCTTAAATAACTGTTGCAGGATAACTAAAGTTATGTGCGAAATCTCCGTTCTTCGATGTCTCCAATGATAGTAAATTATTGAATTCATTTGCTGAATGGAACACTTCAATACAAGTCGTGCCATGTGACTGCATCTCAGCGCAAAGTGCATTAAGAAAGAGCAACCATTCCAATATTTCATTTCTGATAACGCAAATTATGTAAAATGGGACAAGGAATGTCGGCATCACAGCAGAGATCTACCCTCGAGGTACACACCCGAAGGGTTTTGTGTCACAACTTCAAGCAATAGATTTGGTGTAGTTATGTGGAAAATTACCAGAAAGAGGTGTATTTGCAAACATCATTATCGGACCTAGGTTGAACTCGAAACAAGGTCATCGACTGACTTTTAGCCAACTTAATAGTGGCGTACCTGAAAATTGCTTACCACTATAATTTTGTTTTATAGAAAGTTTCGCGTTGCAGCCTTAGGCATCTAAATCTTTGGCTAGCGTTCTCTAAATGTATCGAAATTTCCGCGAGAGATATTTTACTCATGACGAATATAATTCCACAATATTCAGTAGATCATTATCGATAATTATATGTTCGATTTCAGCAACTCAAAATATCTGCCTAATAAATCACATCGAGTTAGTCGCTTCAATCTTTAAAAGTCAAAGAAATATGAACTTAAAATTTAGTAAACAGTAATTTTCAGATCTCAGCGGGAGACAGTTTGGTTTAATCTTAGGCGAAATATAAACACATCACCTTAAAGAAATAGTATCAATTTTGAAAAAAAAAATATTCATAAATTGGAATAATAAAGATTTTTTTACACCTCCTTAGCAATATAAATAGAGCCTTCACCCCTGAAAAAAAATACGTAAAGTTATCATGTTTTCTGAAATGAAGGTAAGAGAAAACTATATGGAGCATAGCCGTATCACTAATGTTCTGCGATTATTTAATCACGGTCTATAAATAAAGTATCAGCGACTTCCCCGGGCCAAATATTATAAGGATTACGACATTTCATTCATTGGTATTTGTTATACACAATTCTTTTTTTTGGTTTCATCCTGTCATATTTCGGAAGGATATTAGAATAATCCCTAATATATACTTGCAACAAACAAACGGTCTGCATATGGATAGCAATTTTATTCAGTAAATATATAAAAATATAAACGGCTGTAAAATAAGGATGTTTCTCACAGATTCTGAGAGAATTAGAACTCCTTTCAGAATTCATTATTCGCGGCCACAATTTGAACAATATGAGATATGCAATTTTGATAAGCATCACAATAAGGAAACCACGCGAATTTCTACAGGAGGTAGAGAAGTGAGGCGAGAGAGAACAATATTAGTATAAACGACAAGAAAGCAGAAAGCATTGTTGTTAGCAAAATGATCAGCCCGACATGCAAAATACAGATCGAAGATATCAAAATCAAACAATTAAAGCAATTTGAATATTTGAAAATATTATAACAGCGGACAGAAATCACGACACTGATATTTGAGGGCAAACTGATAGCGAAAGATGTGTTCCAAAAGCTAAGCAAAGTATCAGGTAAAAGTGAAAATTCATTAGAAACAAAGACATAATCTTGAACTGCTACGTAATCTCGGTCTTACAATACGGCAGTGATAGCTGGAATTCTCCTGAGGAAGTCACTCGAAGCAGAAGAAATGTGGTTCTATTGTAGGATGCTGGGAATGCCATACACTGAACGTGTGAGAATAGACAAAGTTTTAGAGGAGAGGGAAACAAAAAAGGAAAGTTATATTTGTCATCAGATAGAGAGAATTGAGAAATGAACTACACGTATGCAAGAAAGAAGGTTTGGAAATTTGATACCCACAGGAAACATTAAAGACAACATGGACAGAGGAAAATATAACCTATATAGCGGGATTGAGTAAATGGATAGCATAACCCAAATTTATTAAGAGCTTCAAAGGAAAAGAAATTGCGGAGAGCCATGATCGACATCGTCCTGAAGGGAAACGGCGTATAAAATAATGTCGATTTAATAAACAAATTGATAACTATATATGAAAAATAAAATGCTGGATATTTCCAGAAATTCACTTTATGCGTTCTTAACATATATTTTCTTCAAATTAGTCTGGTTGCTGTAAGCAGTAACGATATTTTTTATTGGTCAGTGTTATTAGCACGCAATATGTTTTCACCAATCACACGCGTTCGGATAAAGCAATAATCGACTGTGACAGAGTGCATCTGCTTATGCATTTTGAATCGGCATAATCAATTTCGTCTGTAGCAAACATTTTTATAGTAACAGCGAAATCTCCTCTTAGTTTATGAGTCAAAATATCTCTTCCAAGACATTGTTCTAGACGACTACAGACACAGATGTTAAGTAGACCTTCAACTTAAATATTCCCATTGCTCAAAAAAAAAAAACTCAGAAAAAAGGGGAGATTAAATGCATTTTTATTCCCTTTATAAAGGATTAAAGTGTTTGCTGTCCTAAAAAAAAATCTTAGGAAAATTTTTTGAGAAAATTTTAAGTATCTAAATTTTGGTTTTTTTTCCCCCCGGGGGTTTAAAAAAATTTTCATTGGGGGGGGGTTTTTTTTTTTTAATTTTTTTGGAAAATTTTTTTTTAAAACCCCTTTTTTTTTTTCCTCCTTTTTGGTTATCTTTTTTTTGCCCTTTTATGATTCATTTTTTTAAAAACAAAAAGTTTTTCATCAATTTAAATGTCTTTTTTGGGAAAAAATTTTTTTTTTTTAAAACCCCCCCCCTTAAATTTTTTAAAAAACTAA
>CAHIKZ030005282.1:0-21902 GCA_903632075.3 Acanthosepion pharaonis | reverse complement strand
CATAACAGTATGTTCGTTTAAATAAGTGGCATGTTCAGTCTAATTTTTAGGATTGTAAAAGATTTACGATAATAAAAACTTGAGTAAACATCAAAGACACGACTTAGATTTCTCTAACATTGTACTGAAGACAATTCTGACAATTACTGCAACAACGTAATAAGATCCACAAATAAGATAAGAAACAATATCTGATTCCATTCCAATCTCAATAGCATTTAATTGTAAATTCATTTTCAAATGACCATTGTAATTAATCGTTGATGCAGGAAGTGAACATTTGGCACTGGAATGTGGTATCTATGTCTGTTTGGGAATCTCTTACCTCTTTGTCCCCAGGTTTGAAAACTGCTGACAGAGAAGTATAATCTCGCTTGAGTTCAGACAAAAGACAGGGAGAGAGGAAATGCAGAAAAAGAAAGAAAGAGAGAGAGAGAGAGAGAGAGAGAGAGAGATAAAGAAAGAGAGAGAGAAGCGTCACATTCTCAAAATATATTTTGGCAAAGGCCTTCAGCTTCTAAGTATTTGAAGGCTGGCAACCATGTTGTTTACAATTAAATTTAATAATGTTCAAGCCATGAGTTAAGACTTACAAACTTTTCGTCGCTAAGAATTTCTGAATATATATATATATATATATATACTTATTCATATCTTTGTCTGTGTGGAGATTCATAAGTTTGTGTGGTAGCTTGGGTATATTTACACACTGCTATGTGCACTTATGTACACAGTGAATCTATATATGTATACGCTTCCCCCCACTTTTTTTCATTTATTATTATTATTAATTTTTATTATGATTTTTTCTGCACCCTCCATTTTTTAACAATAAATTTCCAAAATTTCTATCCAAATGTTTTATCCTTCTATTTATTTCTTTCCTTTTTTCTTTTCATTTAATATTTAATGCTTTTTTATTCCTTTTTTTGTCTCGTCTCACAGCTCGTGTTTCTGAGATTGACACGTTATCCTAACCAGAGCCCGTTGTTCTGAAACAGATGTATTGGACGAACAATTTACAGCTACACTAAAAACACACGAGACGTCTCTCCCACCTCGCAACCGATGACTATCTGCCTCTATGCTTACAATCTCACTCCTCCTCTCTGACACACTTTTACACCGATCCAAAGTTTAGATGTTGATTTCATTTTCATAAAAAGTTTCGCACAGTGGGTAATCAAACAGAAATAGGGGTTTTGCTAATAATATGATCTTCACTAGAATTTACACCGTGCAAATATTTCCTGCTTCGTCACTTGCAGCACGTCTAAGGAAAAATTTACCCGATTACGGATTTCTTTGTAAGGATCCAGAACGATTGCAAGACGGCGCCAGGGTCCTTAGTTCTTGGTCTGGTGATGGTGGTGATGGGGGTGTAGCGGCCTTGTTAGGACCAGAAAGAAAGACACAAAGAGAGGATTTGAGTTAAAAAAATATATTAACAGAAACAGTAATACAAACATATACAAACGAGAGGGTTAGAGCAAGAATGTTCAGTCAAACACTCATAAGTGACTGCTCGAAACTTCCCTCTCGAAAAGGCAGTACATGCTCCTATTTATATCTGGGAGACTCCATGCGTTCCTGGCTAAATTACAATAACAGTAGGGTGAGAAGGAGATCCTCTGATGAAAGTCCCAGGCGTTCCCCATATTGTTACTCGTCGTAGCGTGTTTTCCCTGTGTGGGAAACTTGTTGGTTTGCGGCAGGCTCAGACTTGCCTCTGGATTCATCAAGCAGCAAACAAACAGCTTTGATGACGCGCTCACCGATGTCTTTTAGAGACGATGATACGAGAGATAGTTGCCAGAGTGAAGCAGATCGATCCAGTGAAGAGATTACCGTCCAGGAGATGGATTTATGGTTCGACGCAAGCTCTCTTGCTATGTGGAGTGTTGTTCGAAGATAGCGGAGCAGTGATCGAGGATGTGCGCTGGTTGCATCCAGATAACGACTCCCAGTACATCAATTTCTCCCAGCTCAATGCGGTGGTGAAGGGCATCAACCTTGCTCTTCAATGGTAAGCCAAAGTGCTTCATCTGAAAACTGAATCATTGTGCACGTATCTTTGCTTCAAGAATAGTTTCACCGGAAAGGCAAAGGTGCACACAAGGGCGACGGCAGAAGAAGTGCCACAAAGTTGATTCAAGATTATGAAACAGGGAAGAAGGATGTCACCGGATGTTTGTGCTGCTGCTCTGAGTTAGCGCCTGATATTGGGCATTCACCGACATATCCGGCACCATGGGACGAGGCGAACAGTCTAATTTGCACAACGAGTTAGTCCAGAGATAAGTACAACTATATAATGGATATTCCTTAAATTAGTTAGAACCCTACCCTTACAAAGTAAAGATGGAAACAGTTAGAAATATGATGACAAGTTTAGTAAGTATAAACCTTTGAAAAATTTTATGAGATGATCGTCTAATTAAGTTGTATTTTCTTCAGAAATGCCAAGTAGTTGTTTACGCCGGTTGACACGAGTGACGTGTAACAATTTTATTATGAGAAAATGTGTTAATCAATATTACTATTTATTTCGACAAAGCAATATTAGTAACATTTTTACATATTTTTAGATATCTCGATGGCTTTTGACAGGGTTAGCACACTGGTCTTCAAAATAGAAATGTTATGCTGGAATTTTTTATATGACTCGATTTTCTCATAAAAACGTGAAATGAAAGTTGTTTTTAAACGGTTGTGCTTCTACATTTTTACGTAAAGATATCAGGCTTCCACCAAATACTGGAAGATGTATATTTTCTTGAGGCAAACCCTCATACAGGCATCAGTGTGCACGTATACTGGTGTCGTCTTATCAACGGAATTATTTAACCTTTAAAACGAGGAGAGAACCAGGATGGGTGGAATAGTCTTAACAGCATTGGATAGACTCCCTGTTGATCACATTTGTTTTTAAGAAGACAGACTTCACGGGGGACCCAAAGTCGTCGTTTTTTGTGACCATGGCTGAAACCGGATGCCACTGTCCTAAACTGAAATGATGTAATCGAAAACGTACAGCTTGGGTTCAATTTTGTTTTGATCCAGACCTTTTTATTTTTACCATGAAGGATGCCTCAAACTGAAAGAACATTTCGAAAGATGGTGCTTCGATGGTCATAAATGGTGACGGAAACAACCCGGAAGCAGCAATCAAGTCAGTGGAAGCATCCAACGTCACCATGACCCAAAAAAGTGCGTCAAGTGAAGTCCAATGTCAAGACGATGCTGATTAGTTTCTTTGATGCGAAAGGAATTCTCCACAAAGAATTTGTTCCTCCTGGTCAAACTGTTAACCAGGCTTTTTTTACTTGGAAGTCCTGAAGCGTTTGTGAGACAAGGTGAGACGAAAACGCCCTGACCTGTGGCAAAGTGGAGGGTGGTGGTTACATCACGACAATGCGCCAGCGCACACTGCCTTGAGTGTGAGACAGTTTCTGACCAAGATATGGCATGACCCCACTTCCCCATCCTCCCTATTCACCCGATCTCCCCCCCCAATTCCGACTTTTTTGTTCCCCCCCCGATGAAGAAAGTCCTCAAAGGAAAATGTTTTGCAGATGCGGAAGAGGTGAAGAAGAAAAAGACGGGGTCATTAAGAAAGATAACTTCACAAGAGTTCCAGGACTGATTTGAACAGTGGAAAACACGTCTGGACTGGTGCATTGCTTCAAATGGAGAATACTTTGAAGGTGATAAGAATATAAACAATGAATAAAATTATATGAACAATAAATGAATAAAATTATTTAACTATATAAATAAATGTGATATATATAGCAAAGATGCTTTCAAACCTTAAACAAAGTGAAACAGGAAAATCCAAAGAAAAATCCGTCTGATAAGTATTTTATATCCTCAATTTAAATGAATAAATAATTTCCTTACAGATGAAAGGGAACGTGAGGCTGAATGTGGTTCTAAAAGGCTGCTGCGAAATTACAGGGTAGTTATACGAAATTTTAAAAAAATTAATAAATAAAAAAGCAGTGTACTAATTTTTTCTAAATCGTTAAATTTAAATTTCGAAAAGAAATTAAAAGGTTTAAAAATTTAAATTTCGAAAAGAGTAAAAGGTTTAAAAAACAAACGTTTAACTTTACTTTCGCTTTTCGTTGCACTTGCAATTGATATCATCTGATTAAACTGTAATTAAATTTTAAGCAGGAC
The DNA here is from genome assembly GCA_903632075.3 of Acanthosepion pharaonis. NCBI lineage: Eukaryota > Metazoa > Mollusca > Cephalopoda > Sepiida > Sepiidae > Acanthosepion > Acanthosepion pharaonis. The sequence continues at coordinate 17,717 of CAHIKZ030005282.1, read as the reverse complement.
ACGGTATTTTGCTCATATATTTTTCCTAGCACGCGTACTGTGACGTATTCGAAATATTACATAAATCGGGTTCCCTAATGTCTTTTAAGAGTAACTTTAGGTGAAGGGATCATAAAGAAATGAAAATAAAGAGAATAAAAATTTGGCGCAAAATAAATGTAAACAAATTATGGAGACCGATTGCGTATACGAAGAAAGATTATGCCGAATTAAGGTGTCGAATAAAGATAAAATAATTTTATTACATTTACGTACATAACGCCGAGAGTAAAAGCCTTTCGCAGGAGCTAGCCTAGAGTCCACCGGAAGGGCGGCTTCTAGGCTAGTTTAGAATAAAACAAGAAGCGGTTACAAATTTTGGAACGTATGCTGAGGAAAGTAATCTTGGAAAATTTAAAATTCACAGTTCATAGTGAACGTAAAGAGGACCCGAGAGAGACATCGAGTGTAACTAAATAGTAGAACAGGGACTAGAAACGAACGTTATTTACTTTTACACAAGATAAGAAGTTGTGAGATGTTATGATCACCCACGTATTGAAAGGAAACGCTATATAAAATAAAAAAATGCTCTGGTTCATTAATACACTGAAGGGCAAAATGTTAAGACCAATGAATATAAAGAAAAATATTACTTTTGCGTTGTTAGACTCAAACTCTTATTAGCATTTAAATTTGAATACTAGTAAATATAATATGTGATTGAATCTAACAACGCAAAATGCATATCTTTTCTTTATTTTCACTCGTCTTACGATTTTGTTCAGCAGTAATTTCTAATAAAAGAAAGACGTATTTAAAAAAAGAAAGCATTTAAAATTGTTCAATCTAAAGTCTGGGCGTCCTGGGGAAGACGATAAACTACGTCCAGCAGCAAGGACTCTGATTAGGAGGTTTTGAGGAGCGTGCAACCACCTCTTAATTGCTGGTGTTCCCAGTTCCACCTTCATCCAGGGTGGTAGCACCTGTTAGGGTCTCAGCTATGGGTAAATAGTTAACCCCCAAACTGGGGTCAAAACGTGTTAAAAAACAAGTTTACCAATACATTTTTGTAAGAAAATTATTATCAGCAATAAATTTTTGAAGAAAAAATTATTACCAGAAATACATTATTGCCAGCAATACATTTTTGAAAAAAAATTACCAGCATACATTTCTGGGAAAAATATTAACAGAAGTACTTTTTGAAAAGAATATTACCAGCAACAACAAAAAACTTGCCAACATTAAATTAACCATGTAGGTGTTGATGTACACCAAACCAAAGTGCGTAAAAAGCGTTTCATTTTGGTGCATCTTAGGTTTACGGCGGTTGATGCTACTACATAACAATTCTTTATTTAATGACAAGGTTTTTATGAAGCACCCAATGAGGATCGATCTCACTTCTCAGGGTCAACCAGAGAAGCCCCGCTAATCCTTAACACACGGCGAAAGACTTTGTTGAATCTTAACAGTGTTACTTAATGGTGCGTGACTAGCGATTAAGCTACAAAATTTTTAACGTCCATTGTAACTTGGCTGTCACCCATATCAATGATTGCAACGTCTCCCCTGCGTATAAGAACATCAATTATCCAAGTAAAAGTTATGTTAAAAGTTCTTGAATATATACTGCCTATTCGAAAGATATATTTCAACATGTCAGACATTGATGAGAGGTGTTTGTCCAGAATACGTCTCCTGAATAAACATTATTTTCTGACGTTTTGACTGTATTCTCTTTCTCATTTAACACATTCTATTAAAGACAACAATTCGACACTCGAGGGATAATTTCATTACACTCGTTTCTGACTCAGATTATTCAAGAAAGGTTGAATATTGGGTACCGGGAGAGAAAAGAACCCATTGTATTGCTGTAGGATATGTGACTCAAAGACCAACTTTACGGTACTATGTTTGCAGTTTTACAAAGTACCTTAGTGTTATTACTTATTCATACCATTTAATTTTGATCATGTGGTTGGATACAAATTATGATGAATAATACTTCAAGGTGCGGTAGAATTACCTCCCATATATACATCACAGAAACACCACCCACATATTTTTTTTAAGCATTTCACCCTAAGGAAGGCGGGAAGCCACTAGCACGCAAGGGGTTACAGAGGATTTGGAGCTAGAGCAAATAAGAGAGATAGAGGAAAGGATGAAGAGAAGGATAGGGGATAGATCATGGCATCTGGAGACGTCGATTGACATTATATTTGAATAGTTGGAGATTATAGCTATCTGGTAAACAGGAAAAGAGAAGGCAGTTCCACAGGCGAGAGATGCGAGTTATGAAGTTATTGGAGTAGAAGAGATGGCTACATTTAACAGTTTCGACAGTGAAAAGGTGAGAGCGCGATGCCAGAACACTTAAAATCATGAAGTTTGGGAACCATCGAAAGCAGTTCCTCGGGGCAGTTACCATGAAAGTATTTGTATAAAAGACAGAGAGGCGACGGCACGTCTGAGAGAGAGAGAGAGATTTTGAAGGATCGATTCTGGGAAGAAAAATTTCCTGGCGCGGCAGAGGGAGCCAACTTTCGGCGGACGAAGCAATTGACTCAATGTATTTGTTCCATCTCAGGTCAGAGACCGGACAGAGGTACTCTCGAGAAGTTGAGCGTCAGACATTCTAATGGGAAGCAGGGATGGTTCTCTGTGATGAGTAATAGAGAGCAATTTTGTTTTTGAGGCATTAAAGTAAATCAGGCAATTCTTACTCCAGTTCACAATCGATTGGGGGTCCTTTTTGAGACGAACGGCCAGGTTAGTTTTGTCAGCAACACTAGATTTGTTTTTGAGGCAGGAGTAAATTGTAGTGTCGTCTGCATGGGAATCTAAGACGTCGGGAAGATATTAGTATTAATGATTTCTTCATCTAGCTAATGTCTTACCATTAGGTAGGCAGTATTTCTGGGAGGTATATGTGGGAATTATTTCTGAAGCACCCTGAACGGTTAGTAATGGTAAAATATATATCTGTCTCTATTTCTGAGATGATGTATTATAATTATTTACATTATTTACATTGATGTACTCATCTTTATGGCCATATTCATGACGTTTAGTTTGTTGTACGCTCCGGCCTTCTTCAGGTGAATGGAATTTCGAACTGAACCCATTTTTTCGTCCACCGGGGGAAGATTGTTGTAGTTCCACGTGCCATACTTCTTCTGGATGTCTTAGTTATCTCCCTTTAACACAACTCCCGAAGTTTTTGTTCACCACTACAGTAGTCAGGTATTGAACTCATAACTCTTTGAGTCAAGCAACTGGATCCAAGCAACGCTGTTATCATGTAACTATATGTGAGTACGAAGGAGAAAAGTTGCTGATAATTTAAAAGTTTTACATACATTTTTTTTACAGTATTTAACATTATTTGGACTATTGTCCTCATCTTTGTCGCCATGTTTATCACAACGTTTCGGCCGTTGTACGCTTCGATTTTCTTCAGGTGGTTGGTTTGTCGAACTGAACCCTTTATTTTGCTCACTGGGGTAGACTGTTCTAGTTCCACGTGCCATGTCTAATGGATGTCAGTTATCTCCTGTTAATTCCTCTCTGAAAGTTCAACCACTGTCTTAACTGGGTATTGAACTCACACTCTCTGGGTCCTGTCACTGGATCTAACTAACGCCTTTATCCACTGTACCATGTGTCCTTGCGGAAGAAGGCCGGAGCTTACAACGGCTGCAACGTTGTGATAAACATGGCGACAAAGATGAGGACAATAGTCCGAATAATGTTAATAGTGTACATAATACCTGATCTCAGAAATATAAACAGACATTTTTTTTTGTTGAATATATGTTTGGGTCCATAATCTCGCCAATTTCACTTAGTTTCTTTTTCTTAATGTTTTTATCCATTGTGTTATCCCATTCTTATGATAAAGAATATCTGCCAAGAAAAGTGAAATGTTGTAAGAACTTGCACGCAAATTTACTGTAGATGATCTAGCGATTACAACACTTTCTATACATCTTCATCTATGTAAATTACTTTCTCCTTTAATTAGATTATTTTTCAAATCAAAATTATTGTCAGATTCATTACAGTGAGCAACTAATTAACTGTGTGTGTTGTTTTGTAAAATATACCTTTTTTTTCATATAATCTATTATTTAAATTCCTTGAGGTTTCTCCTATATATTCCTTGAGACAATTATTACAGGTGACAGAGTAAACCCATCCTTTAAATTTTAGTTTATTATTATTTTGTTTTGTATTAATCATCTTATTGTTTTAGAAGTAGTTGCAACAAATTTTCACTATTTACATTATTCGGACTATTGTCCTCATTTTTGTCGTCATATTTATTACAACGTCTCGGCCGTTATACGCTTCGGACTTCATCAGATGGTTGGAATGTCGAATTGAAACCATTATTTCACTCGCTGGGGTAGACTGTTCTATTTTCACGAGCCATGTCTAATGGATATCAGTTATCTCCTGTTAATTAACCTCTCCAAGTTCGTCACTGCCCCAAGTGACAGGACCAAAACAGTGTGAGTTCAATACCCAGTTAAGACAGTGGAGAACTTGGAGAGGGGAATTAACAGGAGATAACTGATAACTGACATCCATTAAACATGACACGTGAAAATAGAACAGTCTACCCCAGTGAGTGGAATAAAGGGTTCAGTTCGATATTCCAACCACCTGAAGAATGCCAGAGCGTACAACGGTCGAAACGTTGTGATAAATATGGCGTCAAAGATGAGGACAATAGTCCGAATAATGTTAATAGTGTACATAAATCCTCATCACAGAAATATAGACAGATGAAAAATAGTTTATCTTACGCTTATATAAATTCTAGAGTTGGTATGTAGAATAATATACTTATATTCGATGAGTTTGTCCAGATGATATAGTTTTCTATATTCAAATATTTCACGTATCTTCCGTTTCGAGTTGAATTTGAAATAATTAGGTTATTGGAGAAGCTTAAAAGTATTTTCAATGTATTTCTTCTCTATATATTGATATTAAGTGCTATAAATTCTGAATGCTTTTATGTTGAATCCGATAATTAGTCCGGATTTTTTCTTTGTTGTTATGGCGAGAATAAAAATTTATGAGATCATTTCTTAAGTTGATTTACGAGAGACACTTATTTTTTTCACACTTAGTCATTGATTTTCCTAACATTGTTCTGGTATATAAAAATGTATATATATTTTTTTAACATTCATTCAAATATATATATATATATATATATATATATATATATATATATATATATATATATATATATATATATTTATTAATTGTTTATTTGGGTAGCAATACGTCTTTGATAAAAATTTCATTAAATACGTCAGATATGGTACTGTGGTTAAGTCTTTTTTTAATTTAATTTTTCTTGTTTTCTTATAATTTTCTACTTTTCTTGAGGTAAATTATGGACACATTATCCGAATGTCTTGGATATCCGAGCTGGAATATGCTTTGCGATATAATGGATATCGGCTTTGAATTCTAACTCGGAAAGCCGAGTTCGAATTCCAACCGAGTGCGTTATATTCACATACGCACAAATACCCTTGGGAAAGGTATGAATCCATCTTTTATCCCCCCAGCTATGGGTCAAATATCAGGGCAGACTGAGTTCTATAGCCTTGGTTCGCAAACAGTCTACCGCAGAAAGAAAGGTTAACCTACTGCTGAAAAAAATCCTCGTCAGTCATGTATCAAAAGATACATGATCGTCCAAGCGTGTATCACGTGTGGCAGTTAATTGACTAATATTCAACGGGCTATAGTTTTAGCCATTATCAAGAATGTTTTCTCATTTTTAACATTTAACTGAATGTATGATTTTATTTTTTTTACATTCAATTGAATGTATGTATCTAGCGTTATAGGAATGTTTTATTTTCTAAACACGGTCAGCACATTGTGGCCGTGTTCATAGTCTTTATTTTTTAGTGTTGACTTTAATAATATCAATAATATCAACTATGTAATATGCAGACAGTGTTTGGAAAATAAACATCTCTATAACTCTAGATACATATATAAAACAATCCATACATTATATATAGCCTGAAGATCGCGTTCAAAATTGATTTCAGTGTGAACTTTTATATTTGCATACACTCTTTTCCTGATATTGAGCATTTAAACCTGTAAATATATTATAACATAAAAATATATATTTATCCTATATATTTTTTTTCATATATATATATATATATATATATATATATATATATATATATATATATATATATGTATATATATATGTGTGTGTGTGTGTGTTATTATTATTTAATAGGCACAGTACTTAGTGGAAATCGCTCAATATCAGTAATAGAACTAACATATTCAGATGTATTGATATGATTTTGTGATGCTAGCTTTCACGTTCATTTTTAAGATTGGATATATTAATGCTTGTTTGACTATGTTTGGTGGTAGCTGCGCCTAGCCTTTGGATTGTCTGATGTGTATCGATGTGTTTGCGTGAACTAAAATGCGCACACCTGTATGTATGTGTGTCTATGCATATGAGAGTGTCATCCCAAAACAAACACAGAAGTAGATTCCCCCTCCCACCTCAAACATAATCAAACAAGCATAATCCAATTTAAAAAAAAAAATAAACCAGTTTGTCTGATGTTTGCAAAAGCGTGAAACCCAGGTTCACAAACTCATAGCCATACAACTATATATATATATATATATATATATATATATATATATTCCTCAATATTAAATATTGTAATAAAAATAAAAATAAATTTTAAAACTCTCCCTTCCCTCTGTAAACACGACCATGTCTCTCACACTATTCCTCGCCACCTTCTGTGTCAACTTATATAATCTTAATACTGCCTGATGATTGCGTCTAGCATGAAACTTTTGAATTTATATTTACATACGGTCTATCTGGGATATTGAGCACTTTATCCCGTATATATAGCACAACTTAAAATTATATTTCTGCATATATATATATATATATATATATATATATATATATATATATATATATATATATTTCGTTATGGGTAGATACGGATTGACACACACACACACACACACACACACACATATATATATATATATTTCGTTATGGGTAGATAGGATTGACACACACACACACACACACACACACACACACACACACACACACACACACATATATATATATATATATTTTCGTTATGGGTAGATACGGATTGACACACACACACACACACACATATATATATATATATATATATATTTCGTTATGAGTAGGTACGGATTGACACACACACACACACACACACACACACACACATATATATATATATATATATATATATGAAGCAAACCCCCTCCAAAAGATTCCAAAACCAAACTGATTCTTCTCTTCATTTAAAAGTCCATTATCACTGAAATTAATATGCCACGAAACTTTTCAAGTTCAAGTTGGAAGTCGGAGTCAAATGGGAAATCACTGCATTACTCGTAATTATAAATGAAACTCTTTCGATTTTTGTGTGCATCTTAATAGTGAGCCATCACGAATTAGATTCCACGTTTCCATAGCAGGTATTAAGCCAAGATTAAAAGATAAAAATAGCAAAAAAAAACAAAAAAACAAATCTTCAGGTTCCTGGAGTCGGTGTTAGAACCTTTTTAGAAAGCCATTTTTTTTTTAATGTAGATTTATCGAGCAGATAGGCTCTCCCATGTCGGAACATTATCATAAAATAATCAACCGCTTTGCATTTTCCACCAATTCATCTCACGTTTTACGACACTTCGCTCAGTAAAGGTGAAAAATTATTATTCGGCTAATGACATACTGTTAAAATCGATGGGAACTTATGCATTGCTAAATGAATCTTTTATCTCTTTGTAACGTCTCGGGAAAATATCACTACTGACTGCCATTTTTTCCCAAAACTTTGAATCTTGGTTATATGACTGTTCCATTTTTTTTTTTATCTCTAACAATAAGTAATACATCTGAGATTTGCTGGACAGCAATTCATTCAGATTTTTTTTCTTCTTAATCGAGAAAGTAGGTCAATTTAGTCAGTGAGACGCCAAACGTTTTTTTCTGATACACTGATCGGTCAATGGCTAACTCATTAATGTCCATAACTATTTATTCGAGAAATGTTCCCAAAGCAAATTGAATATCATGAAAAATACTGCATCTTCTCGTGTATAAATGAATATAGCATACACATCAATTCTTGATTTTTGGATATTAATTTTTGTCTTGTGCATAGGTCAACTACAATTTTCATCTTAATACAAGAAACTTTTATATGACATACAGAACGAGGCAAAAAAAAAAAAAAAAATGGACGCATCCATAGAAAGTCTATTTTTGTATTTTTACCAAAACAAGTGGGTAATAGAATTCGTTTATTAATACAGGGTATTTAGCAAAATGTCTTAAAGAATAAACGTCATCTCGAGAGAAAGAGCGACGAAAGTAAATTGCAACTCTTCATGTTGCTTAGTCAGTCTTGAACTTAACTCAATTGAAAATCTTTGGGAGATAATGAACAAGCGTACCCATGATAAGAAAGTTAACACAGAAGATGAGCTTTTTCACGAATTGAAGGAATGCTGGAAAATCAGGCGAAGAACGTTGACTTAGTAAAGAATTTAAGCTATATCATGCCACGAAGAATTAAGACCGTTATTACAGAAAAAAGGTTACGTAACAAAATACTAAATCATGTATTAATACTGTTTTAATAAACAAATTCTATTACTTTCTTGTCTTGGTAAAAATACAAAAATCGACTTTCTATGGGGTCGACCATTTTTTCCTCGTACTGTAGCTGATATATTTTGGGGTATATAAAAATCATTTCATGAAACATCTCTGCTATAAACGGAAGGTCTCTCATTTGAAAAAAGCGGGGAAACTGAAGTTTAATATTATGATACTTTATACTGAAATACGAGAAGATTTTATCAAAAGTGTAATTATATTTCTATTCAAGTCTTTACTTAAACCATTTAAGATTGAAGATTTTTGTTATAAATATCTTTTGTTAACTAAGAACAGACAAAAACGATTACGTTTGCAAAACTCGCGTCGTTCTTTCTTCAGTGATCTTGTACCAGAGTAAATTAAACTTAGTAAATGTTAATAGTATTATCAAAGATACACTGTCTCTCATTGAATAATAGTTAGACTTAAGAGGTGATAATCATTTATTTAGGGTTTGATTAGATTTTTCACTTAAATCCTTTTCTTTTATGTGCCTCGTTACTGCAGGACATTGGCGATCATGGTTCTCCACAACATTCTATCATTTTTAGTTCTAGGCAACATATATACCATTATTATTCCTCCAGTCCATGATTACACAAGCTTGTTAAGTAGGTTACTCGTTGTAGTCCTCTGTTCCTCTTGTCCTGTGAGTGTTAGATTTTCCAATCCCTCTTACCTCATTATGTCTTGCAGAAATTACAACTCTCTTTAGCATCCTAAGCAAATACTCCTTTTTATTCCCATTTTCCTTAAAACATCTTTACATTTTCCGTCCATGATATTTCCAGTATTTGTTCTGTAGAACCAGATATTTATTGAACAATAGAAACATTATCCACGTATTTATTCGAATTGTTATCCTTGTCTTTATTTTTATAAACACAACGTTTCGAATGTTGCATCTTTCGGCCTTCTTCAGTTGCCGGCCGTATTCGGTGATATTCTTGGTATGTCAAAATAATCGAAATTTTGTAATTAAATAACAGAAATTTAGTAACTATAACAAGTAAAATGAAATGAAGAGAAATACTCTCATAAATCAGAGAATAATAATAATAATAATAATAATAATAATAATAATGACAATTTCTTATAGCAATAATTCAGAAAGATTAGGATGAAGAAAATATCAATAGGATAACACAGGATTTTCAGTGAAAAATATAGAAAACCGAACATCTTGGAGACTTCGGAATCTGCTCTTTCTTCTTTTCGAGATTTTTGACTTTTTTTTTTATTTTTCTTACGCAAACCGAGAACATTTCAGGGCACACATATCTACGTATCTGCTTGTCTATCTATCTGTTTGTCTATCTATCTATCTATCTATGTATCTATCTATCAGATCTTCCTCAAATACACACTTCTTTCCAACCATTTCTGTTCTCCATAATCCTACACGTCTTCCTTTTTGATTCCGGTGTTGTCTATTTGTTGATCAATGTAGGTTCTTGCTCGTCTAGTCCTTGATCACTTCTTAGGATTTGGTACAAGATAATGTACAAGTTTCTCTTTACGTCTCGAGTGATGGCCACTAAACCACATTTTTGCCTTCCATCAGCATAGTTGATCCATGAGTTGGTCCAGGAGAGCAATCCATTGTGCCTTTTTTGTCTCACATGTTCTACAGTGAAGCGATTATATTCAATCAGTTTCTAGGTCTGTTGTTAAGAAAATTGTTTCACTTCGTCGTGTCAGAGAATTTTCTCGTTAGAATCCATCTTGCTTATTTATAAATCAAACATTCTTTCCTGCATTGAATACAGTTACTATATGGGGTCAGGTATATATCGCAAGGTTTTTGATAAAACTCAAAGAAGAGTCTGTCATGATATCGGCCCTGACCTAGTATCTAGATTTCAGACACTTTATCAAAGCTGTGACGTGGCTTACGTCTGTTTTTTTTTTTTTTTCTATAAATATTTGCATGACAATTGTTCTTATGAGTTCTCTTCCTTGAATTTAGATGCAACCGTAAGTTCTATTCTAATAGTTCCTTTTCTTGCACTTCTCACTTGTGGTACTTCTGATTTCCTGTTACAATCGCCAGGCTTTGTCTTTCTTAATCGTCTTCTTTTATCGCCTTTTTTCCTCAATGAAGTCTTTTTCTTCTCTTTCCCTCCCAGTAACGCCTTGTGTCCTAGTGACGGTATCTACTTGCTTGGGGTGAAATGATTAAAAAAAAGGAAAGAATATTAAATTAAAGACAGAATATAAAATTAAAAAAGACAGAAATGATTCCTGAATTTCCAGTTCCGGTCCGCATCTTTCCATTGCACTAACGGTCATAAATAATCGTTATTTTTAATATCAAGAAGAAGGTTCGTTTTAGATAGCAATGTTTACAAAGATAGTTTAAAAGATCAGTGCTAGAATAATGGTATTGTTCTTCATTCAGTGCTCCATTATATGTAACCTTTTACCAGAGTAAATTAAGCTTCATAAATTTTAACAATAAATTTTAACAATTACATTGTCTCCGATTGAATGGTCATTATTAAACCGGTTTTATGGATTATTCTATGGGGAGTTTTATCATCACTCAATTATTGTAACTATGTGCCTAAGGCTAAATTTTTCTCATTTATTGTTACGGAACGAGCAGCAATCAAAATTTCAACAAAACTATTCTATGTTTCAATTCAACGTAAGCTAAAATATTATTGGCAAATATTTTTTAAACGTTTCAAAAGCAATTACGACAACAAAATCTCGGGAACAAAGAAATAAACAAAAGTCAATTTTTTGGTGTTTTAATTTTATTCTGGACTAAAATACAAAAGTCATTTCAGCAAGAACATTACATTTGCATAAGCCATTTTGAAAATAAGTCGAAATAGAATTAGAAGATAATTTCATATCCGTGCTGTCAAAAAATGGCGGCTTTATTTTCATATTTTTTAAAGTAGAAATTAATTACAGATGTTAATTTCCAGTGATACAGGAACTAATTATATTCAGATAAAATTACAGTGTATCATTTTATTTTCACAAAATTTTAATTAATAGAAAAATCTATTTTTACAATGATATAAAAAATGCCCATTTTATAGAAATCGTCAGCGATACAATACTGTCTGCGAATGATATAATTTAGCTCTTGAAAATATATTTCAGTTGAGCACTGTTGAGTGATAGGCTAATTCTATAAACAACAGCCACCTGCGTTAATGCAAGAGCTCTTCAGTAAAATGAATTGGAGCACTCCGACTGATTGCCATTTGTTTACATTCGTAAAAACAATAGGCTAGATTTAGTTGTTTCTCTCTGTCGAATGAAGATAGCTCAATGGTAGAAACTCTGACTGATAGGTTGGGTTTCGATCTGGGCTTGAAGTATTCGGATGTCTAGTCGCACTGAGGAGCGAAACAGTACTGTCTGCGAATGACATAATATATATATATATATATATATATATATATATATATATATATATATATATATATATATATAATATATATAATAGCTGGAATGTTTGTCGGCCTGATCCACTGCACAAAACTAGTATAAGAATGATTGGTCATCTGAATTTATTTTGTGGACGGATATAATGAAAGTTGAAAAACAATGTGAAAATTAATTTGAATCGCAAGGAATACGTGGAATTGCACGTACGTTTCATGTTCATGGATTATTTTTCTTGTTCAAACCGAGAACGTTTCAGGACACACATTATCTATCTATCTATCTATCTATCTATCTATCTATCAGATCCTCCTCAAATACACACTTCTTTCCAACAATTTCTTTTCTCCATAATCCTACACAGTTCTTCCTTTTTGGTCCGGTGTTGTCTATTTGTTGATCGATGTAGTTTCTTGCTCGACTAATCCTTGATCATTTCCAAGCATTTGGTACAAGCTAATGTACATGTTTCTCTTTACATCCCGAGTGATGGCCATTAAACTATACCCACCTTTCACCGAACCTAATCCTTTGTTGGGCACCCATATAGTTCATTAGGCATGTTTTGATTCCAGCTGACATTTAGCTTCGCTTTCAATAGTCGAATCTAAGTTTGAGAATTGGCCAGGTCATATCTAGAAAATTAGCAATTTTAATGCAAGCATCGTTGGCTACACATAATACAAACCAAAAATTGCATTAATATCAAAATTATATATTACATGTTACGAAATAATTAAAGATGTGTTTATATCATAATGTTCTTAAGCAGAAAAAAAATCTAAATATGTTCCGTCGTGAATTAAAGTCTTTTCAAAAAAAGAAAATTAATTTAATAATTTCTGTAAATATAATTAATTGTTTAAAATTTGCGGTATTTATAGAAGATAGTTCAATATATGGGTAATATAGAGTATATATATATATATATATATATATATATATATATATATATATATATATATATATATATATATATATAAAAAAGAACATTAAGATATCTAATCCGGTGTTCTTATAGATATTTTTATTTTTACAAAATAGTGCTCAATGTAAATTTACAGAGCATTAATATTATAAATTAATTGATTTAAAATATGTTTTTTCTTCGCTACACAGTTCTAACCATGTTTCAAAAATGGAAGCTAAAAGCTTCGAATTTAATTTTGTAATTAAATTAAAGACATCAGTTCCATTTCATCCTCAAGCGAATTTTGGAGTAACTTATTTTTGAAATTACTGAATAACTTATTTTTGAAATTACTAGGCACAGCAAAAAATCATAATTTACGTTTCCAAGGATACAGAGAAATCCATTCATCCAGACAAGGGGTGGTTGCGTGTTCATTATCGCTGTATTTTGATGTATCAGTTATTAGTTATGTTTTAGTAGGGGTAGGGATGTGTTTTTCAATGAATTCTGACATCCGTTAAATGCATGTCGTCTGGACTTTTTAAAAAAATTATTGTTAACGGCAAAAATTCTTACGGCATTTTTTTCTATTTGTATACTCGAAGATTTTGGGGGGTTGTTTAGGTTAAATACATTTTTATTTAACTACGATTTTAAAAATATTTTCACTTTTAATTTTTAATATACTATATTTCTTTTTAAAACAAATAAATGAGTTAGAATCATTTACAGTATGTAAAATTATTTTAGTATAAGTATGTATATTACTAGGTCACAATATTTTTAAAATTTATATTTAATTATTATTTAAGCAAAATTTATGACAATGACGGCAATAATAGCTAATTAATTTCTCTGATTTAGTAAACTTTTATTTTTTATAAACCTAGTAATATATAGTTTCTCATGTAAGTACAAAGGACATGGGTCATTCAATGGCTTACATCTAGCTTTTCATATTAATTTCATTTTACTGTAGGTGTTTTATTGGATTCTTTTAAATATTGTCATTACTTTTGAGAGAGGTTTTTAGGTTAGAATACGTTTTATTTAACTACAATTTTAAATACAACTTAATATTATTTAAGGAAAAGTTTTGACAATGACGGCAAAAATAGGTATTTCATTTCTCTGATTCAGTAAATTTTTATTTTTTATAAACTTAGTAATATATAGTTTCTCATGAATGCACAAAGGACATAGGTCATTTAATGACATACATATTCTAGCTTTTCTTATTAATTTCCATTTTACTGTAGGTGTTTTATTTGATTCTTTTAGGTGCCAGAAGGACTTCGAGAAAGATGTATGATTTATATATATATATATATATATATATATATATATATATATATATATATATATATATATTGATAAATGTTTCATTAAATAATATAGACAAGTTTTGTCTATTTATTTTAAGTAAGTTTCTTTCATATTGTCTGATAAGCTTAATAACATTATCAGTGAAGGACGAAAAGAAATCACCATATTGATACATGTTTAAATCCAATCTAAGCCTTCGGCTTACATAAGCCATTATCAAAGATGACTATTACTTTTCAATATATCAACCAATACACGGTCGAAACAATAATGATAGTCTATTTTTGTTGCATGAAAAATTTCAAAGCAACGACTAACTCGTGTATACGAGACGCGGAACCGAAAATCCCGTCGTAGCTCGTGACGTCACACATGACCACGCGAGAGTGAAAACGAGAAGTATTAAATACGGGAAGCCGTTGGTATAAACCAATGGCTTCTGTTATCAATTATAGGCATTTAAGTATATTTGTGGAGTTTTCATAGTTTATTTTAGGTTTCAACTGTTTTATGTATATAGCTTTAAGAATTTTTAGTTTTTGTTTAATGTTTTTATGTTTAAGTATAATTGTGGTTTCAACAAGGATTTTTCGGAATTGTGTACGCGGCCAGGCATGTTTTAAATGTCTAAAACGTTAGAGTTATCATTCAAATGTAGAGAAAAGCGTCGTGAATATTACTATTATCAACGAGTCGTCTAACAGAAATAAATGGTGTAATTACATAACAATGTCACGAACTGTTTCCAGAACTTGGCTGGAAACCATATTGTGTTTCTTTAACATCAGTCCATTTTTCTGTTCATTAGTATTCGAAGAAATATTTTCACAGGAATGGAAAGAAGGACATTATCTTTTTCGTTCACTCTTCTCAGTTTGTCTCCTTTTTTGTTTATCAGAGACATAATCAGAAAAAATCTTGGGGTTACTTTTCTCGGTTTCCAAACTGCATTGGAAAATCACAGTAGCATATCATATTACTGATGAAAAATGATTGCCATTTTAATGCTCAGTAAGCGAATATGTTTGATCACGTGACCCAAAGGATTCAAATACTACTGATATTTCAACTTCTTAACCTGATTTTAATTTTAGAGTCAGAATTTTATCTTTAAAAGAAATTGTTAAAAACTGATATAAAAAAAAAACGTAAAATTTTTCAGGCCAACATTTCCACTTTAAAGAGTCAACAATAATTAAATACAAAAAAAAAAAATTAAAAAAATACACCCCCCCACAAAAAACAAACAAACAAACGTAAACTTTACGTGTTTAAAGTACTTGCTTTATTTATATTATTTGGACTGTTATCCTAATCTTCATTACCCTATGCACAACGTTTCAGCCATTGTACGCCCCGACCTTCTTCAGGTGGGTGGAATTTTGAACCGAACGCTTTAATTCGTCCATCGGGGAAGATTGTTCTAGTTCCACGTACCATGCCTCTTCTGGATATTTCAATTATCATCACTACTGTGGCCTGGTAATGGACACAACTCTTCGGGGACCACTCACTGGGCTTAACCAACGTCTTTATCCACTGAGCCATGTATCCTTGAGGACATCTGTGTATGAATTTTTGGGACTTATAAACCTAAAGTCACAGCAACATTTTTTTACCAATGCCCATATTGAAATTTTTCAGTTATTATATTTTGAATTTTTACTTTTATTTTATTGAATCGTCACCTGAAGAAGACCGGGGAATTCAACGGTCGAAACGTTGTGAATATAAAATGATGATGATGATAACAGTCCGAGTAATGTAAATAATTTAAGTAATCATAATACCTCATCTCAGGGATATAGACATACATATAGACAAACATAGACGTAAAGGCCGAAGTGTACAAAGACCGAAACGTTGTGAATATGGCAATGAAGATGAAGATGAATAATGTAAATGATGCAAGTAATCATAATACCTCATCTCAGGGATATAGACAGATACAGAAATTAATTTTCCGTTTCTTTTTCTTAAAACATTAGTCTTTAAATGTCTTTTACAAAGTTTCAAGCAGCAAAGAATTCCTTGTCATTAATAGTAAATGAGATTTTAGTAAGAAGGACCTGATTTGGTAAGTATAATGAAATAGGATAGGGACGTCTAATTTGATGGCTTGTCAGGCTTTTGAGGAGAGAGAGAGAGAGAGAGAGAGAGAGAGAGAGAGAGAGAGAGAGAGAGTAATAAAATCCAAATGTGATTCAGAGATAGAGAAAGAGTAAGGTAACGAGAACAATCATTAAAACCCGGAGAGAGTTAAATGAAAACATTTGAACATAGATATGAACAGAAGTAGATAAGTACAAACATAGACAGATAAAAACAGAGCGTTACTCAAGATAATTACACTAAATTCAGCGTTCTTCACACTTCAGGGGAGGTTGTCGTGAGATTTTTTTTTAAAGAATAAGTATAATTGAAAATAAATAGACAAAACTTGTTTAAATTATTCATTGAAACATGTCTCAGTGAAACCCTGCTGCCGAAATATACGCAATATATATATATATATATATATATATATATATATATATATATATATATATATATGTAATAATTCGTTGGTATATAATCCAAGTGAATCCTAATGATATAAAATATTAAAACTGATCAAGAAAGAGAGCTCTATGTATTTATTATAACAGAGTTTATATAAATAATTTATATAGAAGAGAAATACAAAATTACCCCATTTGTATAGTGATTTCACCCTACAAATGCTTCCTTGCAGGAATTTTCAACGCCGAACCGTGAAGAAATAAAATAGAATAGTAGCTTAAAATTTTAAACTTTAAAAAATAAAGAAAGAAGATGAAAAAAAAAAAAGAAAAAAACGAAAAGGAGAAAGAAGAATATAAGTGAGGATGCAGCAAAGCTTAAACCCTATTTCATAGTGGTAGAGGGCAAATGTATGGATTCACCTTGAACTATATATTAAAATATTAACATCCAGTTTCTATAAGGAAAATTACTTAAAGGAAATTGGAGATTTTTTAAATTTTATATTAATAAAACAATCTTTAAGGAAGAGTAAGTAAAAAAGTAACATCTGAAAAAAGTAAGCTATAAATGATAATACATATAATATGATAATTAAAATAATAATTAATGAAATAATTATTAAAGTCATTAAATTAATTTAATAAAAATATAAAATATAAATTAATAGGTAATAAATATAAACTAATAAATAAATAAAACTAAAAAAACATATAAGTAAAATATAAATTAATTATTAAATATAAATTAAGAATAAAACCATTATTAAATGTAAATATACATAAATTATTAAATACAAGTATAACTTGATTATTAAATATAAATTTTAGTTAT
>CAHIKZ030005280.1:1295000-1352184 GCA_903632075.3 Acanthosepion pharaonis | reverse complement strand
GTTCTAGAACATTGAAAAGCAGGATTACATAGATAGGATGGCAAGTAGAGGCGACCCGCCGAGGAATGATTGTAAACGGTATACTCTCTCACACAAAAAAAATGCTATTGGTAAGTTTATTCATTCCTCGGTACTTCATTTTTTTCTTTTCTTCGTGAATATTAAGAAATTATAATGGTGTAGCTTTCGGAATGTCATCCGGTCAGCTTGTAGACATGCATCGTCGTGAAGTATAATTCGATCGTCGATTAACCAGTGCCGCTTATATTTTCCTTAATTGAATGAACATTTCACCTAGTTGCTGGCAGTGACATTCGGTAGTGATACTTTGGTTAGATTCCAGAAATGTGCAATAGATGACGCAAGTATCAACCCAAAAGATAGTCATTATAATTATCTTTTAGAAAGTCACTGGGTCATTCGATCTGATGAAATAATATTTCCAATCTCTTAGAATTGTCAATTAATACATTTATAATAACAACTCAATATTTGATCGATAAATGGATCCGTCCACTTTCGCAGATGTAGCATCGAAGACATCTCAAAACGTCGAATTCTTCGCCTTTCGCATAGTTCCTGTGGAAACCTATTTATCGAGTTTCTTCAACTTCCCAATTTTCCTGAGATGGTTTGATATTGGTGACACCCCAAATTTGGGATATTTCTCGGACAATCTGAAGTGTTTCTTTTTTTTTGTTTTTCGGACAATGATTTTCGATGATGATTGGCAAATGCAGAGGAATTTTCATTCCGAACTTGATTTTCAAGTCTTTAATGAACTGCCAAACTTCAGAAGTCAGCAATGCTCTCACCGATCACAAGTGGATATTTCACCTCATGCTCAATTAATATTGGTATCACTTTGAGAAGCATTATGATCAATATTTCTTTAATAATTAAAATGTTACATGTATTATTGTTATTAAGCCTGCATTCATTAGGGAATAAGAAAAGAACAATCAAAATGTTAGAAATATAACAGCAATAGAAACATGTAGAAAACAGGGATAGTTTAGCCATAACTTAAAAGAAGCGTTTAAGACAGCGTATTGGCGCATTTTAGACGAGTGTAGTCACTATCTACGTTCTCTTAAATGACATTAAATTTTACGTACTGACAGAGGAAAGAAAGAATATTTCACTTATTAACAACCTGTGGTGAAGAACATTTCGTATGTGCTGATGGAAGTACAGCGGTTTAATTTGAAGTACATATAAACTGGTACAATGAAAACCGCCATTCTCGAAACCGTTATCAGAACTTTAATTTAAGTATTCCAATTTTACATATATATATATGTGTGTGTGTGTGTGTGTTTGCTTTATTATATTTAATTGCCCTGCATGTCCTTTTTTCAAAGCATCTACATCGAGCATATTTTGATATACGGCCGTTTTGTGGAACAGTACTTTTAATATATATATATATATATATATATATATATATATATATATATGTGTGTGTGTGTGTGTGTGTGTAAGTGAATATATATATATATATATATATCCAACGTCGTTAGCACGACACGGATTTTCAGCCATTTCTTGCAATCTTCAGGTGTAAATATACGTTGACCTTTATTTAGTTCGCGTTCACGTGGTGATGATTCGAAATTCTGTATTAGAACTTATTTAATTGTTGTTGCGCAGTATATTAGAATTAACTATTAATAATTTTTATCATTCAAATTCTTAAGTTCAAAAGCGTAGAATTTAAAAAAAAAAAAAAAAAGATACTAAAATTAAAAGTAGGATACAAAAGTAAACAATATATCCAGGGTGATAACTTTTTTATACATAAAATGCCGTAGTTATATTAAGTAACTTAAATTAGAACACAGGATGGAAACATAAGAGCTGTAATATAAAGAAAAAAATAATAGGTCCTGACTATATATTTAATGTGTGTGGAACAAAGACTTGTAATTGTAAAGGTGAAACCACATATCCACGTTATAAATTAATAGAGTACAGTAATATTGGATTCAATGTTTGTATACATATATATAAGAAATGTTATGTGTTCTAAGAATATTAAAAGTTGTTGCACATAACATTCTTAAAATTTATTTTGTAATCTCTTTTAATGGAGGTCAATGTTCTTGAGTAGGTGCTTGGATATATGCAGCCACCAATTCGGAAAACATGTTCAGCAAGCTAGAGTCACCAAAATGTTTTAATATAAAAATCTTCTCTAGCAAACAATTTATATTAGTCACCATTTCCTCTGTATCGCTCACAGGCAAATCCCAGCTAATGGTTCCATTCTTATGGCTGTTTCCCAATTGCCAAACATAATCGGAAAGTGTTGTGCAGTTTTTGTATTCGATATTACACAGTGTCATTTGTAAGTTTTATTTCCGTAGGAATGTTCGGATATTAACTTTTTGTATTCGAAATTGGACAAATTGTACTAAAAATAAGTTTAAATGCCTAAGACTAACTAGTTTGCAATAAAGCCGTACAAAATTTCTTTAAGAAACTATAAGAGATTATTATGAATTTTAATTCAACGAATGAAAAATTGTATGACTGGAAACATTGCCCTTATGTTTACTTATATTTTTTTATATATTCTTTTTTGTTTACATATAAAATTTGTAATCATTACTGACTTTTTATTCTTTATACATACACACACACATATATATATATAAATAAAGGGAAGAGGTTATAGTAGTTCCAACGAAAGTAAAGTGTATATTAAAAAGAAGAGAAAAATCGCAAATGTTTTTGGTTTTAATGTGATTTTCTTAAAAAAAAAAATGATATATATATATATTACGCGTTATTTCACACAATTTGGCATAACGGGTTTCCGGTCTTGTGACCTTCATCAGACAAAGAGTAGATATTTCCACATATTGAAAGGAATTAATTTTTCTTATGTTTTTCGATGTTAAATATTCTCTATATTAGACGTTCTCGTTTTAGTGTGTTAGTGACCCAAATGTCTTCCTTGAACTGGAATATATATATATATATATATGTGTGTTCTGATGGCGGAAAACATCAGACAACACCCAATATTTATTTGGGTGTCTCACTGTTTGCATTTACGTACGCTCTATCCCTGATATTGTTATTTCCTCCTCTCTCTCTCTCCATATATATATATATATATATATATATATATATATATATATATATATATATATATATATACATTTTTGCGCCTATGCCATTTCAAGCAACTCATGTTGGCAGTCAAACTTGAATAAATAAGTTAAGGCTTTCATTGCCGCTATTGAAAGTTTTCTGTAAAGAAGCAATCTTTTTTGTTGTATATGGCTCGGATTCCTCACGACATTTTTAAAGACCTTTCAGATATTGTGTGACCTCATTTCTATTGGGGCTCATACCATAAAAATCTGACTTGCTATTACCCATTTCGACATGCTTGTACACGACTGATTTGACACTTTCTTAGAAATATACTTTGATATGAAGAAAATTTATAGGCACCAACCCACCTGTCAGTTGTGGGGTTCTTTTTGTTTGCTTTTACTAGTTTTCTTCCAACTTCATTTTCTGTAAAGGTGATTCGTATCAGATCCAGTTCGAGTCTAATTCTGTTGGATAATGTTGAGTTTGTTTTTTGTATTTTTTCCCCTTTTTTTCACATTTTTGTCAATATATCTCAGAGATAAGCAATTTGAGTTGAATGCTCCACAGGAGCAAAGCACCGGTGGAAAATACAATTTTCGTCGAATTCCAGCACATAGAAGACGAGATATCTTATCCTAGAGCCAATGTTAGAGCGGGGAACACTCACTACATTCAGATTTTTTGTTTTTTTAATGAAATGGGTTTCGGAAAACCAGGGGCGTTTTACGAAGTCTTATAAACTAGCGGATTCAGCAAATATGAACCGGAATAGGATTAGTTTAGAAATAATTTGTATGAAGTGAATGTATCTAATGAGAGATGCTATTTTTAACTATTTCGCCGCTAGTAAAAATAATAAAGCCACTAAGGTGGAAGTAGTTACAGAGTGCTATAAAAGTAACTGTTATAGAACTTACATTTACATCTAGCCATTTAGATTGTAAAATGACGAGACCGTGTTGTCAATATTGTACTACGCTTAAACGAATAATTTCTAGGTACCGTAGTGGAAATTTCACCAAAAAAAATCAGCATGAAAGTATTTATAGAAAAGCACAGGTAAGCTACATAACGGCTGTGGGAAGGTGACTGATGTCAAGTCAGGACCAATAAAATCGCAGACTCTTTGGATATATATATATATATATATATATCAGGAACACCAAACTATGTGGCTGCAATATTCAAAGCAAGCGGAAAATATACAGAGAGAAGGATCAATGAAGAACTTTCCTTGAGATTAACAGTTTCCATGCTGATGGAAAGCAGAAACGGGTCTCTCAGATGGTTGATAGAAAGCCATTTCCTGTAGAATACATTAACAAGCCATTCTTTGCCCATGATTGTATGATTGTAACATGTTTGAGATTAGCTTCCAGTTTGACCATATCAAACCAATCAAAATTACTATTAAGACAGGAGTAAATAGTTGTATCATCAGCATAGATACAGGATTGAGAACTGAAGACACCAGGAATGTCATTGATGAAAATTAAGAGTTCTGTATGGACACTTGTATTAAAATAATGCAGAACGATCTACAAGATGGACCGTTCACGAAAACCTCTATTACGCAATTTGATTGGAATGAATGAATCTCTTCAATAATTTGTCCAGATATACCGTAAATCTTCAACCTGTGAAGAAGGTCCATATGCAAAACCATGTCAAATGCTTTCGAAATGTCCAATGCAACAGAGAAATTCACCGTTCTCATATAAACCATGACAGACTTTCAGCAATAAACCTTGATACATCAGCAGTTGATCAAGAGACAAGAAAAACATACTGCTTAACTGAAAAAAAAAAACTTTGCGATGAGAGATGCTTGAGCAATTCAAAATTAATTAGTATCTCAAGTACTTTGCTGGTATAGATTCTTGATACCGTGGGAAAGGATATTAGAATAATCGTTAACCTATACTGGAAGCAAGCCATCTGCATACGGACATAATATGAATTCAGATATAAAAAAAAATAAAGGATTGTATGACAAGTATGTGTCTTCTCACCAGACTTATTGAACCTTTACAGCGAGTTAATTCTGAGTCAATTTGATGTCCTACGAGGATTCATTATTAGCGCCAAACATCGTAACATAAGATATGCACATAAGAGTGTAGATGGATACGGAAATAATACCACAAAAGCTCTTACAGAATCCAGTCAAAGAAAGCCATTAGCAAGGACTAAAATTCCAAGACGACGGGACGCATGGTTGTTAACAAAATGATGAGCCCAAAATGCAAATTACAAATCGGAGTGTCTATATTTCATTTTATTTACATTGTTCCGACTGTTGTCTTCATTTTCATTGCCATATTCACGACTTTTCAGCGGTTGTACGCTCAGCTTTATACAGGTGACTAGAATTTCGAACTGAATGCCACCGGAGTAGATTTTTCATATTCCATGAGACATGCTTCTGGCGGATGTCTCAGTTATCGCCTTTCAACTAATATTACCAAATTTTCGTTAACCACTGCAGTAGACAGGTCTTGAACTCACAATTCTGAAGACGACCGGATCATAAAACGGCCGAAACATCGTGAATATGGCAATAAATATGAGGAAAACAGACCGAACAATTTAAATAATTATGAGCCGTAGTTATCAAAATCAAACGAGAACAAGAATTTAAATATCTGGAACGTGTTCTAACAGAGGACGGAATGTGTAAAAGTGAAATTCAGAGGCGTATTGGGATAAACAAAAATATTTTGTCTGTTTTACGGCATATCAACCTGAAAGGGTTATTTAATTCTGAAAATATTTTTATTGCTGGTAATATATTTCCTTCAAAAATGTATTGCTAGTAATATATTCTCTTAAATATGTTTTGCTGTTAATATATTTCTTTTAAAATGTATCGCTGGTTATATATTTCCTTCAACAATGTATTGCTATTATTCTTATTTCTTTAAAAATTTATGGCTTTTTTCCTGAAGTGGGAACATGTCACAAAGAAGTACTTTGCTAAGAAGTGGTAGAAGGCTAATTGCTCTATGCTTAGAAAATTCGATGCCTCACTAGAGTTGCTTAAAACTGGCACTACAGAAAAGGATTTCCAACAAACTGCAAATTAAACAGCAGCAAGGCATTTATTGAAAGTTATAAAGACAAGAACAATTTGCTATATCATTTTGTTTTCATCGCCAATAAATATAAAAATTACATAGCATATCACTTATTTCTTCATTTGTTATTTTTCACGGGTCGTCTTTAGAAGTATCTAGGAATATATTGGAAAAAGTCCTTAAAATGGCGAAGTCTCACACTAGTCATGTACTTATTCAATTATTCTCTAGAGGAATATTGGTTAGAGTCATTGCATCTCTTCGAAAATATCACAACTGTTAAGAGCCACTTACAAATTGTTTATGCCTTATTTTAAATATTAAAAAAAAAGAAACTCGGAATTATGGTGTGCCACATTAAAATTTTTCATGACGAATTATTTTCTTAGAATTGAAAGTGTTTTAATTTGAAATTATTTTTAGCTGCGTCTAATCAGTTTCGCAATTCTAAATGATCCTTCTTTTCAAAGTTGAATCTTTTCTAGGAATTTTACTCGATAAATAAGCTTCTAGTTTCAGTAGTCTTCGGTAAGAATCTTTTTAATATTAATATGTAGGACGGGTAGATTATTAGACCAAAGTTTACATTTAATAAAGGAGTAAAAAAAATAATATGCCTGCGTGTTTTTTCAAGCATGTCATTGAGTCAACATATTTGAATACCCGAACAATTAAGTCACTTTTTTTTAAGATAAGAAACGTCTCTTAGTCCTTGCAGTTTTAGAACGCATGTAAATTTTTAGCTAACTATTGTCTCATGTAAACCATTGCATTCCTAGTGCTCCCGGGCTTGTAGCATCGTCGTTCAGTGAAACCTGAGCGCAGAACAATCAGTTTTCCAAACATGAGCCGCATCATTACTAACAGAAACCAAACGTTTTTCATAATCATAGACCCAAATCTACTTCGGATGATTGGAATACATATTCCAATTACACGGTCTCTGTCCTCGCCTGCATATCTACCAGAAATTGGGGAAATATATCTACAGCTATGTCAAGGGGAACGAAGTGACAAGTGCGTAAAGTCAAAAGAAATACATAGAAAGCCATTTATAAAGACTGTGTTTAATTTCCCGTTGCTCGTGAAATGTTGAATTCCCATCAGAGTCTGCTACTGATATTTCAAAGGACACGCTATCTACCCTTTCTCCGAATGTATAGAAAATAATATTAAAGAAAATCTTAACGCGGTTCAAGATTCGTTGCAAACCTTCAATGCTATGATGGATGAGAGCGTCTCGTTTGACAGGCTCCTGTCCAACGATGAGTGCAGCCAATTCAGAGTCCATTTTGGCTCTCAATCAAAGTTCATACACACCACTAGACATACTGTCAACGCTGATGATTATATCAAACTCTCTTGCAGGAAATTTCGTATGACATTACTTGAATGTTGGGATTAGTTTATTTGTGTGAGGAAGAAACTCTTGCAATTTTCTAAACGTAAGTTTAGAAAGAAAATTGGTTCACTGTGTCGTGCTAGACTTTTTTCTCACCAAAATCTATCTTAACATTTAAAAGTCAACCATTCGTCCATGCTTTGAATATTGATGCGGCATATGGTCTGTTGCTCCTGCTTACATATTCAGAGATTCTTGATAAAATCCAAAGAAAAATCCGAAATATTGTTTCTGACCTGGTACCTTGGATTCAGTCACTTTCCGACTGCCGAAATGTAGCTTTCCGCTGCTTTATTTTACAACACCGACAATAGCGACAATAGTAATAGCGACAATAGCAATAGCGACAATAGCAACAACAATAGCAACAACAACAACAGGCACCCAATGATTACAAAACCCGGCATGACAGAGTGGGCCAATATCTGCACTGAAAAATTTGCAACGGGAAGAAAACTGAAAGAAACTGGTATGAATACCACCCAGACTCGGTTACGGAGATAGGACCTGTTACAATTCTATGGGACTACACAATACACACTGACAGAACAATCAAAGCCAACCGTCCAGAAATTATTATTAAAGACCACAAACAAAAAAAAATGTGCCCCCTTATTAATATGGCAGTCCCTGCAATCTGCAATGTATCTTTGAAGATAATAAAAAAGCTGTCAAAATACAAGGATCTTGAAATAGAAATCTCAAAAATGTAGCACAGGGGAACATCAACAAACCCTGTTGTAGTTGGAGCCCTAGGACTGGTTGGAAAAGATTGCAGTATACTAATTGAAGGGATTCCTGGAAGTCCATGCCTCAAAGTGATACAAAGTTGTTTTCACAAATACAGCCCACATTTTACGAAGGGCTTTATCAATTTTTTTTTTTTTTTTGCAGTGGAAATTGTCATGATACCATTTCTAACCTTAAGTCCCTGGGCGGGACCCGGAAAGAAATGAGTAAACGCCAGATATTAAAGGAAATAATAATAATAATAATAATAATAATAATAATAATAATAATAAAAAACTCACAGTAATTTTCTGATGAACCTTCCGATAAACCAATGAATTTAAGTGCATTACTAGATTGGCAACAAAGCCATCATTTTACAGTTGAATCAGGTAAATACAACCGTAAGTTCTACGATAATAGTTTCCTGCATCGCACTTCTCGAGATCTCTTTGGACTCCATGCTTTCCAGCGGACTCTGTTCTTCCAAAATTTAAATACAACGCCAATTGTTATCTACTGTCTTCTCAATTCCCATTTCAGTGTTCTCGTTCCTTAATAGTTTTTTTCTATATTTTTTTCTTATCCTTTCACTAAGTAGCCCCTCGAGTCTTAGTGGATTTACTGCCTTGTATTTTATTTTTTTTTTAAATCCGTTTTATATGGGAAGAGATAAGCCTGTACTCACCCCTAAGCAGGGTATACGAAAAAGATTAGAAACTAGGCATTCTTGTTTGGTCCTTGTGTCTTCAGATTTATGCGAGGTTTGACATTGCATCTTTAAATTGGGCCATTCATTAATAATTATGAAAACACCAAGAGGGGTTATTTGAAAGTAAAAGATTTTAACCTGCTGTGAAGGAAATGATTTGATGGTCATTTCAAAACGAAATGTTCGCTATACCTTTTCCCCATTTGACTATCATTTTCAGTTTATTTATTTTGGACACTTCACATACTTACCAGAGATAAACAATGGTCTCAGTATCACTGACATCAGACTAAACAAGCTTTAGTTCATATAGCAGTTCTTGATAGTGTTCTTAAGCCAACCACTGTCGCATATGCTACTGTTTATATATATATATATATATATATATATATATATATATATATATATATATATATATATACGTATTGGATTTTGTTGCATTCTATGTAATTGATTTTGATCAAACATTTTGCCAGTACTCTTGATAGCAATTCACTCTGATATTTGTTTTGTTACGTTTCTCTGGATTCACATATGCTTATCATCGAGAAACACGTGTTCACTACACCAAACACTTGACTGTATTACAGATATGTAAACTCAATCCTTCTTCCCTTTACCAAGGAGATTCGTCTATCTAAATGCTGATATTCCTCTGGGATTGAAAGCTTTTCGTGATTATGTGGAAGCATGTTTTCAATGAATAATTTTTTTTTTTTTAAATATACCTATCTTAAATTCAAAATTCTTATGTGAATAAGCTGGCGCCTGCAGCGTAAATATTCAATGTAAAAAAAAACATTTCCGATGCAATATGCAATGCCAGAATGTTCGTTATCACATGTTAGTTTATTTTGTCTATATCCGTGTACCTCATTCATTGGTTTCAATCCGTGTCCATTGTTTAATAAGGCCGCCTCCTTATAAATAACACGAAAGATAAAGATTAGCCGTTTTGAACGGAATTTATACATAGGAGATTGCAGAAAGTTTAACCTTACCGAGAATAGCCCATTTTATTTATAGGCTAATATGAGAGGTGGATTCCATCTAAAAATATGATCAAATTTGTAAAGTGTTTTGTCGTTAAATAGGAATAAAGTGTCGCTGCCGAATTAAGTAGACCACGTGACCATAGAGGAAATGCATAATTAGGAAGTCGCGTGACGTCTAAATGATCGCTATTTCTAGTCTATCCTCTATTACTATACGGATCACCATTTCTACTCTATCATCTATTACTCTACGGACCGCTATTCTCTACTCTATTCACTATACTATTTATCATATGGATTATTATTCGAACAATTATTATCGATCAAATACTATTATATCGAGATAATTCGTTCAATGGCGTACTATAGTTGTATCTGCGATTACAAAGTGTTTACTACAACGAGCATTACGAAAGTGACAAGTACTCATTGACATCACAAAATTTGTCATGTTCCAATTTGCAGATTTCTTCTGGATATATACTCTACAATCTTGTTGAGAAGTTAAGTGTGGCTACAACATAAAGATGTTACTTGCCAATAATCAATTTTATATGACGCAGGAGAGGAGATATCGATCCAGACCGTTTGCGATTAAAAAAAAAGAAATCGTTACTCACACAATGACATAAAATGACACTTACTACAAACGTTTATTTTTATTACATTTTTCATGCTTTCCGTGGCTTCAGCATGTCCCGATTCAGTATTCGAATATTCGCACACAAGCAGACGACAGAAACCATGCTATGGTGCCAATAAGTTATCTATATTTTTCAAAGTATATATTGCTCAAAAGAAGATCGTAATGTTGTTTGATCTTTCCTTAAACACCTGGACTAAAGCACGATTTCGTGAGTCAACGCCAGATTTTCGCGTCTGAGTGTCGTGGTATCACTGTGATGTCTGGAAAGTTAAATATATTCAAACAAATACATGCGTTTGGGAATTATACACAGAGCAGACATACAAGTACTTTCTTATATTAGATAAAATTATCTGCTAATAACGTTGATCAAAGATGAAGAAATTAATAAACATGACTTTCAAAGCGTACATTTGCATTCAGTTCAATTATATATGTTGCTTTGCGATTACTCGTGTAATATTTTCTCATGATGTGCATGGCAACACTTAGTAGCTGTACGATGTTAGTCTACTGGTAAAATATAGAAGTTATTCAATAGATCTAAATAATCATGAAAAGAATTCATAAGACGTCTTGTTCGTACTTAATTAGCTAAACAAATATATCCTAAACTAACGAGGGTAACCAAAGTTACTCGTGTATTAAATCAAAATTATGTTAAATGTTAATATTTCAATCGTGTACTGCTTCATTACTGGTTATTTTGATATAATACACGGGCAATGCCGGGTATTTTTGCTATTGCTTTATTCTAAACTTTGAATTTAATTGTTTCACCAACGAAATGATGTGGGATTTGTGTATGTGAATAAATAGAAACTTGTTTAATGTTTTTACTAAAAGTTTTCCTGTTTTAAAATTTTATAAAAAATACTTTTATAATAATTTAAACATTCGTCTTTTATTAAACAATTCATTCATTATACCTGTGTTCGTCTTATTTGGTTTTCTAAATAATGTAAATATCAACTAAATACTTTGCTGCAGAACTCCGATGGTCCGCACGTCGAGAGCACTATTCCACGACTGAGAAAAAATTGGTATTGCATCCTTCTCTCTCCTTCCCTCCCACTGACCTATGCTAACTATTGGCTTATACTTGCCCAGTATTGCTCGTATTTAAATAATATCGTCGCTATGTAATCTAAGTAGAATGATGTCCCCACTCGACAACCAATTGTGGAAAGGGAAATAACTCCTGGTGCTTACTGACCCTATTCCCCGTTACAATTCTCTTAATCATTCAATTTACCACTATATATATATATATATATATATATATATATATATATTGAATGACATCGGATTTAAACTGAATACACTAAAATATTGGAATCTTTATACGTTTGTCTAATGCTTACTGTGACATAGAATATAAAATACAAATATACTGATACAAAAGGCATATAAATAAATTATTTATGAAAACCTTAAGAACTTGATGAACCAGAACGTTTTTAAAGGTTTAAATATTGTACTTTTAGCCAGACAGCAATATATAGACAGTCTTTATTATAGAACTAGCAGCATGGCCCGGCGTTGCCCGTGCTTGATTCAAAAATCGTACGACTCATACAGCAATCGCTATCGCTTGACTCAAAATATTTTTGCCCTTCCTTGCCTTTAAAAGAGTGTCATGTGCCGTGCTGATGTTGCTACATGCCTTACTTCTGCCTATCTCACACTGCGAGTTTTTTCTAAGCTCTATACTAAACATTAAATCTGTTACGAAAAAAAGAACTAAACAAAATTAACACAAAACGATCAGCTTTAAAAAAGGACTCGCAACTGGAAAAACCAAATGAAAAAAGAATGTTAACAACAAATACTTTTACTACACCCAACCCAGTTCTGCGGAATCAGAATCAACGTTGAATTTAAGCGAGCGAATGAGCCAATTGGAGTAAAGTGCCATGCAGATTTAAATTTTTCCAACTTGTGACGAATGCAGCTATCGATATTTTTGCATGCTAGCATGCGAGTTAACATTCGTGTCAGTCAGCTGTTGGCTCTCAGGCTGGCCAATAGAATCTTCCTGCCTATTCGTGGCAGCCAGCTTTTGGGTATCACTCTGGCCAGTACAAAATGGCCGTAAACTACATGAAAACTGCCGTCGAAGGATGAAAATATCGATTATTTCCACTATTGATGGGAGTTGGGAAATGCAAGGTCGGTCTTGGCCTTTTCGCTAACTTGGAGCATGTGCATGTAAATTTTGGTGCAAATCCGTCGAAAATTGCGGCCGTGCATTTGTTACACACACACACACACAGCCTTTTATAGATAGAGATAAAAAAAAAAATCATATAAATTTTTCATTCTTCCCGATGTGAATATACAGGGCATCAGATTAAAATATGTGACCCATGGTGTTTCGTAACGGCGGCCCATATATTACAGCCATAGCAACATTGTATTTTGGGTAATAGAAGCTGAAGAAAAACATTCCTCTTCAATGCAATCCTGCGAGATTGGTTACAACCTCCTAGCATGGGAACATAGTCGAAATTGGTATTTAACTCATAGGCTGAGGTAGATGTATATATGCCTTTTCCAAGGTTATTAGCGCGAAAAGAGCGAAACATTTGTGCTGATAACAGACTGACGACACCTATTAAATAGCATGAAATAAAATAAAATCTATTAATTCTTCCGTGGGTTACTGTAAAGCAAATATATGCGCCCCGCTTACTAACCCAATGAAATACCAGACGTAACAGCTAAAAGATTTAAATAAATCGCATTGAAAATGACTTTTCTACAATAAATGACATTGTGTGTGTGTGTGTGTGTGTGTGTGTGTGTGTTTATAAACCAATTTAAAATACAACATTTAGACCTTTGAAACAATATGACTGATAAATAACATTGACATTCGGGAAGGATATTAGAATAATCCAGAAGTTTTACTGCGATTACACCTATATACGGATAGGAAATGAATTTAGTAAATATGAGTAAATACAAAAGTGTTGTAAGACAAGGATGAAGAATGTAAGTGACATGTTTTTAAGGCGATTAAAATTTTATTAAAAAAATAGTTTTACTTATCCTCTCTAAACTCCACAATAAATGATTTCCTGCTTCTTAATTTCCAGTTTATTGGATATCCTCTTCTGTAATTCCATTTTAAGAAATCGGCTGAAGCATCTGATTCTTCTAACTATAGGCCTATTAACCTACCTTTTTTTAGCAAAGTACTTTTTATGTGACGTGTCCCCTCTGGGCGTAGGCGATCATGGTTTTCCACCATTTCTTGTCTTTGCAGCGCTTAATAATTTTTGTCATTTCGTTAGCTCTGCTAAGCCGCGTTCCACTATCTATTCCCTTAATCTCATCAAGTATGTTACGTTCCATTTTTCTCTGTTCATACTGACTTCAATCTGTCCGGTGAGTATCAAATTCTCTAAGCTATATTCCCTCGTTATGTGACCTCGAAATTCCATCCGTATTTTCCTGATATCATTCATAACTGTCCTTTGTTTGAATTTTCTCTAAAACTTCGTTGTCGCTCACGTATTCAGTCCTTGGTATGCTAAACAACCTTCTCTCAACCCCACATTATCCAGTGAGGTAATTATCCAGCATTCACTGCCATATAGAAAATATACGTTGTATATTAATATTTTTAATTGAAGCATACAAAGTATAAAAAAGTAAATAGATATTAAATAAGATCATTACTACATGTAACCTAAATTAGTAGGCCTAAACGAATCTTAAAAGACCTGGTTTCCTCTTTTTCGTTAATGTCCCAGTTATATATGAGATATCATTAAAGTGTGTCGCGTATTAAAAATATTATTCAAATCGTTGCAAATTGCTATCGTTGATAAATTCAATTCAAACATTTATTCATTAAACAAAAGGTTTCACATTAATAACACTTTTTCGAGAGGCAGTCAGGTACAGACTGATTAAATTATATTTTGTAAAATGAAAATAACTGAAAAAAACCTTTATAATTTTAACTAACATTTTTCTATCTTTAAATATTACAATTTTAAATAGAATATTTGTGGCAATATAATTTAACGAGGGAAATTAAAACAAACGTATCAATATGCCATATTTTATTTGCTTTTGAGTTTAAATTTTTCTATTATAATTTTCAAAGAATGTGTCCTATTTTCGTTTCAAGAGAAATTTCAAATGCTTTTTAATTTATCCTTAATTATATGAACATTTATAACTGATTATACAGCAAATTAATGACATTTCATTAAACTTATTTATATTTTGTAAAATGAAGTTCTGCAAATTTTATTTTATCAATGAAACTTTCGCATCAATAATTGCAGTAATTATTACCTCTCGGTACAGACATTTTTATTGAGTTTTCTATAGATTATTTTTAAATAATGCCATATTTGGCATTTTGCATTTTACCTTTATAGCTCTTTGGCTTACAAATAAAATTTAAAAGATGTCTATTGCTGTATTTGCAGGTTTTGGAACAATAGAATAGGTCTGCAATTTCTCATTTATAATTCTATAAATATAGTTATATATGGCAAGGAAAATCGGCTGCAGTTAGCGGGTGTTTACTTGGCGGGTGGCGGAAATAACTGAGAAGTACTTCGCTGCACGCCGCCAGCAGTCCGTTTAAAGGATTTTGCTATACTTATACCGAACAACAGGGAATATCTTTATTTCTTTTGTGAACTTTGTGTGGCAAGCGCGCTCAATATGCGCTTCACCCGAGTTCGAAGTTAGTTCTTCCGGGTCGGAAGTTTTGTTGCGATGTAGAGTCAAAAGTAAAAGTTCCAATCTCGTTCATGCGCAAATTAAAAAAAATATATAAAAACCCCCAAAAGCCCTAAAAAGCCCCCAAAACACATACTTTTAATATGACGAGAAAGTTAACTTCTTACATATATGATAATATATTAAAGGAATCCATGTCCTTAGAAAAAAACGTCTGTGTGTTAATTATGAAATGGACACAGTTCCATAATTTTTTATTTAAAATTTTTTTTTTCCGTTTAAACATAAGTTTTATAGATACAAATATTTAATTAAATGCTCTGTTCATAATAATCAGTATTAATTACATTTACTGGTCTGAATGTCCGACAAATTTCGTAGAAAATTTGTCTCCTCCGACAGGAATAAAACCAGTGTCTTAAACGGAACAGTCATTTGGCCTGAAATGCTATACACCATTTACCTACAAAGGAAGCGTCTAGTTAGCAAAAATACAGTAACTTGACTTTGCAAACCAGATGATTCTTCTCGAGCTAAATGTTAGAGTACGTTAGGCCAAATGACAATTCGTGTTCCATTCCTGTCGGAGGATATATTTTCTGCGAAATTTCTCGGACATTCAAACCGGTAAATGTAATTAATACTGTTTATTATCAGCAGAGCATTTACATAAATAATACTACCTATAAAAATATCGTATAAGCAGTAAATAGTATATTCAAATATCGGGTCAGACTGTTCAGGTTTGCATAGATTATATCCAGTTTAAGATAAGAACATCTATGCATTCAAGAGATGACGGTCGATTTGCAACCTGGCACATTATGTATGTCAGACTTCACCACGATAATCAAATCATGTGCAGATAGTCTGATTGTTTAGGTCTAAGAAATTAACTACTCTATGTTCACACGTCAAGAAGCCCCCATATATATATATATATATATATATATATATATATATATCATCCCAGGTTGTTGTGTGTGTCTGTATGTTTTATATATTGGATCGGATTTCCTACATTTTTCAACCGATTTCAACAAAACTCCACAGGACTATGTAAAATTACCTTGCGGTGGTTCTGACAGCGCCAAAAATTGGAAAAACAATTGTTTTTGCACGAAATCAATTTGAAAACAAAATTAAAATGCATCACAAGAATGAAAGAGGGACACCTCATATAGAGTTATACTTATTATAAAACCCAGATTGTTTGTGTATGTGTGTGTTCGTTTATATATGGGATCGGATTTCCTACATTTTTCAACTGATTTCAACAAAACTTCACTTTTTTTTGGCAGGTAGTGTTTCTTATTGTCTTGCACACTTTTTTCTTTATTTTTACATTCAGAATGCTTTAAAAATTCCATTTACAAGGCAATTGTTTATAATAAAATTCTATTCAATCGGTGGACTCATAACGATTGAAAACAATACATAACCCCCCCCCAAAAAAAAAACTAATTAAAACATGCATGTCCGTCAACCTTAAACAATAATCTTTCTCAATTTTATTTTTCAGTCTTTATGATGGTCGATACTTAATCTATCTCTTACTGTTACATCCCCGGGGAACGCCGGGCTCTACTGCTAGTATATTATATAATGCACTTCTTTCAATCTTCAGGTGCAAATATTTTCTAATAGTTATGAATTTCGCGAAATCCACAACGGTTAGAACATATTTTCACCTGAAGTTTGTAACAAACTCAATCGTGCTATCGATGTTGCATGGAGATTATATATATATATATATATATATATATATATATATATATATATATATATATATATATATAAGTATGTTTGTTTATTCATTAATATATACTTATAGCTCTGTTTCATAACATTGAGCACTGTATTTATAATAACTAAGGAAGAAATATATTTATTCGTACGAGCAAGTATTTGTACGTGTATGTAGATTTTTATCCTACCCATTCTTAATTATATATATATATATATATATATATATATATATATCCAGAAAGTTACTTTAATCAATTGAAAGGCAATTACTAATGGACATTAACTGATACTGCTATATCAAAAAAAAAGCACATGGGATTAGAACAACCTGCCCCAACCCCCGTTGAATAAATAAAAGGATTCTGTTCGATATTCCAACTTATATCATCTGAAGAAGGTCGGAACTTACAACAGCCGAAATGTCGTGAATATACCAATGAAGTTTAGGATAACAGGTCGAATGATATCTTGCAAATGATATATGCAGATTATAAAGTGTTGCTATACGAGTGTAAAGGAAACCCAGAAAGAACTATCAATCAAGTGTAAGACAGAATACAAAGTTTTCAGCCAAAAAAGTTACGATTTCGAGACAGCAAAATCAAACACGTATAAAATTTAAATATCTAGGCGTGTTTTAACAGTGGATGAAAAAAGCGACATCCAAATGCGAAGGCGCACTAGAATAGAAAATTAAGCAAAGTATTAAGAAACAGAAAATATAGTTAGAAACAAAGCAGGCTGAACTGTTACCTAATATCTCCTCTCCTTTATATTAATCAATGCTCGAAAATTCCCTCCCAAATGAAAGCAAACTTGATTAATTCTAATGTGGTTCAACAGAGAGATGCTGAGAATGTCATTGACTGAACATGTGAAGAAAGAACTTTCAAAGAAAACTGAAAAATACACTTATACTTAGAATCAAGTGACAATTGAAATAGCTAAGGCACATAATGAGGAAAGAAAGCTTGGAGAATTTGAAACTTGCAGGAGTAACGGAAAAAAGCAGCGGATAAGAGACCGAGAGAGAGAAGTTGGAAGAAAAGAGGATTAGAGGAAAGGAGAGAGAGAGGGGAAAGGAGAGAGAGGAGGGGAAAGGGAGAGAGAGAGGGGGGAAGAGAGAGAGGGGAAGGAGAGAGAGGGGGAAAGAGAGAAGAGAGGGGAAGGAGAGAGAGAGGGGAAGGAGAGAGAGGGGGAGAGGGGGAGAGAGAGAGGGAAGGAGAGGGAAGGAGGGGGAAGGAGAAGAGAGAGGGAAGGAGAGAAAGAGAGGAAGGAGAAAGAGAGAGAGAGAGAGAGAGAGAGGGAAGAGAGAGAGAGAGGCTAGTCTTACTAGAAACTACAAATGTACAGGAAGTTGTCCTTTGCAGCACGACTACGTCCTGAAAAGGCAAAGCACATAGCAGACGTCACAAGATATTATCAGACCAGCATCTCCGCATCGTATTCAAAACGAAATCTTCCATCATCCTTCAGGCTATTGCACTCTTATTTTCAGCAGTGTATTATATATATTTGCCACGGCAAGTCAATAGCGAACGGCGTCCAGTTATAAATAAGCAACGGAAAGCAAATGATCTTAAAAGTAAGCCTGGTTTTTATGATTATCATGCAAAGGTACATTCGTCATTTTTTCTTGATGCCGCTGCCAAACTAATATATACTGTGTATGCATTTAGGTTTCGACGCCGGACAAACTTGTTGGATTTTTGCGTTCCACTTATGACACGGCCGCATTAGTGGCTGCAACTTTTCAGCAAATCATATTATCCGAACGAATTGCAAGACGAAAATAACATGTGCCAAGGTCAGTTTTATTCGACAGACTTCGGCGGCTAGCGGCCACGTTTGATTGTGAAACGTGTCTTCTGCTGTAGAAATAGAAAGGTAGTTGGTGTGGAAAGAATTGCATGATTGAGAAAAGAGAATCTTGGAAAATAGTGTCCTCCAGGGGGAAAACATAAACATCGGATGTTTTTAAAGAAAAAGAAGAAAGAAATAATGAAACTTGAAAGAAATATCGGAATAGGAAAGCGAGGAACATACTGGAAAATGAAAAAAAAAGGAAATCTCATGAACAAGTGGGGAAATACAGAAATAAAATAAAAGTATCAAGTAACAAATCTAAGAATTTTTTTTTTAAATTTAAAGAGGAAAAATAAATGTTGGTAATCAAAATAGATATGAGTTGAACTGGATTGATCGAGGATTGCGGCCACATTACGTTAAAACACCGATCCACGTAAAATCAAGCAACTCCAATCATGGTCAGTACCAAGATACTGGAACGCTTTGAAATACAAGGTCCGGTAAGCATAGATGTGCGATTGGTGTAATGGATAAAGTTTGAATTATTAATCGGAGAGCAGAGTTCGAATTGCCGTTGCGTTCGTTATATTCACTTACGCGCAAATATTTTTTTGAAAAGCAGAAATCCACCTCTTCTCCCCAAGCTATGGATTAATTCGCAACAAATATATATAATTAAACAGTATTTACATAAATTATATCTATTGAAATAACATATAAACAGAAAATATTGTGAAAAAGTGTCGGACTCAATAGTTTTTATAGACACACACACACATATATATATATATATATATATATATATATATACACATACACACCCGTCGATTCGACGTATGAGGGTCAAAAAAATCAGTTACTAGGAAGAAACAGCCCGACATCACCACATGAGATTTGATTATAGTGGGGAAGGTTTTGTGCACAACCATCCACACTTTTTGAAGGGCCGAATATAGATACCTGGCACTGCGTATCTAGAAGTTGTTATATATATATATATATATATATATATATATATATATATTTTCATATATATATATATATATATATATAAAAGACTTTTTCAATATATATATATATATATATATATATATATTTTTCATATATATATATATATATATATATATATATATATATATATATATATAAAAGATTTTTTCATATATATATATATATATATATATATATATATAAAAGACTTTTCATATATATATATATATATATATATAAAAGACTTTTTTCATATATATATATATATATATAAAAAGACTTTTTCATATATATATATATATATATATATATATAAAAAAAAGACTTTTCATATATATATATATATATATATATATATATATAAAAGACTTTTTCATATATATATATATATATATATATATATATAACTTTTTTATATATATATATATATATTTTTTTTATATATATATATATATATATATATAAGACTTTTTTATATATATATATATATATATATATATATATATATATATATAAAGACATTTATTATTGGCCGTTTCAGTAAATCCCTTTTTCATCAGTACCCTAGTCTCAAGTGTGAAAGCAGGAACGTCATCCACTGTTTTTAGTTTTGGTTGGTATGTTATATGGAATGCTCATCTTCGCATCTTTTATGTCCCGTGTCACTTCAGGACGTAAGCGATCATGGCTCTCAACTTCCCCCATCCCTTGTAGCTCTCAATAAGTTTTGTCCCATGGTTACTTCCCCCAGACGCTGTTCTCTCATCCACTTAAGGCCGCTAGGTATGTCACGCGTTGCTTTCCTTTGTCCTTTTCTGTCTATTTTCCCAATAAGTATCAGATGCTACAAGCATCTCAGAAATTTCAGTTGCCTCGTTCTGATATTCAGTATAAGCTTCCTCCTTGTTTTCATCCTGTCCAAAACCTTATCGATGTTCACACGCTCGGTCTATGATATCTTTATCCGAGCCTCTTCTCTATCTTTGCTCCTCAACATTCACTGCCGTAAAGAAGGACAAATATCACGTAGCAGTAATCTTTTACCAACGAAATCCTCCTGTCTCGTCATACTTTGCCTAGCATTTGGAATACGTCTTTGGCAATACCACTACGTCTTCGGATTTCGGCTTCGCACTTGCTGTCCTCTATAATGATAATTAAAATTAGGATATTTAAATTTCCGCACGTGCTTGATTTTAATGTCTCCAACCTGTAAATCGCATTATTGATGACCATGGATTCTGTTTTGTAGCTTATTTTTAGTCCCTTCATCTTGCTCGCCTTCGCTACCTTCTTTAGTTTTCATAATTTCTTTTCCGTATCAGCTATCAGCACTGTGTCCTCTATATGTTGAATAATTCCGGTGAGAAGACATCCTTGCCTTACGCTTTCTCGAGATTGTATATATCCTGAACTCATTCTCTATCCGCACGCAGGCCGTTTGCTGACAGTATAAGATCTTGATTATATAAATATCTTTCCTAAAATATATCGAGATTGATGAGCAATTCCAAGAGGTCTTTGTGGTGTCGTTTGTCGAACGCATTGCGTAGTCTATATAAGACAGGTGAAAGTCTTTCTGCATTTGTATTTCACTTTCTAACATTCTGAATATGAATATCGTGTTCCTTGTTCCGGTGTCTTTAACAAACTCACTTTTTTTTTACTATCTCTGTCCTGATTTTGCTGCGTGCTCTCCTCATGAGAATACGGATGAGGAGTTTTGTCATGTGGCTCAATAGACGGATTTTTCGGTATAGTTCACATTAATTTGCGCCTGCTTTCTTCGGAAGTGCTATGAAAATAGATCTGCTGAGATCTTCCGGTATATGTGATAGATTTCATTTATTCTTTCTGTGCTCTTGCCTACGCTAAAATCATCTAAGGCTGTCAGCATTTCTGTTATATCGTGTGTAGTCTGGTGTACCTCGGGCTTTGGTAATTAGTGTAACTATTTACTCGATAAAAAGACCAGGAAAATGAAAAAAAAAGTTTTTGTTTGATTTGTGACTTGTCTTATTTGAAACGAAAAGTCGCCAAAGGTTTTGAATGAGGTTTGGTCATTGTAGAATGTCACTGAACCCCCCACCCCACAAAGTGACACAGTCTTTGTTTGGCCTCCCATCTCCCTAACCCATCCAACCCAGCACATTTGATCCCAGAAATGGAGACCTATTTAGAGACTGCCACAAATTTCACTAAATGACCATTGATTCGAGGGTAGCAAGATTAACATGAAATCCTATTTATTTCTAGTCTGGCTTGCTTCGGGTTTTGGTAACTAGTGCGACTAAAATAATTGATCGATAATCGCGTATTGTTATAATAGTGGGAAATAGAACTTATACAAAGTTAAAAATTAATCATTTTATTCTATTCCATACCCTACTAACTGCGGGCAAATGATTTGTGGGGGTAAAAAGTCGTAAAAAGGGATGAATTCCTCGGAACCTATCCCTCGCACGGAAAGAAGTGATATGAGCAACAGCTGTTACCGGACCGTTATCTTGCAACATGCTCGCATCAAACAAAAATAACTCTCGGGTCATGGGACATCAGGCATTGAACAACTCTGTCCAGTAAAACATCAGGCATTGAACAACTGTGTCTTGTAAAACAAGAGATGAAGAAGCTAAAAATCACCATCGTAGGTGTATGCGAAGCAAGATGACAAAACAACGGAGATTTTGTCAGTGACATCACAGAAATAATTATTCAGGCGGAGAGACATACGATAAAGTAGGATTGACACTAGATCAATAATTCAAGAAACGCGTTCTGGGATACTACCAATTTATCCGAAATAATTCTGGTAGTCAAGCTGGAAGGAAAGCCTTTCAACGTAGCTATCATGTGAGTACATGCATCTAAAGCGCAAAGTAAGGAAGAAGAAATCGAATCTTTTTAATTCATGCTAGACAATGCCAAGGTTCTTAGCAAATCGCAAGAATTCATTTATCATGGGTGACCTGATCACCAAAGGAGGCAGGGAGAGGTCAG
This sequence comes from Acanthosepion pharaonis, assembly GCA_903632075.3. Classification (NCBI taxonomy): domain Eukaryota; kingdom Metazoa; phylum Mollusca; class Cephalopoda; order Sepiida; family Sepiidae; genus Acanthosepion; species Acanthosepion pharaonis. Next base: position 1,329,254 of record CAHIKZ030005280.1, on the reverse strand, counting down.
GGGGATAGAGCCCGGCAACTCGGACTGGGATCCCGCAACGAACGCGGAGAAAAATGGATCAAAAGGTGCACGGCCAATGACCAGGTAATAGCCAACACATGGTTTCAAGAACATCCGAGACGATTATGAATATGGAGGAGCCCAGGAGAAGAAACTAAAACCCAAATATATTACATAACTATTAACAAAAGATCCAGGAATGCAATGGTTCACGGCAAAATCTACCCAAGTGTCGACTGTAGAAGCGATCATTGCCCTGATATATGTAAACTAAGATTGACAGTACGGAAATTGAAGAATCATAACGCAGTACCAGATTTTCTATACAAACGTTCGCGCTATCCGTACCTGAAAGAAAATATATGGACAATGTGAAAAGCAGATACGAGGGACACAATGGAAATAGTCACTCGAAATGGGACATGCTAACAGAAGCTTTAGTGACATCATCAAACGCTATCATCCCAAAGGAGAATGGACGAAGAAAAAAAACGAATGGGTGAATGATAAGATTCTTGACATTATGTAAAGGAGAGAAAACACTGCCAAGATACGGAACGGAATACAAAAGACTACATAATGAAATAAGGACCAAATGCAGGCAAGCTAAACAAAAAATCTGCCGAAATAAAGATTGAGTACCACCAACAAAAGACATATGCATAAACAAATAAGGGAATTAACAGGATAGTAGACTTGCTCGTCAACACACGAGCACGTCTTCTGTCCTGTTAGCTGCATAAATCAAAGGACGGAACGCTCATATAAGAGAACGATAAATTCTTCAGCACTGGAGAGACTATATTGGTGAACTTTCACTATGAAACAGAAAAACTAGCAATACACAGAACTCCCGACGGGCCTGAATTTCTAAAAACTGAAGTAGAAGCTGCACTGGCAAAACTGAATAGAAAAAAGGCGGCAGCGCAAGATGGAATTGTAACAGAAACGCTGATAGCTTTCGCATCTTATGAAGTTTGAAATGATTCTGTATTGTTTCCTCACCAAGTACGATATTTTGTGGACAGATAAATGATCCCTATATGATCTAGAACTTCCCTGAAGACAGATTATGAAAGGCAGTTTCTTATGGATGAGAAGGGGAACTTTCTATGGGAGTAGTTTTATGCTGCTGTAAGTAGACCTATTAGTTATACCATTTTCTATTGAAAAGATTTAGTTCCCTGGATTTGTTTAATGGCGTATATGCCATCACTAAAGCATATATGCCAAAATGAAAGCCAAACTAAGTCGTGAGATTACTTTCAGAAAACGAGGCGAGCCAGTTATGAAAATTTTCATATGTACTTCCCACGCAATGGAAACAGTTGAGATAATTCTGTGCGTGTGAGCCTCGAGGAATAGCTTTTGTTTCCATTAGGCTTTAAATGAAGCGTTTCTGATTCTATACTTCCTTCAGGAAACTGAAAGTTCTTGTTGAATTACGGAGAAGGTAATCTATTTTCAAGGATTCGACATCAATATAAAGTTATTATTTTTTTCTAGTATTTTTAAAAATTTCCTGGAATTTTCATCAGTATTCGCCGTGTTGTTTATGTTTGGCAACAGATTTTCTACAGAATGAATGTATAGTGTGCGATGCATAAATTGTCTAAATTACGCAAAAATGAAAATCACAATGATATCTCATTTTAAGAGATATATTTACCAAAAGTGCATAGAAATATTACTTCAATTAAATCGTCATTGGCTTCAACTACGGCCTCTTGACGAATTCGGAATTCCCTCCCACTCTTCCGAGCGGTCTCTTGATTTGGATGAATGCTGTCATAATCCTTGCCCTTAGTACATCATGTTTCCAGGTAGTTCTGTTAGTATCTGATATGTCCCGGAAAGAGATATATTTGTTCGAAGTAGCAAAGTGGTTTTGGACTGCTGTAACCGAGTGGGACAATGTAACAAGTAACCGTAATGGACTGGTCCTCGTCGTAGTGGTAGGCAATAGGCGTTGTCAATAGACGTCGTCCCTATACCTCCACATCAGTCTGTATTTATGGCTGACACCAACCAATCATATTACTGTGAGTGGGAACACAGGTGTATGCATAGTCATTACATCAGTATCTCGCTCAACTGCGCCCTACATATAATAACAATGGGAGTTGCAGTTCGAGGATTTAGGCCAGATCTAAGGGGTGATGTTGCTGCAGAAATTGTCTGGCAGCCATTAGTTTTGTCCTGCTTGAGTGGAAAGGTGCAGAGTCTTGTTGCCAGACATAGGTTCTTTCCGTAGCCACCGTCTTGAACCAGAGCATTACTATCTCCTAAAGGCACGTAAGCCATGTTGATCTTGAGGCCCTCACCAACATATTGAGGAGTTATTTTATTAGAAAGATCAGAGCGGAATTAATTGAGCCATAGTAGTCTTTTTCTAACAGACATGTGAACATACGAAACTGTGTAGTGGACAAAATCAGAAACAAACAATGCTCATGCGCAAAATGTTTTAAAAATTACCCATCGCACTACATAACATACACGATATATTTCTGTAGATTCAATTTGCCAAATGCTCAAGGCAAATCTTGAACATGTATGATCTTAACATTCAGTGTTCGGATACCTAATGAAAATACCGTCGCATAATATCTCATATATATATATATATATATATATATATATATATATATATATATATATATATATATATATTTTTATTTTCATACATTCTTTTTACAGATACAAATGTTTAAATAAACAGTATTAAACGACATTTACCGAACTGAATGTTCGAGGAGTTTTCACAGAAAATATTCGTCCTCCTACAGGATTCGAACCTGTATCCTATTCAGGCCGGTAAATGTTGTTTAATACTGTTTATTATACACAGAGCATTTAATTAAATAGTTGTATCTATAAAAAGAAAATGTCTTAAAATAATTGTCGGACTTTGTCGATATCATTGTATATATGTATATATCTATCCCTCACATTATGATCATAAAAATCGCTTTAAAGACGATGAATGATCTAGTTAACAGAAAGAAAGAAAGAACAGACACAATAGAACTATGAATTTTAAAATAAACACCCTTGCAAGAATTTTGTTTCTATGAAGAAACTTTTAATTAATCTCTTAGCATCGATAACATCGAGGATTATGCCTTTGTCAGGATAAGGTTTACTCGTTCTTTTCTTCTTCCATTGCCATAATGATTAAATTGTCTTAACTTTTTGGTGATCAAACGAATCAGTGACTCAGACGTTCCATTATGTGGGTACCACGGTGGCAGTTTGCTGCACGCGACTGGTAATAAAGGAAGCCTAGAAACAAGGTTCTTTCCATATTTTCTTATTTCTTCTATTTGCCGAGCTTCGCAGCACTTTTCTCTACAAAACTCGGATCTGTAGTATCTTTTGATTTTTCGTTCCAATCATCTATCATATTGGAACATTCAATTCATAAGCCATCTTTCTGCTACCAGGATGCTGATTGGGATTCACTCTTATGCTATTTTCTATTCAAGTTAGATGTGATATTAAATTTAGCTATTGTTGGAAGTCCTAATGTCTTTTCTTACTTGGTACAGGGATGTGTGAATGTGTACCGCCATGCCATTATCTTCCTACACACAAACTTCACTAGTTCAAAGCCTTTTTTAACATTTTATCTTAGAAAGCGTTTATATACACAGCTGATCATTTTGATATTTCTGAACGGGTCTGGCGCTATGCATGATGTCCATATGAAATTTTCAATTTAACGAGGTTATTTAAGTACATAACTCGAGTTTTCAGGTCTAAGTTTTGCTTTTGTATCAATTAGCGGTATTGTGTGAAACTACTTCTAGCTCAGCATTTTCTATGGAAAATAACTCCTATGCCAAATTTGTTCTACGTGATCCATCCGCCGAGGTATCTGAATTGTTTAGTATTTACAAATTCAACGCCCTGAATTGTTATAATGGATTCAAGGTAATTATCATTGCTTTAGTTCCAATTACTGATCATAGTTTATACTTGGAAAGGTTTATTTTAGTTCTATTTCTTGGAACACTTGGTAGATGTTCATTTTCTGTTCAGGATCATTCTTATCCCAAATATGAATACCAGCAATATATCTGGTTTCATCTGGTGGTCGGCTCTCAATCTTTGTCATTTTTAAAATGGCAAATCACCTTTTGACAATTCCAAGTAAAGCCATCTCATGCCATCTAAGTCCAAATCAGTAAAAGTCTTTCAGTAAATTCTGCACATGAAATTAATAATTTGATATGTTAATGGAACCAAAAGGGAGAAATCGAAGATGGTGTCGTCTAACTGGTTCAAGATTAGACAAACATTTGAATTTGACATTTATCTGAGCTGAAGGAAACACTGTAGTAAGCACCTACACTCATGTGCCGATTAAAAAGTGACCTTGTCAATGTTGACGTTAATAAAAAAAAAAAACAATATAAATAAGCTGAGTTATACAATGTTTACATTTGTTTTAAAGAATATGCTAAACGAAAACAACATCAATTAATGATCTCTTTGAGAAATCTACAACGTTCTTTCAAACTATAACCTCGAAAAAGAAAAATAGAAATAAACGTTCAGCATTTTGAAGCAAACTCTCTAAAACAAAATCGAAAATATTTCTATGTACTTTTACCAACGTTACAATATAGATTTCCATCGTATTCTAAATGTAATAAGTTTCTTTATTTTTTTTTTTTTTTACTCAAACAGACCACCACGACAGAACAGCTACTTCGGTCAACAGTCTCCTGAGACGAGGTTTCCCGAGCGCTAAAAACTTAAACGCTTCAAAATCAATGGTCAATCCTTATTGAACCTTCTTATATTCATAATTTTCACTTCCTAACATATCCACCTTATAGTCATATGCCACAACACTTACTTAACAGTTATCCCCTAAATATTATGGCTCTCGAACATTCTGTTCAGTGATATTTTAGATAAAAAGATAACCATCAAAAAGATAATATTGTATTCATTTATTTCAATTCCGGCAGTTGAAATAAGTTAAAAAAATAAGGGACGTTCCTATAGTACCCGCGAATATGTTTCTATATATATATATATATATATATATATATATATATATATATATGGCACCTTGCATTTATTGGAAATATTCATAGAAATATGAGTTAATTTTTCTTATTCAGTTTATTAAACAGGTTGTTAATTTTTTTTTTTTAAAACGGAAAATAACTGGGTTGAAAATAATTCACTAAGAATGTACTAAACGATCCTAAAGCAAGGAAAAAGAAAGAAAGGAAAAAGAAGAAAGGAAAGATAATAACAAAAGGGGGAAAGAAAGGAAAAGACATGATATCAAAACAGGCCGCTGGGTGTGGACCAGATGTCGGTCAGAGCCTCTGGCTGACCTTAATTTTGTTGAAAGAATAGAATTGGAGATATCGGTCGCGAGCGCTGACCGACATCTTCGTAGAAGAATTCTTATCAAAATAACGAAAGGTAACTTTTAAATTAGAATAATAGAAATGAATTTTACTTTAGTCAGAGAGAAAGTGTCTTTGGGTTGGGGAAGTGACTGGTGAAAACGATATACGGAATTGACCTGTTAAGAATTGGACACCCACGTTAAGAAAGTAGAGATATTTCGACCTAGATAATTAAGATTCTCGGCTATCAGGAAAAACAAAGGGGTAAAAAAGAAGAGCAATTGTTTTGGACCACGGAGGGCGCCAGGAAGGCGGAAAAGATCCTTTCTAAAAGTCAAGACTAATTAGCAGCGGGCTGTTTGACAAAGTCCAGGTGAGAGAGGGCAAGGATTGTCATTTTGCGTACGTGCAAAAAAGGTGCGAAATCGGATTTTGTTTTTTTTTAAACCAGCACGATGTAACCACACCCGCCAACAAAAGGGAGAGGGTGTTCGGTCAATAACAATTGGTCGAATACAATCACGTGACCGCGGAAGAAGGAGGAAAGAAAACCTCGATCAATAACTGTTGGACGAGGCGGTCACGTGGGCTGCGGAAAAGAAGAAAAGAAAGGTTCGATCAGGAACGATTGGTTGAGAGCGATCACCTGACATGACAGAGACTAAGAGAAATAGATATGCGCCGCCCCCCAAGAGCACTGTGAGAAAGTAGGGGGTGAAAACAATAACGATAATGGAAAGTCAAAATTAATACGGCTTTGAAATTATCGAGAAACCCTGACGCCGACCGACCCACCCCGGCTTGTTGCGGCGTCAATATAAGCAGGACCCCAGTCGGCAGAAATCAGTTGGAGCTGAAGTTGAGTTGAAGTTGGAGTTAGGTTGGGCGTGAGTTGCAGTTCACCTCGGACGACAGAAGAATCCTCGAAACAAGAAAATCCTTCCAGCCCAAGTTGAAGACAAGAAATCTTCCACCGAATTGAAGCAAGAAATCTTCCACTGAATCGAAGCAAGAAATCTTCCACCGAATTGAAGCAAGAAATCTTCCACTGAATCGAAGCAAGAAATCTTCCACTGAATCGAAGCAAGAAATCTTCCACTAAGTTGAAACAAGAAATCTTCCACCAAGTTGAAACAGGAAAACTACCAGCCCAAGCAGACGAAGAAGAAAAATACAACTCAAGTCGGAGAGAAAGAATCAACTGCGAATGATCGATAGTAATTAGCCCCAGTGTCGAACTGAACCACACTCCGACATACATACATGATTCTAGAAAGTAGGTAATTCGACATTTTTTGCTATTTTTGTGATAGAAGCTTGGTGCCATAGTTCACAGAACGGGTCGGGAATTGAGAACAATTTTGTTTTTATGTAACGGACTTTAAGATATAAAAGGTTGTTACCCTTTTTTATCAACAATTTTGTTTGGTGTCGTGAGTTTTTATTTTATTTGTGTTTTGCCACCCCGTCGGACTCAACTTGTATCGGCCCCGATCCTGCTGGTCCCGTCTGTCTAAAGATCTAAACACAGCGTGGGTAGACAGACCGGAGATCGGTATAGTTGCTTTAGTGACCAGGTATTGGAAGCGAGTCGGGAAAGGCGAGGCTGGTGATCATCTGACCAAAGGGTTGGAGCGGCACGCTTGGACCCAGGAGGAGCGACCAGGAGGAGCGACGTCACCGTTGGCGCCGTAACCAAAGGATCCGACACTGGGCCAGGTGTGTAACCGTCACAAGTGGTGCCGTGACCAGGATTTTTTCGGCCCTGAGAAGACCGACCGACCGCCGTTGCTGAAGGTTCAAGCAGAAATCAGAACGACCCGGGACCAAAGGAAAGAAGGAACAGAGTCGTCTGTAAGGTAGGACACCTTGTTTATTTCCCTACCTCGATTGTTGCTCTCTGTAGACATGTCAGATTATGAGTCGGATAGAGCAGTGGGGGTGAAGAAGAAGTAGGGCGGGGTTGTCAGTAGATTTAAAGGGGGCTGTTGGGTGGACCGAGGGTCCCAGTGTTTGATGGTAGTGGGAAGGAGTTCAGGAACTGGCTGACAATCCTCGAAAAGAGCCGAACCATCTACGAGCTCTCGGACCAGGGAAACCCTGTACCTGGCATACGATGCCACAAAGGGAAAAGCGTCGGAGTTCGTAAGGGGACTCTTGGAAAATCATCCCCGCTTGGCCTGGGAAGAAGTAAAAAAACTGCTGACCAAAGAGTTCGCCGACGAGGGGTACGGCCATAGAGGCCATGAGGGCCCTTTTAAAACTAACACAGCTTCGGGAGGAGACCCCCAGAGAATTGGGGGCCCGAGCGGGAAGGCTATCGTCATTAGCATTCCCCGAGGTGGTCAGGGACAACGGCAGTCATGCAGGCCCAACTGGCGGACCTGTATGTGGAAGCTCTGAGTGATGAGCGTGTTCGGCACGACGTCCTGAAAGAGGGACCGCTCAGACTGTCGGCAGCGATAGAGCTGGCCAGAGAGAGCCAGGGGGTATGGGATAAGGTGAAGAGGTGTGGGAAGAAGCAGACACCAAGTCAGGAGGCTGGAAGAAGGGGGGGGCGGAAGAACCCCCCGTATGGAATCAGAGGGTTAAGGAAGAGGTGGATCGGGCAGAAATATGGGAGGAGGACCCCAATAGAAGGGCATGGTCGACCAGGCATGGCTTTATAAGCCCACGCCGGGTCGATATGGGCTGGTCTGCTGGACCTGTGGGTACGAGGACCACAGGGCGGCGGAATGTCCGACGAAGTGGGGTTGCCCCAGACTTCGATCGTGACAGGTGCACCAGGTGTGGTAAGAAAGGACACCTGGCCAAGTGGTGCGGGCTGAGGAAGGGTGCCCCACCAATATTAACAAGGAAGGCCGAGCCCAAGAAAAGCCAGCAGGCCACCCCAGAATTAAGAGGGGGAGGGTGGCCCAGTTAAAAGGAGAGAAATAAAACTTGGACCAGTGGGTGGGCGAACCGCTTGAATAGAGGACAGGTTCCCCGAGGATAGACACAAGGCCAACCCAGTTAAAAAGGGAAAGAGCAAAATGTTGGACATGTGGTCGGACGGGCCACTTTGCTGCAAGCTGTCAAACAAGAAGGTGCTGGTTTTGCAGGAGGCCAGGACACCTGAAAAGAAACTGTATTTTTAGAAACGGCCGAGGGAGACCGGGAGAGGTCCGGCCGGGGTCGCCCAGGTGCAGGGGGCGCAGAACTCCACCTCATGAGAAAAATGAAGGTGATCTATTACTACCGGCACCTATGGCTGGGTTAACCCAAGGGTGGAGACCCAGGAAGAAGAAAGCTCAAGTGTTCTCTTCGCTAACGCAAGAGAAAGAACTATCCTGTAGAGCAGAGATAGGTGGTAGAGATGAGGGGCTTTGGTGGACACAGGAGCATCTGTGTCATTGATGAGAGAGGAGACATACAGGCGGGTGAAACGGAAGAGAAGGTTACGGGAAGCGGACATAGAGATCACGCAAGCAGATGGGGCTCCCCTGGAGATAAAAAAGGGATGGTGAGGCTCCTGGTGAGGATTGGGAGGTGAAAAGCACCCAAAATTTTTATGTAACCCCCCGACCTATGTACAGAGGCAATCTTGGGAGAAGATTGGCTCCGGAGTCAGAGGGCCCAGATTGAGTTTAATCCTACTGTGTTGGTGGTGAACGGCGAGAGAGAACGCCATTGGGATGCCCACCAGAGGAAGAGATAACCATAGTGGTGGAGGAAGATGTAAAGTTACCTCCTAGGACCGCAGTGTCGGGAAAGGGTAGGCTAATGTCAGAAAAAAAGTACGGAGAGGACCTCTGCAGTTGGTCCCTGTAGAAGGAAAGGGCCTAGAAGATAACGAGGTAACCCTATGCGAAACGGTAGTGGAGGCAGCCGAGTTGGTGCCCATAATGATGGTGAACCAGGCCCAAAAGACAATAAAAGGTTAGGAGAGGGGAGAAGATAGGAAGAGCACTTCCCCTACGAACTCTGAATCGGGTGATATTCGAGGAGGAACGAAGGAAGCTAGTAGAGCAAACAAAAGGAATCTTAGATGAGGATATATTAGCACCGGATCAATTTAGAACCAGAGTGGGGGTCTGTTAAGGAACAATCGAGATGTGGTAGCCCAGTCAGATAAGGAACTAGGTCAGACCCACACAGTCGAAATGAAAATCGACACCGGAGACCACCCCTGTAAAATTAAAACCCTACCGAACACCTATACATAAAAAGACCCCTTGTAGAAGAGGCAGTAGAGAAATGTTGGAAGCTGGGATGATCGAAGATCGATCTCTCCTTGGAGCTTCCCAATAGTAATAGTAGGTAAGAAAGATGGCGGCCACCGTTTCTGTGTAGATTTTAAAAGCTGAATTCTATATCAGAAGCCGTTGGCGGTGCCATTGCCATTGATAGACGACATTTTGGCATTATTAGGAAGGCAAAAGTGCTTCTCTACGTTGGACTTGAGGTCCGGGTATTGGCAGGTAGCCCTGGATGAGGCTGACAAGGAGAAGGCCGCATTCGCGTGTCACCTGGGGCTGTTTCAGTTCAGAGTGATGCCATTCGGTTTAGCTAATGCCCCCGGGAGTCTTCCAACAGCTAATGTCAATAGTGTTAGGAGGATACGAGAGCTTTGCCATGGCGTATTTAGACGATATCTTGATATTCTCGGAGACAGTGGAACAACACTTTTTTCATTTAAGACAGGTGTTGGGAAGGTTGAGGAAACACGGATTAAAATTGAAATTGTCAAAGTGTCAGTTTCTGAGGGAAGAAACTAGGTATTTAGGCTTCGTCATAAACGGAGACGGTATTAAACCCGACATGGATAAGGTAAAGGTCATAAGGAAATGCCAGAGCCTAAGACAGTGAGGCAGGTAAGAGGTTATATAGGAGCTATAGGCTACTACCGGCGCTTCGTCCGGCATTTTCAAGAATTGCCATACCGCTGGTGGCCCTGACGAAGAAATACGCTAGGTTCAAGTGGACAGAGGACTGTCAACGAGCATTTGACTCGCTAAAGGAACAGTTGACCACCGTTCCACTGCTGACGTATCCAGACCTCAGCAAGCCCATGATATTATACACGGATGCCAGTGAGCAGTGTGTAGGAGCAGTACTTACCCAGCCGTGTCCTGATAAGGAAGGACCAGTGCCAGGCATACCAGAGGAAGTACCGATATACTTCCTCTCCCATAAGCTCTCAGAGACACAACAGAGGTGGCCAGTAATAGAGAGGGAAGCATATGCTATCATGTATGCTCTCCAAAAGCTGGACTACTATTTAAATGGTGCGGTCTTCACTATAAAGACGGACCACAAGCCTCTGCAGTATCTATTGCAGGCAGAGTGGACAAATAATAAGAAAATTCAACAGTGGGCACTTAAGTTAAGTGGCTACCACTGTAAGATAGAGTATTTGGCAGGAAGGGAAAACACGTGCGCAGATTTACTCTCAAGAATACCGAAGCAACTGGAAGAAAGATCTGTAAAGGTAGAACAGGGAGTAGATGATAAAGCCTATAGAATAGGAGTAATTAACTCTAATAAGCTAAAAAAGATCGCCCTATGTTAGAATCGGACGAAGAAGGGGACGCCCAGATAATAACCGATCCCTACTGGACGGAAGGAATCGGAAAGGAGCAAGCAGACAGTGAAATAGCTGCTCTAAGAGAGAAGGTGAAGGCAGGAGAGACCACCAAGTATGCCATAATAGAGGAAAGGCTGTATTATCTCTCAGGAAGGGATGAAGAAATCAAACCCAAGTTGTATGTGCCCAAAAGTTTAAGACCAGAGATATTGGAACAGTGCCACGAGAGGTTGGGTCACATGGGAATTGATAGGACATGTGATCTCATAGGAAGAAAGTACTATTGGCCCAAACTGTACGGAGAAGTCACTAACTATGTTCGAAGTTGTGTAGTGTGCCAGTCGCAGAGCAGAAGGCAGGAAATGGCACCCTTGGAGGAAACAGACGTACCCAACTTCCCTTCGAGAAAGTGAGTATGGATGTATCAGGACCATATGGGGAAACTGCACAAGGAAACAACTATATAGTGAGTTTTTGTCGATTGGCTAACAAATTGGCCTGAAGCATTTGCAGTACCAGACAAGAAGGCCAGAACTGTGGCCGGGTTGATAATAAGCGAAATCTTCCCTAGGTATGGTGCCCCTGTGCAATTGGTAACAGATAATGGCACGGAGAATGTGAACAGCATCATGAGAGAGGGTTTTGACAGGTTTGAATGTAGAGCACATAAAAACATCCCCATATCACCCCCAGGGAAATGCTAAAGTGGAAAGGTTTCATAGAACCTTGGGAGATGTATTAGCCAAGTTGGTCAGAGAAAACACTGGAAATTGGGACTTGTATTTGACGCAGGCTCTGGCGGCCGTGAGGTTTACGATAAACGAAACCTCCAGATTTTCTCCTTATTTTTTTGTTGTTTGGCAGAGACGTGGTCCTGCCTGTAGATAACCTACTGAAGCCCCGAAGAAGGTATATGGGGAGAAGATCATCATCAACTATTGCTGGAACAGCAACATAAGATATTCGTACAGGCCAGAAGAAGAATAAAGAGGGCCCAGAAGAAAAAAATGAAAGGGTGAATGCTGAAAGAAAGGTGGTAGAATTGAGGGTTGGAGACCCTGTCTACTATAAAATCCACCAGAGAGAAGGAAAACTAGACCAGAGATGGGAACCGTACTACCGGATAGTAGAGCAGACGGGCCCCGTATCATATGTAATATGGGATCAAGTGGCAGGACGAGCGAGGAGGGTTCATGCCAATGATCTGAAGAAGGCTGAAATAGCTAACCTGGAAATGAGCGAGCCGAGGCCTAAGAAGACAAGGAAAAGGAAGGTAACTCTGGTTGAACCGGAGGAAATGGAGACGGAGGAAGACTCCGAGGAAGATGAGGAGATAGGTCGACTTGACCAGATAAACGAAGCAGTCCGAGTGACGGAGTTGGAACCCTCAGCGGGGATTAGCGATGTTCAGTCGTCGACTGAATCAGTGCAGAGAAGACCCCGTGAGATCGCCATCACACCCCCATGTCCGAAGGAAAGGAAGAAAAAGACGAAGAGGTCCAATCAAGCAGTCGAAGGCTCTAAAAGGAGGCACCCTGAACAAGACGAAGGGTCCAGCGAGTGGGAGGAGGAGGATCAAATACCCCTTTCCCAGCTTAAGGAAAGGATAAAGAACAGGAGAAGTTTACACATAGAGTCGAGATGTATCGAAGACATTCAAGGCGAAGACTCTAAACAGGAAGAAGAATCAGGGGATGAAGAAGAGGACAAGGAACCTCCTGGACGAGAATTAACCACAGCAAGAAGGTTAGAGGTTGAACAGGAATCACCTCAGAAGATAAGATCAGGGAGGGAGAAGAACCCCAAATCTCAGTAGAACAAAAGGGCTGTGCAGAATAGGAGCATTTAGTGTCGACAGATAGCGACACTGGCTCATCAAAATCCTACTGTCTGACTATGGTAGATGTGAGTGGAGGGGATGGAGTCATGGGCTGCACCTCACGAGGGACGGAAGAATTATTGGCATTGCTGATTGATCACCAGTAGTGTCTTAAAGTACGACCTTTAGAGTGGGCGCCACGCACACCTGACCGGACCATTCTGTCTGCTGGGGATTAGTTAGGGGGGAAGAGCCGAGCTTAAAAAAAAAAAAAAAAAAAAATGAAATAATTGAGTGATGAATCGAGCGGGACTAAGTGATTGTGAAAAATAACAACAAGAGAATTTGTTACCTTTCAGGAATGATCAAGATGAAAGGGTTGGTGATGACGATGATGGTGATAGCCACGCTGGTGGTGACGATGGCGGAAGCCGGGAAACGCAGCCGAAACGCCATTTTTAAAAAAACGAGCCAAGTGATAATAACCAGGTCTAAGTGGTTGGTCACATTCGTGATAGATTTGAACCCGTATGAGTCGCTATTAGATAAGTTAGGAAACGAGCTGACGCAGCTGGATGCAGCCCGATTGAAAGTAGGACAAGATTATCCCAAGCACAAGGGGTATCTTAGCTTATTGCACTCCCTAGAATCAGAAGCCACTATGATAGAAGCTCAATGGAAAGACATGCAAAGCTACCTGCAGGGAATAGAGTTACTGCAGACGCGGGAACGAAGATCCGTACTCCCGATTGTGGGAAAGGCGTTGAGTGTCTTGTTTGGAACAGTAACTGAAGATGACGTTAAATTCATAAGAAGGAAACTGGGACAAGTAGAAGTAAATCAGAGGACGCTTGCCCAGGTGGCAAGAGAAAGTGTCACGATATTAAATGTGACAAGGTTAGAAGTATCCAAAAATAGAGCCAGGATCAATTGGTTAATAGACAACCTGGCGAAACTAAGACAAGAGGTAATTAATAATACAGAAACTGTAATGATTGAATTACAGGAAATAAGTGGATTCATGCAAAAATATTTCCAGCTAATGACGATTACGAATAAAGTACGACAAACTAGTCAGTCGTTGACGACCTTGCTGGAACACGTGAGAGCACAATTAGACATGCTGTCATTAGGACACCTCTCCCCAAGTATAGTAAACCCGGGTCACCTAAAGGAAGCATTACTGGGCATACAGGCCGAGTTACCCCGCCATTTAAGGCTACCAGTGGACCCCACTAAAGAATTGTGGAAGTACTATAATGCCCTTGGATGTGTGACCTTGTTAGAAAATAGACGATTATTGGTAGTAATATCTGTTCCGTTACTAGATAGCGAGAGTATATTCGAGATATACCAGGTTATAAACTTACCCATTCCCTACCCCAGAAGAGATCAAGGTTTGGGAATGATAGCAAGGTACAAGGTAGAAGCAGACTACATAGCATTAAATTCAGGGAGAACGAAATTCATGTTGCTATCAGCTGAAGAAGCTAGAAGATGTAGAGATGATACCCTGGGGACTTGTACCTCGTTGAGCCCTATCTATAAAACTGGTAACCGCAAACTGTGCATACTAGAATTGTTTGAAGGAAGGGAGAAGGAATCAAAAGAATCTGCCAAGTAGAGGTATTAACAAACTCGGCATTACCACAAGCTATCAGTGTTTCAGACAGGGGTGTGGGCGGTAGCCACACAGAAACATATCAGCCTGTCTAGGGTATGTGGGGAGAGTCCACAAGGACATTAAGAATAAGGCCACCGTTATCCCTGGTGTCGCTACCCATGGGATGTTCGGCGGTTGGGGTGTCCATCTCCTTGCCCCCCCTATTACCAGATGGAAGAAAGGTATGAAGAAAAGATTCACTCGTAGAGATGATTGGTAGAGGCTTAGTCAATTGTACAGAATTATGGGAGCCGATAGTGAAGAGATTCTCTAATGTTACCTTAAATAAGATGCCAGTATTAATGAAGCCAATAGAAAAGATCGATATGGATCACTTAAGAGATAAGTTAAGTGCGTTGGGAGACGAAGGTGTAGCTTGGGAAGACGATGAGCAGATCGCGATAAATTGGTCAATAGTAATGGGTACATTCCTAGTTATAGCCATCGGGGTGTAATAATATGGAAGATTAAGAGTAGGAGAAGATTAGCGAACGACAGTCTAGTGAGCATGCAACAACTCGAGAGGGAGATGCCGAGCGGTGTTCCTCACTCAGACAGAACTGGCGAAGAAATTGCTGGAAGACCAATGGAGGAGGCTGGCGTGAGACCACCACGTGCGGCGGAAAAACCTCCCACAGCAGAGAGGAAAACATTGACCAAGAAGAACAAACCCTAAAGAACACATCTGCACCTACAGACACACGCACACATTTCATTGCATGTAGAACAAAAAGAAAATGAAAAGAACATTTCATTGCATGTAGATCAAAAAGAAAATGAAAAGAACATTTCATTGCATGTAGAACAAAAAGAAAATGAAAAGAACATTTCATTGCATGTAGAACAAAAAGAAAATGAAAAGAACATTTCATTGCATGTAGAACAAAAAGAAAATGGAAAGAACATTACCCTTGCATGTTAGAAAGTAGAATAGAATTGCATGAGACGAATGCATGGTGCATGTTAAATGATGTAATTGGGTTTAGGTGTCATTTACGGGTAAATGACAAATCGGTTAGGGGAGGATTATGGCACCTTGCATTTATTGGAAATATTCATAGAAATATGAGTTAATTTTTTCTTATTCAGTTTATTAAACAGGTTGTTAATTTTTTTTCTTTAAAACGGAAAATAACTGGGTTGAAAATAATTCACTAAGAATGTACTAAACGATCCTAAAGCAAGGAAAAAGAAAGAAAGGAAAAAGGAAGAAAGGAAAGATAATAACAAAAGGGGAAAAAAAAGGAAAAGACATGATATCAAAACAGGCCGCTGGGTGTGGACCAGATGTCGGTCAGAGCCTCTGGCTGACCTTAATTTTTGTTGAAAGAATAGAATTGGAGATATCGGTCGCGAGCGCTGACCGACATCTTCGTAGAAGAATTCTTATCAAAATAACGAAAGGTAACTTTTAAATTAGAATAATAGAAATGAATTTTACTTTAGTCAGAGAGAAAGTGTCTTTGGGTTGGGGAAGTGACTGGTGAAAACGATATACGGAATTGACCTGTTAAGAATTGGACACCCACGTTAAGAAAGTAGAGATATTTCGACCTAGATAATTAAGATTCTCGGCTATCAGGAAAAACAAAGGGGTAAAAAGAAGAGCAATTGTTTTTGGACCACGGAGGGCGCCAGGAAGGCGGAAAAGATCCTTTCTAAAAGTCAAGACTAATTAGCAGCGGGCTGTTTGACAAAGTCCAGGTGAGAGAGGGCAAGGATTGTCATTTTGCGTACGTGCAAAAAAGGTGCGAAATCGGATTTTGTTTTTTTTAAAACCAGCACGATGTAACCACACCCGCCAACAAAAGGGAGAGGGTGTTCGGTCAATAACAATTGGTCGAATACAATCACGTGACCGCGGAAGAAGAAGGAAAGAAAACCTCGATCAATAACTGTTGGACGAGGCGGTCACGTGGGCTGCGGAAAAGAAGAGAAAGAAAGGTTCGATCGGGAACGATTGGTTGAGAGCGATCACCTGACATGACAGAGACTAAGAGAAATAGATATGCGCCGCCCCCAAAGAGCACTGTGAGAAAGTAGGGGTGAAAACAATAACGATAATGGAAAGTCAAAATTAATACGGCTTTTGAAATTATCGAGAAACCCCTGACGCCGACCGACCCACCCCGGCTTGTTGCGGCGTCAATATAAGCAGGACCCCAGTCGGCAGAAATCAGTTGGAGCTGAAGTTGAGTTGAAGTTGGAGTTAGGTTGGGCGTGAGTTGCAGTTCACCTCGGACGACAGAAGAATCCTCGAAACAAGAAAATCCTTCCAGCCCAAGTTGAAGACAAGAAATCTTCCACCGAATTGAAGCAAGAAATCTTCCACTGAATCGAAGCAAGAAATCTTCCACCGAATTGAAGCAAGAAATCTTCCACTGAATCGAAGCAAGAAATCTTCCACTGAATCGAAGCAAGAAATCTTCCACTAAGTTGAAACAAGAAATCTTCCACCAAGTTGAAACAGGAAAACTACCAGCCCAAGCAGACGAAGAAGAAGAAATACAACTCAAGTCGGAGAGAAGAATCAACTGCGAATGATCGATAGTAATTAGCCCCAGTGTCGAACTGAACCACACTCCGACATACATACATGATTCTAGAAAGTAGGTAATTCGACATTTTTTTGCTATTTTTGTGATAGAAGCTTGGTGCCATAGTTCACAGAGCGGGTCGGGAATTGAGAACAATTTTGTTTTTATGTAACGGACTTTAAGATATAAAAGGTTGTTACCCTTTTTTATCGGCAATTTTGTTTGGTGTCGTGAGTTTTTATTTTATTTGTGTTTTGCCACCCCCGTCGGACTCAACTTGTATCGGCCCCGATCCCTGCTGGTCCCGTCTGTCTAAGATCTAAACACAGCGTGGGTAGACAGACCGGAGATCGGTATAGTTGCTTTAGTGACCAGGTATTGGAAGCGAGTCGGGAAAGGCGAGGCTGGTGATCATCTGACCAAAGGGTTGGAGCGGCACGCTTGGACCCAGGAGGAGCGACCAGGAGGAGCGACGTCACCGTTGGCGCCGTAACCAAAGGATCCGACACTGGGCCAGGTGTGTAACCGTCACATATATATATATATATATATATATATATATATATAGAGAGAGAGAGAGAGAGAGAGAGTTCGGTAAAGTTTAACCTCCGGTGTGTCAAAAGAACGCTTTTACTTATTAAAACCGCTATCAATTTAAACTACAGAGACTGCCACGGCGAAGATTATTTGCAAGATTATAAAAAAATATAAACCATGTAAAATGTGATATGTATCATTTGAAAAGGAATGATTATTCAAAAATTTATTAAAACCGACAAATTTTCCAGGAATTGTGTTCTTTAAACAGTTGGTAAAATAACGGAAATGCCAATACCATTATAGAATAGTAAATGAAGATTTCCTTATAGTTGGTTCAAATATTCTTGATTTAGTATGTTTTATTCTAAATAAATTTTCATATTTCTTTATAAATTGCTTAACGATAAGTATTGCATTGTATGAGTTTATACACATTTTAAGAATGTTGTAAATATGAAATTTGACTTAAATATAAATCGTGTTTACTATTTTTGTCGTAAATTCGTAAAGAACAAAGAAATGTATGAGCTCAATGTCATATCTGTGTTTTTTTTTTGTTTGTTTTTTTTTTAAATATTCATCTCCTTTTAATGAAAACATTGCCGAGAAAGTTAAGGAAATACTATATAAAAGTGGTTTCAAGAGACATACAGTTTCATTGCAGGCACGAAGGTCAAAGTCTATCTGTATATGTTTAGTGATTGTTCCTATTTTTACATAGGTCTATTGGAAGACAAATTCAGCGTAGTATATAGAAAAGCGGAATTTAGTGAATAAATACTGGTAATATTGCCTGTGGGATAATACAATATTGCTTGTCATTAGTGATTTGCCGATATAATTCAAATAACACGAGACATTCGCTTTTTGGACAGAAGTATGCATGTGGTATGTGAGCTGGTGTGTGATTACGCATGTGTTTGCATCTGCATTAAACAAAGGTTGTATGCCCGTGTTATAAAGATTGAGTCCGTGTACGTCTGCAAGATCTTTCGCTCGATAAAGATTGAGATTGTGACGCAGACTGCATTTGAGCGTGTTACAGAAATAGTACAGAGATAATTCCTCTTTTTAGCCGTGAACTTCATTCTCTGTAAGTGCATTCGCGATGCATGCGTTCCCGAGGCCAAAACAGCAATCATTAACATTACAGACGTGTAATTCCTGATGGTTGAGACCACAAGGATTTTTTTTTCCGCGACCAATTTCTCTGAATTCCAGAGAAAATGGCAAAGACAGAACAGCATTCCGTTTTGAATTCCGCAGGAAAATGGCGGATCAATATTAGCACGAAGAAGGTAGGTTTTCCCTGCATCAAACGCCGGTGTAAATGAAAAGAGAATACATAAAAGAAGCAAAAATAGGCGAGAAGAAAAACGGAAGTAGATAAAAGGAAGAGATAAAGTGAGGAAGAGTTAATGGAAAGAAAAATGAAAATCTGGAATGTCGAAGAAATGTGTAGAAGTGAAAACTTAAAGGAGAATGAAGTTAATGTTAAGAGAGCGACAGTGAAGAGGAAGGAAGGAAGAATAGAAGAAAAATGAATGAAAGAAAAATGAAATGAAGAAAATATTTAATGGAATATGGAAGAAAATATTTAACGGAATATGGAAGAAAATATTTAACGGAATAAGTAAGGAGTTTATTAATTGAAAAGACAGAAGAGCGGACTTTGCGGAGAGAAGATAAAAAAAAAGGATGAGGAATAGGGGCGATGGAGATGAAAGAGAGAACACACTAGAAAAGAACAACTAAAATCAATGAAGGAAAGAAGAAAAAGAAATCAGAAGAAAAGTGAAGTCGAAGGAAGGAAAAAAGAATGAAGAAGCGCCCAGTAGAAGGAGCATCTCCCTCAAACATTCCCGAGGTCGTTAAACTATTTTTGTCATTTTACGCTCACAATTTCATATGCACATACAAAGTCAAAAAATCATACATTTATAAAAATACAGATATGTATGTACAGAGAAACCATTAAAAAAGAAATGTGTGCATATATATATATATATATATATATATATATATATATATATATATATATATATATGTGTGTGTGTGTGTGTGTGTGTGTTTTTCAAAAAAAAAAAAAAAACGAAAAAACGCATATATATAAACAAGAAATATTACACACGTACACCTACATTGAGACGCTAAAATAACAGAGAAATACGGAGATAAAATACAACTCCGACATGCTTTTACACTTATACAGGCAAGTGTAATCACGTACACTCGTATAGACACACATTAAATATATATATATATATATATATAAACACTCAGGATGTCTGTGCTTGAGGGAAACATCAAGAGAATCCCCTAAAACGTCATACATTTTGGTGCTATTCTTTATAACACGTTTTTATTTCAAGATGAAATATTTCTTGAACCTAAAGAAAGGTGTGATAAAAGCAAAAACGTGTACGAATATCGCAATTTATTTAATACACCATCTATAATGCTTTTTCAGTAATCTATATAGTTCTAAATTTAACCTTCTTCGGAATCAATGATTTTATTATTTCTGGTGGACAGTTACATTTTATGGCTTATCAACCCTTTGAGAGTTATTGAATGCCAGAAAATATTTTTACACTGTTTCGTAGAAAATGTTTTAGGTATACAAGTCTTACCCATAACTGGAGAACGAAGTGGTTTATTCAGACCTTAAGAGTATTTGCGCGTAGGTGAATATAAGAAACCCTACTGAAATTAAAACTCGGCCCTCTGATTAACAACTCCGAGTCATTATCCATTACACCTCCCGAACGTCCAAGTTTACGTATTCCCAATCAGTCACCCATCTATGTACTGACCAGGCTCGACGTGGCTTAACCTCGTCTATCGTACGAGAACCGGTGTTATTTCATTCAGTGTTGTTTTGAGTAATTTTCCTCGGAAAACTTAAGAGATTACAATGTGAAATGTACCTGCAAAATCCCTACTTTTCAGCGAACAAACGTTTGTATTTTAATTAAATTAACACATGAATTAACATTTCTGACTGTAAACAAAGTTATCTTTTGTCGGCGAACTGAACAACGTCTTCGAAAGTAAAGGCTGTCTCTCCAAATGTTGATATTATTTTGTAGTCTAATATCATAGCCAATTATAGCTCAAATGATCGCAAATCTTAACAAAAAGGTATCACAACTATGTTTTCGTGACTATTTTTCCTATTTCTTAGTATTTTAACTTTTAGAATGCAACTTTAGCGAATCCAATGCACGCTGGGATTTCGGTGTCGCGTTCCCATACACTCTTAAAACACTTCCCAGATATCTAATCTTTTGTACATTATTTTTAACAACGTATAGTGCCCAGTATAAAAATAAAGTATAATACCCAAAGTGTTTGTGTCGTCATAGCAAGGAGAATAACGAAAAGAATTTGCTATAAACAGTAAAAAAAATGTTTAAAATGAAGAGAGCTAGATTAGTTAAGGATCAACTTTCTAGATTGTTCCTCATTGGTTTGGTGTTCATTAGGTGAGCGCTTGGGAATACAAAGTGCTCTAAGCTTGGATGTGTGCTTGGTGCAATTGATACTGTTTCAGAAATCCGAGAGCAGAGTTCTAAATGCATTGGCTTCATTATAGTCATTTACATGCAAATGACCTTGGAAAATAGATTAATCCAACTCTTCTCCCCATCCAGGTTAATTGTATCACTGAATTATTATCTAAAAATAAAACCCAGCATCTTACAATCTAAACGGATTTTCTGGATTTTAAATAGCCTGCAAAGGGTTAATATATTTTAATCAATTTCACCCCAAGGCTACTAATATATAAGGGGTAATGGGGGTGACAGAATTAGGAACAGAAACATTAGTAATGAGCGCGAAGAGAAAAGAGTAATTACAAGATTAGTAGAGAGTGATTGACAGTGCATTTAGGTTTACGGGATATCAAAGTTAGCGGGAAAGCACAGAGCCGGAAGCGAGATCCACAAGTTCGAGAAAAACTTAGCATAAAACATACGGGTACATGTAGCCAATTCAACTGTACATAGATTAGACCTCACCGCTCGTCTAGTACTGCGCTTAAATTAAAAAAGTCTAGTTACCATAGCGAAGAGCTCCTCCGAAATAATACCATGAAATTATATATATATAAAAAAAAAGGTGGGTGGAACCTTACGAGAGTGGGAAAATGGCTGGAGTCGAGCCGCCAGATCTGGAACAATAATATTCCAGATGTTTTGAATTTCATCACGGAAATTAAGGTAAATAACAGAGGTACCGGGCCACATGAAGCAGCTATATTCTAAGCATGGATGGATAGTAGCTTTATAAATATTCCTGACAGATTCAGGAGAGAGAAATCGTCTTCCACGACACATTGAACAGAATTTCTTAGCACCTGAGCGAGCAATTTCACATAGTTTTCCACTTAATGTTAGCCGAGAACGTCAGCTCGAGAAGGAACAACGAGTCACTCTCCTGGAGGTTAGCATCGGCCATACTGATGGAAGGCAGAATTGGGGTCTCTCGGAAGTTTAGCTTTGGAGGCATTAAAATTAACCAGCCTTCTTTTGCCCCATTTAAGAACGTATTTCGTCGTTTTGGACATCGTCATTTATGAAAATTTAAAAAAAGGAGGACCAAGGATGGAAACCCTGTAGGACACGTGCATGGGTACAAAAGTATCTATACACGTGGCCGTTCGGCATAACATTTCACGATTTGATAAGAGTGGATCAATTAAATGTGTCCGGTGACAGCGTAATTGTTAAGCCTGTGGAGAAAATTTGTATGCCAAACACTGTTAAAAGCTTTCGAGATGTCCTTATCCAGGACTCAACATTTTTTTTAATATCTAGAGCAGGACAGACTTTTCTGCATTTAAACCGTACAAAACGAATCAACATTCAATCTCGCCAATCAGATATAAAAGCGTCTCATTTTTAAGCATATCTTAACAAGCTCTTTCTTGTAAATTATGAGGACTGAATATGACGTCATTGTATGCTTTATGCTTGAGGATCTGTGACTAAACAAAGGTACACTTAATAAATGACAGCGTTTAAATATTGTATGGGGAAATATTTTCTGTAGGTTAGACATGTTCGAGGCTAAACCGCTTCACAAAATCTGATCAAATAACGGATCATCTCATTTGCTGTATTTTTAATGGTCAACAATAACAGTTCAAAGATTTTCTGCGAGAAGGCATATTAGAATGATGAAAAAGCTTTGTCTACGTTTTTATGCACGAATTCTTATAATAGGGTGGTGGCACTTGTTCAACGCTTTACTGCATATGAATGCCTAATGACAATGTGAAGCTTTACTGCATATGAATGCCTAATGACAATGTGAAGCTTTACTGCATATGAATGCCTAATGACAATGTGAAGCTTTACTGCATATGAATGCCTAATGACAATGTGAAGCTTTACTGCATATGAATGCCTAATGACAATGTGAAGCTTTACAATATGAATGCCTAATGACAATGTGAAGCTTTACTGCATATGAATGCCTAATGACAATGTGAAGCTTTACTGCATATGAATGCCTAATGACAATGTGAAGCTTTATGCATATGAATGCCTAATGACAATGTGAAGCTTTACTGCATATGAATGCCTAATGACAATGTGAAGCATATATGAATGCCTAATGACAATGTGAAGCTTTACTGCATATGAATGCCTAATGACAATGTGAAGCTTTACTGCATATGAATGCCTAATGACAATGTGAAGCTTTACTGCATATGAATGCCTAATGACAATGTGAAGCAGGAATTTTTCGTGATTAATAAGCGAAACAGACAGGGAGACTAAATAAGTATAGAGTTTAATAAAGAACTGATTGACAATCATTAGAAGCTATGAGTTTTGTGAAGGCAACATTCGATCCTAAAATAAAACCAGGTAGATTTCATAAGATGTACGAAGACTAGATTGCTTTCGGAGAAATATCATACAGATTTTTCCACAACTGTCACATTGCTTTCAAACTATTGGCTCAGCCTGGCTACATTTTCAAGAATATATTTTACTGGAAAAATGGTAGGTCATGAATATTTTATCGAAATAAAGCACGAAATCGGTGCGAGATTTGCGCAAACTACATTATGATAAGAAATGGAAGAAAAAGACAAGCGAGAAGTTGGGGCGGACAGATAAAATAGTCAAAGTCTCTTTATAACCCGTTTTTACATTCGCTCCTACTAATTCGGCCAGGCACAAACCCACATAGGCAAGGATACAATGCAAAAACTATGGTCCCTAAATCTATGATTAAATAAGGGCCGGGGTTATACAAGAAATGGTTAAGCTTTTGAGATACCGACCGATGAACTGAATTTGTTTCGGTAGATTTATGAACGAGAAAGAGGCAATTTAAGTGTCGATTCCTTTTTCTATAAGTCTTTTTCTGTAAAAAGAAAATAGCTCTCCTAGTGATGTCACATGTCTATATCAGAATTTCCATATTTGTAATTAAGCTAAATACATAATATAGCAACCCAAATACCAATTATTTACATCTTGCCAATAGACGTTTGAAGTCAAAAGAGGCTGCCACGCCAACTTAGTATTTTATGTAACACTTAGTTTGAATTGTTACTTGGGTTTCCTTCGAGATACAAAAGGGGACTTAGCAATTTTTTTTTTGAGATTGAGAGCCGACAACCTGATGAAAGCAGATCTATGAAAGATGTTACGTTTCTTGATTCATTGATACTGACTTGCAGATTTTAAAATTGTGGATTTGATGAAATTATTCATTCTGATTTCCTATTCTAAATATGCTTAATATTCTTCCTGATCAAATAATCTAGAAGAAAACTTGTATTACTAACAATCCTGTACACCTGCAGAGAAATAAATCTATATTAATTCAGAATAAATCTTAAACTACTTGTGGCAATTTACCGCAAGTGACAAATAACTGCATTCTGTATTTGGGCACGCAGTTGTTAAGGAAATAGATTACCTTCTCCAATTAACCGTTTTATTTCCGTATTTTATGGTACAATACAAATAAGACAAAAATTATATCAATGAAGAGAGAGTAATAAAAAAAAAAAGTACCGTAAATGACATCAGTAGTAATCTGGCGGCCTTAAGCAAGTGGATGACAAAACGAGGTCGGGGGGGAACTTGTTGAAAACGGCAAGGGATAGAGAGAGGGGGCAACCATGAACGCCTACGTCCTAAAAGGACACGTCACATAGAAAAGCAGTGACTAGAATGAAAAACCAATAAGCTAAATTTTATATTTCTTTAATATCAAAAAAATAGGCGTAAGAATTATTTGGGAACAAAAATGTCTTACATACGCGTTCCACTATTCTCACGAAAGGCAGCAAAAAACAAATTCTTCCAGGAATATGTGGAGATCATAATATATAATGGCATCGGTTTGTCTCAAGAGACCATAGATCTTCGCTTGAAGAGTTATGCCCTCTCCAGGCATTTGCCCATGGAGCGCGACACCGATGTTGCCCAAGGGAACAGCAGAAGCTAATACAGTTTGGCACTGGCGTCGTCGAAGGATATACCAGAACGAAATTGAACGTCTGTCTTAGGGACTTTTTCTTTGAGCCGTGTCCTTTCAGAACGTAGGCGATTGCAGCTCTCAACAAGTTCCTTCTCTTTGCCACCGCCCTCAGACCACCTTCTGTCATCCACTTGCTAGGTATGTCATGCGTTATTGTCCCTCGTCATTTTTTCCCATTGTTCGTGTCGTGAGTATCAGATTCTTCAGGCCCTCCTTCCTCATTGTATCCCAGGAACTTCAGCACCCTTTCCTGATAAGTATAAGCCGGCTCCTTCTTTGAAATCTCCAAGACATCATCGTTGCTCACACGCTCAGTTCAAGATATCTTTATTATCCTTCTTTAGAATCACATTTTCGTTTCCTCGAGTCTCTTCTTCATCGTTGAGGAAATCGTCCAACATTCACTGCCGTAAAGAAGGACAGGTGTCACTTAACAGCTCACTATTATTTTCCTCGTTACCAGAGAAATCCTCCCGTTTCGCAATACTGTCCAGATTTTGAAATGAGTCCTTTGCCATCGCACTACGTCTACGTATCTCAGGGTCGCATTTACCGTTCGTTAGAACGCTTCCCAAATATGTAAACTTCAGCATCTGTTTCATTCTAGTGTTCTCGACCTGCAAATCGCATTTCGAGCTCATCCTTTTACTGATGATCTTGAATTCTGTTTTCTTGTAGTTTATGCTAAGTCCCTTATACAAACTCTCCGTCGTTACCTTCTGTAGGAGATTTTGTAATTTCTTCTCAGTGTCTGTTATCGGTACTGCCATCTGCGTATCTTATGTCATTAAGTTTGTGGCCGAGGCCGCCAATGCTAAATCCCGGTAGGGTTTCCAATTCTCTCAGAATTGCCTAGGTGTATAGGTTGAACAGGTCGGGTGAGAAGACGCATTCTTACCTTACCCCTCTTTCTATTTTTGTATATTCGCTGAACGTGTTTTCTATGCGCATGCATCCTGTTTCCTACCTGTATAGGTTCTTGATTATTCTGATATCCTTCTCGAATATTTCCAGGTTGCTGAGCAGTTCCAGATCCTTGTAGCCTACTTTGTCGAAGACCTTTTCATAGTCTATGAAACAGATACGTCCTTCTGCATTTGTATCACTCTTTCTGATAATATTCTACGCATTAATATCGCATTTTTATTCCAGTTTCTTTGACAAACTCGCACTGTTCTCGTCCTATCTCTGGCCTGATTCTGTTGCGCGCTCTGTTCATCAGAATACAGATGATGAGTGTTGTCATGTGCCTCTTTAGGCTTATTGTTCGGTGGAGTTCGCATTCATTTTCGCCTGGTTGCTTAGGCATTGCTATGAAGTTAGATCTGCTGAGATCTTCCGGTATATCCCTGCTGTTGTAGATCTCAATTGTTATTTCGGCGATCTTTTCTATGCCAAAGTCATCTAAGTCTGTCAGCATTTCCATTACAATTCCATTTGGCCTAGCTACCCTGTTTCTGTTCCATTTTAGCCAGTGCTGCTTTTACTCCTGTTTTTAGCGTCGTGGAAGTGTTCGCAAATATACTCAAAGATGACAGAATACCATGTCTAATTATCCGAATTTGACCATGAACGATTTAAAAAAAAAAACTTTTAAATTCCTTTATTTAATCTTCTTTTAATTGCATTATTATATAAAGAAAAATTGTTCTAACATTTTTTTTTTCTTTACACACATTTAAGTCCTTTGAGTCCTGACCATCGCTTTACCGGTGGTGGAGAAAAATGACAATGCCCAAATAACATTAGAACGGTGGGATAACACTCGTAACTATTTTTTTATCTTCTGTGAAACGTTACATGATAATTATTTGCGAATTTTTTCTCGGGAGCTAAGGCAGACGAGTTAAAATTTTTCAAGACCCCTGGGCTCAAATGGTTAATTTCATTTCAAGAGTCTTATAGTGATATAGCAATTTTTTTTTTAAATATTTAACATTCAAAATATGTAATTGATATAACCTATAATAATATGCGAGTGTTTAGGATTAGCATTTTATGCAAAAATAGAGGAGCGCACTATACACAGGTATTTTATTCGTGAATGGTTTAAAATACATGTATAACAATTCGAGGGTCGCACTATACATATATATATATATATATATATATATATAATAAGTCTGCTTATATACGAGTGCATACGTTATATTGTTTTAATGGCATTATTATAGAAAGGAGCAGCTCTAAAATAAAATATAAAATCTGTAATACCATCTATATATAAGATCAAATAATTGATATACCGATATAACAGGGCTTATATTATTTTAAGTAAGATTAAAGTTTCTAATATAACTTATATAGCAGTTTTAGAATATTATATATATTTGATAATTATATCAAAATATGTAATTGATATATTGTTGTAATGAAATGTCCCACACTCCCTATCGCCTATGCGGATTGTCTATATTAATAGACATACATATATATATATATATATATATATATATATATTAGTGAGCACAGGATATACCAGGGGACGGAAATTTTTAGCCTGCTAACCTATTCCCTGTCTTTCAGTAGTATATTCTTTTTTACAATAAACCATTTTCTTTCATCTACGCCTGTGTTGCCGTCCCTTTCAATCGACTACCACTTTTGTCTGTAACTTCTTTAAGGATACTTCATATATGTCAACAAAAAATGTGATGTCTGTAATGACAAAATTTTCCGGATTATAGACGTTGTAGAGGGGATGCGGCAGAAATACCTCCGACATAATGGTACGACATGAGCTAAATGAAGACAGCATTTCAAATGCCTTACCATTATGTCGGAGGTATTTCTGAGAAGTTTAAGCTTCATGTATTTCTGCTGCGCCATCTACAAATATGTAATTTGACGAATGTTAGATAATTTAACAAGATTTTAAAAAAAACCTTAATTCTTAAATATATTGAACAGTCTAGTTTCCGTAGGGTGACTGGAATCTGTCAGCTTATTCAAAATGTGAAGAGTCGATAAAAATCCGCTTATATTTACGAGCGTCTCTGGAGACAAATGCAATATGGATGAAGCAAGTTGGCAAAAATATATTCCTAACTAATATTATGAATATAATTTTGGTCCGTTTTCTTCATCCATATTTCAGTTGCCCCAGGAGACGCTCGTAAATTTAAGCAGATTTTTGATTTTTTTATGTACGAAATTTGATTTATTCAATTCTTTAACATTTAATAAATATTTTTGCTTCTGAAAAAACATTTTTTTTTAAAAAAAAATCAATATACATTTCGAAATGTACTGTTATTTTTATAGTATTTTCTAATATTATTTACATATAACAGAACGTCAACAAATGCCTAATATTAAAATATCATCACTATGAAAGAAACTGTTAATTATCATTCCATGCATTAAAAATGAAATTCTGTATAATATAAACAGTAATTTTATCTTAATAGTTAACTGCGCCTTTTCAATCATTAACGACCCGAAATTTTGTTTTCCTTTATTATCGATTATCATCTCCATCCCTTTCTGGTCATAAATTTTGTTATAATGTTAGTTACATTTTTCCTTTTTGGACATTCGCCCTGACTGCACCTGTTTCGCATTTTCGTTCAACTGTTTGATGATTTTTCTTTAAATACGTGCATGATTTTTCTACTTTAATAGTGATATGTTTTTCTTTCTCATATGTTTTACATGACGTGCATGTAAAATTCAGCATCCGCCATATTCGTTTGATTGACAAACAACGAGTTTTTCATTTTTAACATGAGCAGAGGTAAATGTTAGAAAAGGCGGCCCGACTTATCCAAATAATCATGACAAATAGTTTTCCTTTCAGTTGAAAAGATAATTTATCCCTTAATACATCAATCTCTAACACGCACAATGAGGGTGTGTAAAGTTTACCGATGTTTATTATTCTTATTAAACTACTATTTATACTGTATTTTAAGACTTTTGCATTAATTTCTGTTTTAAAGAAATCACTAAAAAGATCTGTACATATGTAAAATATGTATTTATTTATATTTTATCAGTTAAAATGTATTTTTACGTTAGTGTTTAATTACACACATTCAAACCCATATGCGATCAAGCGGGTTTACCACTTAAAATTCAAATTTAAACGTGTGTGTGTGGTTTTATACACACAGGGCGTGGTAAAAATCGCCCACCATAGGGATAATTTATTAAAAGTATAATTACAGAAGAAAGTTGTAATTACTGCATTCATATTTAATTCTTTCTTCAATTCCCTCAATATTTCATACCAGATAATCGATTTCAAATGGACCCACAGAAAAAAAAAAAAAAAAAAAAAAAAAAAATCAAAACATGTGATGTCTGGTGGCCATTTAACAGGACCTCGTTCATAAATCTATTCACGTTCATGATGCGCAACTTCTCCACTAATATTATATATATATATATATATATATATATATATATATAGTTAGTTTATGCAAATTTAGGTAATCCGTATGGGTAGACCTGAGGAGGATGATATCCAGAGAGCTCAATGTAAAATTCAGAGCAGATATGTTTGAATAAAAGACAGACCACGTTAAGATTCAATGTAATAAGCTATTTCACCATAACCCCTTTAACAGGGTTCTGGATCATCAGACTTTACTTCCAAAAGCTGAAATGAAAAATGAAAAGAAATTCACACGTTTTTTACGGACCTCATCAAGTATACGCAAAGTTAACGAAGTGAGGAAGTGAGGTGGGAGAGAGGATATGAGTGTGTCATATGTATCATTTTAGTTTCCTATTTTAACCCCAGTGTGTCGGCTAGATGTTGCTCAAATTCAACGCGTCTCGTCTCTAGATAAAGGTGGCTAAGGGGTGAACGATAAGAACTACATTAAAGGAAGACGTTACAACAACCCCAATAAATTACACGACAGGTTTCATTCAAATTCTTAGACGTTGTCAGTTCGCGTTACTTTAACGTGCATATTTGGGAGGTTAAGGTTTGATAAATATCTAAATTTTAAAACAATCTACGAAGGAATTAATTTGAAATTCGGTGGAGTTTTGGGTATTTTCTATGAAGCAGTCGATTTGAAAAATCCATAGACAGAACATTGAAAGAGCAATCCAATTTATATTTAGTAATTTTTTTTTCCACTAAAACTTTTATCTTATAGCTTGTTAGGTTGACATTTATTCGTTTGATTTTTGTTCATTAAGTAAACTCATGATTGTTTTTGATTTTTGTTCATTAAGTAAAACCGTGGTTGTTTTTATGTACCCAATTATCAACAGTTATTCCCATTTAAATAATTTTATTCTCCACACTGGGGTAGTATCTTTCAATCTCAATTAAAATACCAATCTAAACTTTCCCTTCGTGCTATTTAAAATTCACTTCTAATTGGAGAATATTAGAGGAGAAATTTGGAAGAGATGTCACTAGCAGAAAATTAGGCCCTTCTTTTACAATTTCTTATCTACACATGTCTTAAACCCCTATTTGTAACCACATACCTATATCTTGTTATATGCCTATGAGTTCCTATATACACCTACACACACATTCACACGAAACGATATATGTATATTTCCATCTTTACACATATACACCTGCAGAGAAAACGCACATCCACATGTCTCCATACCTATCTCCATATATACTTATACTTACATATATACACATACATACATACATACATACACATATATATATATATATATATATATATATATATATATATATATATATATATATGAGAAAACCCATTCTCTTAAGATTCTCGAATTTTCAGGACGGTAGACGTAATTTACACTGGAAAGAATAAAGCGTCTATTCAAATATAGATATCCAGAAAATAAGTTTTGGTATATATATATTTAGTGTTGCAGAAATACCTTTCTCATAATGGTAAGGCATTAGTTAGATGTAGGCACAATTGCCACTAATATCTTCCCATTATGTGGTAGGTATTTCTGCCGCACCCTGTGTGCGTACATTTATTAATTTTATTCAATGGTATAAGAGATATATATATTCAATGAGAATGAATTTTCAGTTCCTAGCGTGAAGCAATTTTACTTCAATATGACTTTCAATTTTAGTTTCTGTTTATATATGAACTAGATATGCATAAAAATACATGTAGCTATATATCTTTAAGGTATGCATTACGAGTAAACATGCTCAATAATAGATTGAGCGTATATAAATATAAAATATGACACTCAAGTCAATATAGCAATGTTTCAGACCTTCTGGCCTGAGGATGGCGTACAAGCATCAATTAGACCGACGCTGCTTGATGTTTACCTCAGTGCCAACTCATATCCAAATAAGTATTTGAGTAGTTTGATCAAACAAAGATTTACCTTAGTCTGCCTCGTTTTAACATCTCTCGAAACTACTCTATCGGAAAATAAGAGATTTCAAAAAATTATGAATTTACTAAGTGAGAGTAATCGAGCACTTTTCAGTAAACATCTCGTATATTTTCGATGTTATTGACAAACTGAAGTGTTTGACCGTAATCGTATAAGAACATTTTAAACTTTCAGTAGAGTCTCCATATATATGATCCGGGTTTTTGAAAGCTGATACTCAAAATAGAAAAAATATGTACCGATGAAAAAATAAAAATAAAAAAGCTTCTAATGTTAATAAAAGTAATCAGAAAGAAGCCAGTTTTCCTGTAAAACGAAACAAAAAAAAGTTCGGACCTACGAAAATTACATTTGTGAGTTTGTTTTTTTTTTGTCTTGGTAACAGGGATACTGTCATAGGAAAGTTTTTACAATCACTGCGCGCGCTGTAGCTACGAGTGGTTAAACGCATATCTAATTGTCACGATAACAACTGACCGATACAGACCCCAGGCACTCGACATTCTTAAAAACAAACAAATGTGGGTTAGTGACTTTTCAGGTATGCTATATTTATGAAAAATAGTGCCCAAATAGTGAGCTTGGGTATAAATATAAGAAAACGATATCCATTACTGAATACAAGAATGAAAGTCTCCCCCACTATAATTTAATATAAGGACTAAAGAGATTTCTTCGTAAATACATTTCATTTTGTAAAATTTCCCTGTATATGAAACTATTCCTGACTTTTAGTAAATATTTAAATATAAATGGTTTAATGAAGTTTATTCCCGTTCTCATTTTCAAAAAAATATTTGTTTTTAATACGATGTCACTTCTATGGGTTCACAAAAATCGGTTTTCAGTGTCTCATGTCCTTATCCTTTTTAGAATAAACTTTTGACAATTCCTGTCATTGTGTTCTATATAATACACCAAGCGTTATTACCGTGGGAACTCGTAAAATCACGTTTGATGTAATGAAAATATCGGATTCAAAATAAATCCATTAATACTTTAGAAATATGTCAGGGAGTGTATATGCAAACATTTATGCAGTCTTTATATTTATATGCATATTCACATATGCATATGTATTTCTTATGTGTGCTTCTCGATGCAATTTTCTGGCATCAGTTCCTGTCTTTTCCTTATTTAAAATTGTTTACTATGATTTCTAATTTCTTTATCTCTTAAGTTTTTTCTTTCTACATTTATTATTAAATATATTTACTTTTGTTTATTTCTTTTTGTCTCACCACAGATCTCCATTTTTTTTTTTTTTTTTTATATTTAAAAAGCCTCGATGAGGTGTTCTGTATCGCCTTGGAAAGCAATTCTTAAGCTGACTTTCCCAGTATCGATTCCGAAATTGTATTTATTTTTTTGTTACACTTAAATCTCGGATTCATAATCTTATCAAGTAAATCCGCTATTACTGCATGGAACAAATATGGACGTCTTCAAAAATCCAAAAGTATTGAATCAAATAAATTATCAGTATCAATCAAAACAAGCTTTATTTCTTAGAAACACACGATATTTCTTTTTCTTTATTTTGTTCAGGTCCTGGTGATATTTTCAAAACTCTAATTTTTCCCACCCATTAAGTTTCAGCTAATTGCCCAACATTGTCTTTGCCTTTAATTCCTCAACAATTAGGAATATAATGAGGATCGTGTTTATGCAATTTCATGACTCACTCAAAGTATTTTGTTATGCAATCTCTCAGTCATTAAACAATATGACCTTAACAGTAGGTGTTTACAAACTACCCGTAAAGAAAATATTTAACTGTATGAAAAAGATCCAAATATATTCTATATAGAGATGAGTCAATATAAATTTTGAAAGTAATAACGGAATATCTGGGAGATATATTAAAGGACAATTACAAATATATGTGGGGAGGGCAATGACTAAGAATTGTGGATAAATAGCTACTCTTGGAAAACAATACGATACTTTAATGACGCGTTTGTTCTCATCCTTGCTAAGTTGAGTTTAAACTCTCTCATTCACCTAATATATATTTCAAAATAAATACGTAAAAATTCACCTTCCTCTCTGCCGAGAGCTTAGGGGAAAAAAATATCCGACTAATGCCAAATCAGATGGATTTCGGTCCTGGCTTGAGGCAATCGTATTTCTATCCATAATGATAAGCTGTGATACAACGAAACGGTCTTTTTGGATGACACACACACACATATATATATATATATATATATATATATATATATATATATATATATATATATATATATATAAAAAGTAATGCAATTTGTTGTACATTAAGATACATCTATACATCATAGGTTTAAAATCCATAGTTACCGCTTTATTTCAATTACAATATTTTGTGAAGGCGGGTATCTCATCGCCGTAAAACTCAGCTGGTTGCTGATGTAGACAATTGCTTACAGCAGTTCTCACTTCTTCAATAATATTTTCCCCTTCAGCATTTCTTTTATTCAAACAAAGAAAAGGGTTGGAAGCATGAGGCTGCAAAGTCAAGGGGTGATGAAAGAAAAATGGTTCTAAGAAATTGGCTACATCACCATTCCGCTGAGTCATAAGAGTTTGGTGTACACGCTCTCATTCTTAGGAACACTGCAATTGAAAGCTGGTGACCATGTTAAGTAGGGACGTGAACATATGATGTATAGCTGTATCTTGATGCACGAGATGTTCGATTGTCTTCCTTATTTCTTCTATAATATAACAAGTTTCATTACATTTTTTACTCACTCTCGTGCGTGTGTGTGTGTGTGCGCGCAACCAACATAATTGTTCCAATAAATACTGCATATGTTTATTTTCTTTACAGCGAGGTTATCCCTTTACAAGTGCCACACGAGGTGGAGGGTTATGTTTGGAGGCCATTTGGGTGAATAGCAGTAAAAGATAATGGTTAACCCTAGCCTTAAACA
>CAHIKZ030005280.1:1160000-1292500 GCA_903632075.3 Acanthosepion pharaonis | reverse complement strand
AGACACAGAAAGAGACAGGGGACAGATAGACGCAGAAAGAGACAGGGGACAGAAAGGGAAAGAGTGGGAACAGAAATACACACATCCAGAAAGACACAGAAAGATATAGAGATTTGGATAGAGACATATAGGGAGAACGTAGACATAAACATAGTTTTGTTAACCTCAGTCCCACACCTTAATTATCTCAAAAAATTATCCTTACCACTTTGCACAGTGTCCATTATGACAATTCTCTAGATATGGCTAAATCATCCAGAGTAAACTCTTTAGCTTCGTGATTACCTCCGTCAAAACAAAATTGCAATCACCTAACAACATTCATGCGCGTAGTCGTAGTGGTCAATACAGGCGTTGCCCAGAGGTCATGCCTCGGACTAACCCTCTTTTTGACCTACATAAATGTAAAGAATATACTCAGATCATGTGTGAACATTTGTGCCGATGTTACGACTATATTCAGGCGCACCGCTGAAATTCCCGATCGGCAGTGATTGTGTGGCATCGGAAGAGAGATTAGACGCCAAACTACCCAATGGAGGGGGACTGGTTGGTTACATCCAATGCCTCAAAGAACAAGCTAGTTATGCTCCGTCATCGCTGACCTAACTGAGAACCACCAACAATCAGGTTGAACGGAGGTCCTCTCGGGGAAGCATCATGCCTTGAAAGACGGTTGGGCATCACTCACTCCTGGTTTCAAGTACATGCAATCCATT
The DNA here is from genome assembly GCA_903632075.3 of Acanthosepion pharaonis. Taxonomy (NCBI): domain Eukaryota; kingdom Metazoa; phylum Mollusca; class Cephalopoda; order Sepiida; family Sepiidae; genus Acanthosepion; species Acanthosepion pharaonis. The sequence continues at coordinate 1,291,781 of CAHIKZ030005280.1, read as the reverse complement.
GCTAAGGATGCAGTTAATCTACCGCTTCAGTAAGTACCCGACTTCTGCTATCCTCTACTTTCACAAGAGACAGATCAAGTCAAAAATTGAGTACTGTTGTCTTATTTGGACGAGAGCTGCCCAGACCCCACACTTGATAGAGTTCAAAAGTGTCTACGTGCCCTTGTGTGTGATGAATTCTTTTCTGCCCTTGAACCTGTCTACCACCGGTGGAATATGACAGTCCTCTCGCTGCTCTAACGCTACTTCAAAAGAAAAGTGCTCGGACGCACTTCATTGCCTGGTCCCACCGAGGCAAACTTTCTTAATAAGAACACGCCATGCCACTTACAAACCACCCACATTCCGTCCGTATTCGATCAGTGAGAAGTTTCACTCAAGCAGATTCTTCCCGCGAACCAACTGGCCTATGGAACCAACTCCCAACTAGGTATTTCCCCCGGATCACTTAACCAGTTCGAGGCTAGGGTTAACCGTTCTCTTCCACTTCTAAAGACAAAAATGACTTCAACATGTAGCCTTACTTCGCGTGTGGCGCTTCCTCCTACATAAATGTAACGAATATATTCAGATATATCGAGATCATTCGCCAAACTACCCTTAATTTAAAAATCTCCCGATCAGAGGCGTTGCTGCTGGATGATGTTTATCATTATACCCAGGCGACGAGAGGAGCTAGATAAATCTGATAAGGTGAAGATGCCATCAGAAGCCTCAAATTGACTAATGCAGAACTGAGGCATAACTATAGCATAGACATGTATCTTGAGCAAACATAGTAACCATATAGACCTAAGCAGCTATGTCAACATGTATATAAGCATCTTTAAAGCACAAAATCAAATGTCCTCTGAAGCTTTCTAGCTAACATTGGTGAAGTAAACAGGACATCTCCAGCGCAAATAGACGACAAATTTGCTCTACTCTGATTACAATTAAACATCGAAAACTGTGTCGCGAAACCGTTGCAATCAATGGTGTTCACTTCCAGGATCCAGTAAAATGTAACATTTAATACACCGTTGAAAAGCTTTTGAATATATCGAATATGTGATTGCGCTTGAGGGATGTAAGCATATATGTTTGGAAAGGCTGTATATACAGCATAAAACAAATATAAACTTCATCTACTAGTAACTTAGAACACATTCTAAATTCATAAGAATTTATTCTGAAGAAAATTATTAACAGATAAAGACGTTAACAGGGACGGAACTATGTATGAGGATTTTTTAATAATCCAACTAGAATTATTAATAGCATATATACCTTAGAAATATAAAGAAATTATAAACTTAGCATTTGATCAGTAAACGGGTTGGTAAAAATTTACGAATAAATTTGTTGTTGCTTAAATAGGTTGCAGAGGAAAAATGATCCAGCTAAAAGAATAATATATAAATCTAAAATCTCAGAATCGGTAGAATTTTTATATATAGTAGAAAATGTAACTATTTTTTGTGTTATTTTAAGTCTATCTTTGTACTTTTCAGTTGCTTAAGACACACTGTTGTCGCTAGTTAGGTTGTTAAAGATTTATTCAAATTTGAGTAGAGTTTCTTATAAAAGGTTGCTCATGTAATAAATAGTGTTTATTTAATGCGTATTTTTCTTATTTCTATCACGATATACTTTTTTTCTCTTAATTTATTCACCATATAACTACCGCCGGATAAGTTTAAATTATCCCCGAGGGTTCCCTGTAGACAGCAGAGTTGCTTTTATAAGAGGCTGTTCGTTAAGGCCATACGTTCTGCTCCACATGCAGTGGCTAATTTGTTTCCGTATACAAATATAATTCGAAGTGAACAGACACACACACGCATATAAGGATGGACTAGTGTGTATGTATGTATGTATGTGCGTGCGTGTATGTGTTGTATAAATAGTTACTTACATTTCAAACCTGCATGCAAGCAAATGAAATGCTTTTGACGACAATGCACTGTAATAATGTTAAACTAACCAGCTGCATGCAAGTTAATGAGATCGCCAGCTGTGGGCTCTACAATCCTTAGGAAAATTCCTGCAAAGATTCTAGGCAGCAAAGAAAAATATAAAGCTGAACTCAGGTCTGCAGAACGGGGATGACCTCTTGAGCTGGGAAAAGAAGAAATAACATCAGTTCAAGATGAATTACGGCAACAGGATTACCGCCATTCCGTCTACTGTTCGTGCTGCTTATTCCTGACGAGTTGACCAAGATAAAGAGCACTGATGAAAACTGCAGAAGCTGTGATCGAACTTAAGACAAGTTACATATATTTTATCAATGTTTATTTATCATTTTCTTCTAACATAATATGCAGATTTTACAGACGTAGAATAGAAAGCGTTCAAATATAGGAATACGTATATGCAGGTCGGTTATACGAGTCACGAAACCGCCAACTACGTAAAATCGCTTTCTCAGAGCAATGATTAAAAATTGTTTTGAACAAGTGAAGACTGTAGGTCTTAGAATCCTCCTCCTTCAAAAACGATGAACTGACGCTACGCAATCACAAAATGCTATCCAAATAAAACAACATCACATGGGCACTCATCATCAGGAAGCGTGTAGAGAGATATTGCATGTAACTTGAAGTATAAATAACGCCATAATCAAGATAATGTTTCACACAAATTCAAGCAGCAGTTTATGAAATAATCCACATTCCATACTGGAAAGTGTATCATAACAGTTGATCGACATGAGTAAACCCCTTTTCCTTAAACGATAGTCGCACGGCCTGCTCGGTAAATAAATACATTTTAAGGAAACTGCAGATATCCTAATTGATCTGTTCATTCTTAAACACTTCAGGTCACTATTTATCAAACATTTGTCGTCTATGAGGTAAAAAGTTTACCCTCTTGGTATTTTTTCTCAATCTACTTGAACGGGTTTCATCTGTTGTAGGTGTCCATAAGTTTCTTCATTGTTTGCGGGCGGAAATGTAAAGCGCCACACGAGCGTATTTACCATCTGTTTTTTTTTCCTTTGCTACTAATTTTGTTGAGGCCAACTGATTGCCCCTATAGAAAGTTTTTTTTCTGTTGACGAAAACAATTGCACTTTCAGAAATTTTTGCTTTAGTGACAGAGAAATTTTTGATAGTGCTATACAGTTCTAACTTACATTACTTTTAAGAGATTTAACACGGAACCCCAATTAAACAAAATAAAAATAGCCGCTTCATTTAAATTAACACATTTAAATGTTATATCATAGTCTTCTTGATTGAAACACATGAATTCTTTCATATCACTTGATCCACAAATAAATTATGCAAAAATATTTTTGTGGTGGGTGAGAGGTGGAGACGGTAGGGTGGTGGAGATGGTGGGAAAGGTCGGGTAATGGAGAGAGAGAGAGGGGGGAAAAGTAGTGGAGAGAGAGAGGGGGGAAAAGTAGTGGAGAGAGAGAGGGGGGAAAAGGGGAGAGAGGGGGGAAAAGTAGTGGAGAGAGAGAGGGGGAAAAGTAGTGGAGAGAGAGAGAGAGGTGGAAAAGTAGTGGAGAGAGAGAGAGGTGGAAAAGTAGTGGAGAGCGAGAGAGGTGGAAAAAAGTAGTGGAGAGAGAGAGAGGTGGAAAAGTAGTGGAGAGCGAGAGAGGTGGAAAAGTAGTGGAGAGCGAGAGAGAGGTGGAAAGTAGGGAGAGAGAGAGAGGTGGGAGAGAGGTGGAAAAGTAGTGGAGAGAGAGAGGTGGAAAAGTAGTGGAGAGAGAGAGAGGTGGAAAAGTAGTGGAGAGAGAGAGAGGGTGGAAAAGTAGTGGAGAGAGAGAGAGGTGGAAAAGTAGTGGAGAGAGAGAGAGAGGTGGAAAAGTAGTGGAGAGAGAGAGAGAGGTGGAAAAGTAGTGGAGAGAGAGAGAGAGGTGGAAAAGTAGTGGAGAGAGAGAGAGAGGTGGAAAAGTAGTGGAGAGAGAGAGAGAGGTGGAAAAGTAGTGGAGAGAGAGAGAGGTGGAAAAGTAGTGGAGAGAGAGAGAGGTGGAAAAGTAGTGGAGAGAGAGAGAGGTGGAAAAGTAGTGGAGAGAGAGAGAGAGGTGGAAAAGTATATAGTCATTTGCTTTGTTTCGATAAACATTTATCTGTGTGTGTTTGCGTTTTAATATTATGTCAAGGTATGGTAAGATGTAGTTTTCGTCCGTTTTGTAGGTGAAATACATTGTCTTTTACATTGTTTAATCTCTCAACAATTATTTTTATTATTATAAGTGTATTAGTAGGGCCATCGTCAATATATCGGAAGTTGCGTTGCGTCTTTTCGGAGTATACACTGAAAGGAGTGGCCTTACTAAGAATACCGGTACTCCACTGTGTGTTGAACCCATCGGTATCCCGAATTCATGTGTATAAAAATTCCCTTTGAAAGAGAATAGGTAATGGTTGATAGAATAAAACTACACTTTACAATATCTTGAAATGTTAATACTAACGCACACTTATATTCTACGAAATCTTTATGGGGAAACCAACAAATAATAACAACACTAATTCTGAACACAAAAATAAAGTAAAATCTGGAATGATCTTAAACTTATTTAATATCCCTTAGAAAATTGGTTTCCAAACTTGTCTCTAGGCCGCATTTGTGCAATTAAAATTTGCTTGTACCTCACGAAATTTTGTGTGATAAAAGGTACATTTAAAAATTAAAAAATGATCTCATTTTTAAACTCTTTCGGATTCGATGTCAAAATATTATCATTGATAACACTCTCCTCCAATATACGGAGCCTAGTTACTATGTTCTTAATACTTTATACAATGCAAACTTATCACAATGATAAAATCGTTCAATAATTATTTATAGTGGGTCTCATGCATACGATTACAAGTAATCTATAATATTTTAAATTTTGAAAATTTTTAGCATATGAATTTTTTGAAACTATTTCTAAATCTTTGATTGGCTTTCAATCATTCCGCTTCAGCGCGCCGTTTAAGTACCACTGCCTTAGAATATGCCAAGTATTAGAAATAGTAAACAGTACTCAAAACCATTTTTATTGAATGCAAATTCTCTAAAATGTATTAACGGGAATGAAAAATAAGTGTAGGCCAGATTCTAGAATATTTATCAATCAACATTTTAAAACACATAGCAATAATTTGAGAATTCCACAGACACAGCAGAGATGGGTTTTCATTTATTCTAATTTTACATTTCAGCCATTCGCTTTTCCATCTTCAGGTTGGCGAAAGTATGTATGCAACTGAAATGTGCGCATAAAGACGTATCAACAACTGGTAACGATTTAAAGAAAATCTTTTCCTTGTCAATAAACAAGTTGATGGAATTTTTTACAAACTGAGTTTAAGCAACTAATTTTGAAGTATCAGGATTACGGCGATCGAAGTAGAAATGATTGTAAACAAATAAACTACGCCATCATTCAATTTAACTTCTTTATTGAGTTTCGTCTGAGGAATATTCTATATAACAAGTACTTTCATTCAAGCGGAATTTAATTAACTTGAAGTATTTCCTCTAATTCATACGATGCTGACTAAAATAAGATTACAGTTTCCCCATTAAAAAATATATGTACTCTGTATACCCATATATAATTTAAGGAATTTTCCATTACGTTAAATTTATATTTTTCGAAAAGATTTAAAACTTAGATTGACTTCAGCATAGAACCGAAGATATTTGCAAAAACGTATTTAAAAAAAAATTAATAAAAGAAATTTTAATTCAATAAATAAACAGAGATAATCTAGACGTGGGGAAGGGAATGAAAATAAGGTGCTGAAAAGTGTAAGCAAACTCCCCAAATAAGACAAAAAGGTTAGCCCAACCCATATAAAATCATAACCGGATTCAAAATGTATTTATCAAACGCAACATACAGAGTTTTGTTTTAGTGCAAATTAATTTTGTATATTAATTATTGGTTCTACATATTGGCAATACGACAGAAAAATATGAAAACCAAGTAAATGAATTAATGATATAACAAAAGGACTAAAACAAATACATTCATAAATAAAATAAAAATGTCAAGTCAGTAATCTTATGGATCAGTTCTAAAAAAACAATAAAAATATATAATTACTGAGAAGGAGCGTTTTTTCTTTTGCCAAATTCCCTTAGGAATCAGATGTGCAGTGACACATGGACTGTAGATAACTATCAGTTTCACGCCAGTCTATTTTGCAGAGCCGATTATGATGTGGATGTTTCACTGTGTGTGTGTGTATATATATATATATATATATATATATATATATATATATATATATATATAATTTTAGGACATTGCACTGAAAACTTGTCAATTTCGATGCATCGACACACGACTGCAATTGTGAAGCGATTTTAACATTTTCGGTGTAATGTCCTAAAATTAATATTTCCCTACTTTGTAGTGACCCCTCTTTTTAATTAAATGTTACGAACATTACAATAGTACTCTGTTCTTATAACTGGATGTGTTATATATATATATATATATATATATATGGAGGGAGAGAGGGTGGAGAGAGGAGAGGGTGGAGAGAGGAGAGGGAGAGGTGAGGAGAGGGAGAGGTGAGGAGAGGGAGAGTGAGGAGAGGGAGAGTGAGGAGAGGGAGAGTGAGGAGAGGGAGAGTGAGGGTGGAAAGACAGAGAGGGTGGAAAGACAGAGAGGGTGGAAAGACAGAGAGGGTGGAAAGACAGAGAGAGTGGAAAGACAGAGAGAGTGGAAAGACAGAGAGAGTGGAAAGACAGAGAGAGGGAGAGAAGGTTCTGCATTAGTATAGTTTTGATTTGAGTAAACTTGCATGCTTAGCTGCTGAGGATCGTGTGATTATGGTTGGCAAATATAATGGGGTTGCTTCAGAGTGACACATTTTCACTGTATCATTTAATAGCAAAAATATGTTCAAATATTTTAAATTTAGAACATGTGATAATTGGTGATGCAGTGAACTATAACAGAGGCCGTGCTCTTAACCACCGACAGTTCAGTCAGTTTTTGGAAGATGTGGATAATCATTTCACCGATGATCTGTTCTACACAGATGTCAACTGGTGGTCATGTCACAAAATACTGAAAACATTACTATTTGTTGAGACAATATTACTGCTTTTGGAGATGAAAACTAATTAAGTAAAAGATAAAAATTTGGCCCCAAGATCCGGCATTTGCTGTGGGTATTACAGTATAGATGACAGGTATTAATTTGAAAGTACACGGTAAAACCAAACGTATCACTGTTTTATGATCACCTGTACTATAACATTACAAAACTAAACTTATGGGCGTCACAAATGTAAAATTAAAATCTAGTTCATTTTCTTACGGACAACGAGCTGAAAAACAATGCCAATACCGAGACTATACTTAGGTTTGTAAAGTATGACAATCAACTGGAATTGTTGTCAAAGGAATTTCAGAAAAGATTTACTGATTTCGCATCATTTAAACATCGGCTGACGTTATTCTCAGCACCATTCATCTTTGATGTTGCCAAGACAGAAGAAAGCCTTTAGATGGATCTATTAAAAATGCAGTCGGATTCTTCACTCAGAGCAAAGTACCTTGAAGTAGGAATATCAGGGTTCTTTTCATACCTTCTTGAAGATCTTAAAAACTTCAGAAAGTTTGTGGCAAAGATTAAGGCAATGTTTGATTCTGTATGTGTGTGAACAATTATATTCCTTCATAAAATAATGAAAGAAAAACTTCTGAGAGTATAACGTTAACTGATCTACATTTTTAATCTAATGAAAGTCGGAAGTTCACAGCCATTTCAGCCAGACATACTAAAAATTGTCAGCAAAAAAAAGGTGTCAAAGCCTAACGGCAAATAATTAAAATTGAATAGTGACAGATAAATATTCAGTTTTGGATTGTTGTAATTTTTATACAACGTATCTGTTGCTACTGCAAACTAAGTATACGTTGTTCGTTTATTTTTTTTTATCAATCTACTCCATTACTTTGTATACATGAATCCTGCTATAACAATTGTATGCACATTTTGGGTTTCTAAATTTAACAAAAATATTCTGCAATAAATATTATTAAATGACTCCATTTAGCTGTAATATGCACAATTGGTTGTCGTGTGTAGCCCTAAAGAAAACATGTGACCCTCAGTTCGACATGCCTTGTATACACACGTCGTAAAAGACAATTATCATTCCATTAGCATCCAACAAGGTAATCTATTAAATTATACCAGCAACAGAGGAAAAAAATTGAACTGAGAGCTTCAACTGAGATATATGTAGAGATCTGATCAGATGCTCAGCAAATTTACGATCAAGCCCGGTCGTGGGACTCATGGCACTTCACATTGTGAGCCAGCCATGATTAAGGTATATTTTCACTTACTTCTGGTGTCGATTCCATGTATTTTATTAAAAGTAAATGTGTTAAAATAGAATAAAATAAATATTTATGAGTTATGACTGGTAAGTTCTTCCCTCCGGTAAAATAAAAATTAATCATTAAACAAACAAAGATATTTTTGTTTTTAAACAATCTATTTGAATTTGTTGTAAAAGCTGTGATCTTTTTTCATTTCCGATCGGAAATTGACTGACACGAAAATATATTTATTCAATATCAGATGAGAATGTTAAAATCCTTTCGTTAACAGGTCAGTACTTAGATGGTGACCGTTTTGGTATAACAGATCACGTAAGCTTGCATGTTCGAGTAGTGTAGTGGACAATGGCTCGGAATTTTTAATCGGAGAAGCTAGTTCCGATTTCCGTCATATTCAGTTGCTTGCAAATACCCTTGGTAAAAGTCTGGATCCACCGCTTCTCCCCCGTATGGGTTGTATCACTAAACTACTATTATCTATATATAAAAAAAATACAATCTAAAAGTATTTTCTAGATTTAAATAAACTTCAAACAGTTGATAAACCATAGAAAACGAATAAAAAAATAAGAACCACGACATCTTAAAGAAGTTGAATAAAAAGTGTGCTTATCAACGTTGGTAGATTGGGATACGACATGTGTTGTGATATTTTTTTTTATTAAGAAAAATATATGAATGCATCAACTAATCCAGCAATTCATGCGAACTGAATTTATTAAAACAATCTGAAATCATTGTGTGTATATATATATATATATATATATATATATATACACCATTACGTAATTTCCCTTAGTCCACCGTCAACCGCTTCCAAATTTCGAGAAGTTCAAACAGACAAGGAGGTATAAAGTAATAAAGTAAAATTACTTATACTTAGGTGCGTAGCTTATCACAAAAAAAAAAAAAAATTTATTTTTAATTTTTAATTTTTGTGAAAAATTAAGCTTTATTATTTAACGTCCACAATATGCCCACTATTTTAAAAAAACAATTTAATGATTAAAATCACAAATACTCGTTTATTAAAAATGTAATATTGTTTTTTGCATATCCTTATGTTTCTTTTTTCTGTGCAAGTATCCAATTTCATGTTCACTCTGCTTTTACGAGAACTAAACAAATCACAAGGCCAACCGCTTCAAAAAGTTGAAATTTGGCCCCCAGACCGCAATATTTACGCATGCCCAGTTGCATTCTCAAAAGGAAGAAATCTTAAGAATTTATTCTTCGCTGATAAAAAGAGAAAGTAATTTCATTAAAGAAATATTAACATGAAGTCCTTTTAAATTTGATTTTAAAAAAAGTTATTAAACCGCGAATTAGAGTTTTTTTCAAAGTATCTTTTCAAACAAATCAGCTTATTCAAATTTCATCGATCTCTTTGCGAAATTGAACGAAACAGAGTTTGTAAATCGCGAAGAAAAATATTAGCGCTAACTTCAAAAATACAAAATAATGTATGGATTTCAAAAAGCATGTGTTGCAAAAAAATTCTATCTAAAATCGGTACTATCAAGCAAGATGATAAAGCTACTAAGGAACAAATGGGTTACTTAACAATATAAGAGTATGAGAAGACAGTGAAGATGAAAGAATAATAGAATAAAACAGAATATAGAAAGGCAGAAGATTGCAATTGACGTTGCATATTTTAGGTGACAGTTTAGCACCAACTCAGAAAAGAGATGAAGTTCGAGAACAATCTATTAGAATAGAAGTTACAGTTGCATCTCGATATTACAACAGTTAATCTATGAAGCCTAGTTACAAATCTAGGAGTATGCTTCCTTACATAGGGTAAAGGTAACAAAGAGGAAAGCTCAGAAGATCTTCCATAAAAAAAAATATTTATAGCGAAGGCAGACAGAAGTCACGTCACGGCGATAGGAAAGTGAAAACGAGGGCCGATAACATTACAGATACATTTTTGTATTTCTTCGGGAATCACTAGATATATAATTGGAAAGCCAATCCAGGTGAGCTGACAATCATTTATGCAGGGACTTTTTGCTTCACAGAACTTATTGAATATCAGTAATTATTATAATGCAATAATATGAAATGACTTCTTTCTACTAATTAATTATAGCGGGATATTTTTGTTCGTAAAAAAAAAAAAAAAAAAAAAAAGCAGTGATGGCACATACCTTGAATCCATCAATGATTCTCAATGTGGAATCAGTAAATACATAAAACGGTCTATGGATCAATAACAACACTTTTGGTACGAGACAAGGAAAATAGAATGCACCAATCTGAAAAATAAAGTCATTTTCTTAAATAGCCTTAAATGTCATGCATGGCACCAAACCTTTTCAAAAATATTTAGACTTTCAACACAACACGTACGCTTTCCAAGAAAAAAAATGGTTACCATTTAGTTTAGTTTATTTTCTTTTCTTTTAAAGCATAATCTCAAAGGTTTATTTAATGCCGTCAAGATTTTTCGGTTAAGATCGTATGAATAGAATATGTATTCTTTGAAAGAAATATTTTATAAGCTAGATTTCAATGACACATTTTTATATAGAGGGTTTATGTCGAGAGTTAAATGTATTGCTGGTAATATTTTTTCCTTCAAAAATTGATTTCAAAACCAGTGTTGCTTATGAGATTTGGTAAAGTATTTTTTTATATTTTCCCGTAGAGCCAAATGTCTTTAATGAGATTTTTCTTGTATCAGTATTTTTCAAATAGATCTTTTAAATTATCAAATTTGTAGAGTTTGTTTCGGGGATTCTTGAAGTTATAGCAATTTAATAGTGTCTGTTTAACTGTATATGATACCTGTCATGGGACATGCTGGTTCTTCTGCATGTTTGAGTAAATGTAGGTACCTCCACGAAATCGCTAAAAAAAGAGCATAGCTTGATGAAAAAGACGCCAACCTTGCCGAAAACAAAATTTTATTGTCTAAATGCTTATGTTATTATTAAGAGGAAAGACCAAAGTTTTTTTTTAATTTTTTTAAAAATATTTTCCTTCTTTTTAGAACATTCTAAATTTTGATTAAAAAAACCTTTTTTCTATTTGTATCAGCGGAACTAGTAAATAACAGACAGTTTTAGCACGTTTTTTTTTGGTATGACACATTAATTTGAAAAATCGTGCAAAAATAGAAATAATTATTGGATGTTAAAACTTTCAGGAACTATTCACAGATGATCGAAATTATTATAAATATGTTTTTTTTTTATGAAAGTCATGGTAGAAATATTTTTTAAAATATTTATTACCCCCCCCCAACTAATTTTATGAAAACGCTAGAAATTCGATCGCATCGGTTTTAGTGATTACAATAATTAAAAGCACAGGGCTTTGAGGAATGCAAATCAGTTTTTTTTTTGTTTTTAATTGGAAACCCAGTACCTGAAAATCAGCTCTGAATTGTAACATACAAAACTCAATAAAACAAAGATATTATTTAATTTCAAATGCTTTTATTTGCTTTTATGAATATGGACAATATTTTCTGAAAGCAAAATATTTTTTTCAATGAAAAATGAATTTTTAATACAATTATTTGTTATTTCATTAATTATAATAGATTTTACATTTAAGTTGTTAAAATATTATAAAATTAGTTAAAAGCCGCATCGGCTTTCATAAGTGTCCTTATGAGATAGATCTTTTTTTTAGCGCGTGGTAAATTGTATCATTTTGACTAATCAGAGGAACCTCAGTAATTAAGAAATGTAATTTTGTGCTTATAATCGAGCTGTAATTATAAAATACGGAAGACCAACCAGTATATAATTAAGTTGCGTTATTTGAGTTAAGCATTGTTCTCCGCTGTTAAGGCCTTTACTTTTGCGAAACACGTGTGGAGAAGTTAATTTGATTTTTCAGTTTCAACTGAGAGGGTACCTACAAGTATCAGTATCATCTTATGAAATTTATATGATCTTATTTTTATATTAATCTCAGTTACGACATTTTTCCATAAATGAAATATCAAAATTAATAATAAAATGAATGCAAATACAAATAACAGTAGAATGTAATAAATGTACATAAAATTATAGTACTTTATGTACAATTCTGATAAAATTTCATAAGAAAGGTACCTATAAATTAATTAGATACCTTTCTTAAGAAATATGAAATTTAATGTCACTCTTAACAGTTTTATTTTAATTTCTTTACAATATATTTCCCATAAAGCATCATAAACGTAAAGGTGAAAGCTAAGTACAAAAAAAAAAAATTAGACCGCTGAAAGTTTTCGTTGAAAATAACAGGGTAAATAATTTGTTCACGTAAATGTAAATTATTTCACTTTTCTCCTTCCGTAGAACAAATTAGCCTCATGGAATTCGTAAATATATCATTCATCACATGTCAAGAGACGCGAAAGTTTATGACCTGCTTTGTTTTATTTTCAAATTACATCTTTTTGGCACAAAAGCTAAGTTAAGTTTGGTTCAAAATATTTTAAATAAACATTATAATTTCTGATTTTCTTAAAATAAGTTTTGGAAAAATGATAATTGATATTTAAAAAAATTTCAAAATCAGATTTCCAGTTTTTTTTAAAATGGAAAAAAATGGTCAATTTTGCTGACTCAAAAAAAACTAGATTTTTAACGAAAATTTCGGACGTGCTAGGAACGATTAAAAAATGGAAAAAAATACCCCAAAAATACTTTGACCTTTCCTCTTAATGAATAACAAACATTTAGACGATAAAATTTTGTTTTCGTCAAGTTTGGCGTCTTTTTCATCATGCTATGCTCTTTTTTTCTACCATGACTTTCATAAAAAAACATTTATAATAATGTCGATCATCTGTGAATAGTTCCTGAAAGTTTCATTAACATCCGATAATTATTTCTATTTTTGCACGATTTTTCAGATTAATGTGTCTCATACCAAAAAAACGTGCTAAAAATTGTCTATGTTATTTACTAGTTCCGCTGATACAAATAGAAAAAAGTTTTTTAATCAAAATTTAGAATGTTCTAAAAAGGAAAATTTTTTTAAAGTAATTAAAAAAAAATTTGGTCTTTCCTCTTAATAATAACATAAGCATTTAGACAATAAAATTTAGTTTTCGGCAAGTTTGGCGTCTTTTTCATCAAGCTATGCTCTTTCTTTAGCGATTTCGTGGAGGTACCTATTTTAGGGTTTTACATATGTAACTTAATATTTTGGGTCGGAAGTTTTTGTGTCCGATTTCTGTTTATCTGATTTTGATATTACGATCACGGTAGCTAGTTTCTAGGTATTCGTGTGTTTGCTTTTAAACCTTATGTTGTTAAAGATATTTAAATGATATTTTAAGGATATTGGGGGAGTTGTTTAAGAAATTTATAATGAATTTAATCTCGGCAAGTATCTTTATTATGTGAGTTGCTTATGGAATCTATAAATTCATTTATGTTAAAAGGTTGTTTGTAATCTTTGTTGCTTGCATTAAAATTCAGCTTATGTTTTTTTGTTCCATTTTGATTAACATCTTGGAAATTCTGTTTGTACTTTACGATGGAGGAATTTGGTTTAAAGAATTCGGCCAGAAGAATTACGATATCCTTTTTTGTTATTTTCTTTTATATTTGTAGAAAGTGATTTTGTGAGGTAATAGATTTTTGCCAGCAATTTTCCACATATTTCAGACTTTTTTTGTTTTTTGCCAAGGGAGTTTATTTTATTTATGTAATGTCTCCATGATTCTCTTTTGGCTTCTTTGTAGTTGCTACGTCTTATTGCTCTATATAGTTTGAATAGATTTAAATTATCTATTGTAGGTTGATATGAAATTTTCGTAGTTCTGCTCTACGTAATCTTATTTTCTTGTAATATTCGTCGAACAATGGTCTTTGATGTTTATTTGATTTACTGATTTTTGGCATACATTTTCTCGCAAGTGCTATTAATGTTTCAGAGAAATATTCAATAGATCTTTTTCTGTTTATCTAAGTTTTTTGACGGCATGTTTTTTTGTTTTGTTTTTTAATATTCACTCCAGTCTGCTTTGTTTAGTTTCTATCGAGGGAGATGCTTTTCATTTGGTTCTGAACTCTGAGTATAATTGGCTAGTGATCACTGCCGCATGTATCGTCCAGTGCTTACCAATTGTAATCCACAAAACAGGGGTCGTGCAGTGATAAGTCAATAGCTGAGTACGTACCTCATGCAAATTTATTAGACTTATTTAGTAAACATGTCACTGCTAATTACATTCTCCAGGTGTCTCCCTCTTTTTGTCATTTCTTGGATCACCATATAACATAGTGACTATATCACAGTAACTCATCTAATAATATGAATGGTTTTTTTATATTAGTTTATTTAGATCGGTTTCTTTTCTGGGAGCATGAGGAGAGATAAATAAAGGAGATGTTAACGGTTTTATGTTGGATAGTTTTTGCAGCAACTGCTTGTAAATTGGTTGTTAGAAATATTTTACTTTGGTGAGGGGTTCATTTCTGATTAGGATTGATACTCCCCCAAATGCTCTGTTGAGGGTCATGTATATATGTGTATATATATATATATATATATATATATATATATATATATATATATTATATATATATTATAATTTTCTTTTTTATAGATACAAATATTTAAGTAAATGCTCTGTTTATAATAAACAGTATTAAACAACATTTACCTTTTACAGAGCATTTACTTAAATATTTGTATCTATAAAAAGAATGTCTAAACATAAAATGTCTTAAAATAACTGTCGGACTTTGTCCATTTCATAATATATATATATATATATATATATATATATATATATAATCATGTTTCTTGAAAGTAAATGACTGCTGGAATTTGATTCGTTCTAAGTACGAATAATTCATTTATGTTTGCTTTTAGGCCTCGACAATTCATCACGCTTGTCCAATGTGTGTTTAGTGGATGAAGTGTCCATAAATTTCTATGCTCTTTTTTGTTACCAGTTTGTTTCTTGTCATGTATAGCTCTCCGGCGTTCTTTTGTTTTTTCTTACCCGTTTGGCCTTGTTTGATTTTTCATTAGTATATTTTGGAAATCTTTGGCTTATGACCATTCCCTTATTTTAGGTAGGATAGAGTTTTGTTAATCTATGTCCATTTCTCTTGGTTCTTCAATAATATAACGGGTTGGGGAATACTTGGGGTGTTCTTCAGTATCAGTCTATATTTCTCAAGGATGCATGGCACAGTGGATAAAGGCGTTAGTTAGATCACAGGGAACAAAGAGTGTGAGTTCAATACCTGGTAAAGACGGTCGAGAACTTGAAGAGGGGAATTAACAGGAGATAATTGATAATTGACATCCATTAGACATAGCACGTGGAACCAGAACAGTCTACCACAGCGAGCGAAATAAAGGGTTCAGTTCGACATTCCAAGCACCTAACGAAGGCCGTAGTGTACAACGGCCGAAACGTTGTGATACATATGGCATACAATGATGTGGATGATAGTCCGAGCAATGTAAATTGTGTTGGGGAGTTCTATTTCGAAGCATATTTTGTAATTTTTATTGGTTCTTTCAGTGTTATTTTTTTTGTCCTTATAGATTCTTTTGTGTTTGAGGTTGGCGGGATAGGATTGTTTTGACTACGAGAGTTTGGTTGATATGTGATATAGTAAATTTTAATAGCTGTATTAGATTTTTTAATTCATTTATTCGAAATTTAAGGGTTTTTTTTTTCTCTTTAATGTCTTGTTGGTTATTTGTTATTTTAGAAATATTTGTATATGATGCTGAAGTTCCGACCTCTTTTCTACCTTCTTTTTACGAGATGTTTTCTGTGTATTTTGTTATTATCTACTTTTCCTTTTTGCAGATCTTACTATTTGGAATCTGCTGAGTGGTTTTATTTGAATTTTGCACATAAAAGAGGCGTTTCACAGGGTGACTCCTGATCAGACTCAAATTCCCCACATCTTCGACAGACTTGTATTCTCGTCCATTGATCTTGTAGATGGCCAAATCTGACATTTGTGACATCTACGGGGATTAGGGGTTTATAGCTCTACCTTGGCTATTGTGTATCCTATTCTTATTGCTTCCATTAGGGTAAGTTCGTTGAATGTCAAAGTGTATGTGTTTATTGACTTGTCATTTTTTTTTATTTGTATTCTTTTGACGTGTGAGCAGAGAAATAGCACTGGCCATTTTATTACTCCATTAGAAAAGCTAAGAAACCTTTACTTTCATGTTGCTTATTCGATTGATTTTTAAAGTTTTTGCGTCTTTTGGGATTTTACTTGAATTAGATTTTTTTTACTGGTTTTTGTTCTATCATGGCTGATATAACCATTTGTAACACAAAGGTTGGCACTTGTTATTTCATCTTATAATGAATCTATGACTATGATAATTTTTTTTTCACTTTCTGTGAGAGGTTTTCATACTGTCTCTTGGATAGTTTATAAGAATTAAAAAAAAATTGTAGTCACCTACTGTGCTCCCAACCTTTATCAGATTTCCTTAAAGAACACTATCAGGGGTGGGTGGACTAATCTCATTCATCCTGATCTATCAGGATTACATAGACGGTATAGTCGTGCTGAAAGTCGCTCTGAGGACCTGCATTGCAAAACCATACCTACCCAATTATAGTATGGTATAAGGATTCCACAGCCGTATCACAGCGATTCTTTTTACATCCCAACAAGCCTTTGCCACTATGTGACTAGCCGATTGGACTTGGCTATTTCATCTGTCTATCCCTGTTAGACGGGTATTGCGATGTTCTGGAAATTACTGGCTATTTTACACCAGATCAGGAGTCACACAGCCACCAGGTATCTGTCCTCTGGCGTCACGGATCACAGACCACAGCAAACAGGTGGTCCCATTGAGAGCAATTTGTAGTTTTGTGGAATCGGTTCTAATAAATTTGCGCTTTGTATATTGCAAATTCATAGTTATTTTTGTATGGACAGCATGTTTAGGCATAGCGCTTTGCCTAAACATAGTTTGCGGATTAGGATTTTTGATTGTTAGTTTAAAAGCTGTCTTTAATTTCGATAGATTTTATTGAGATATTTTTCCTAAAGGCACCAACCCAAGTATAATCGGAGAGGTTATAGGATTATCGTATAAGCTGACGGAATGCAGATGAATAAATCCATCTGGCTTCCTATACTCTGCCTAGTAGAATTTAATTTCCTTCCCATGACATAGGTGAAATTTTGAAAAAAAAAAAAAAAAAAAGAAAGAAAGATTGCAGTTTAGCTAATTTTCCTATGATCATTAGTAATGTCTCTTAGGAAAGTGTATTTTCGGTAATATTTTGACCCCAGACTGGGAGTCAACTATTTGTCCATAACTGGGACCCTAACAGACGCTACCACCCCGGGTCAGGGTGAACTGGGGAACGAAGGGGTTACACGCTTCTCAAAAACTTCCGATGAGAAACCTTGCTCTCGAATGTAGTTTATCTTTATACCCTGTACGGAACAATCGTTAAAAGTCTATAAATAATCACAAAGAATTGTATCAAATAACATAGGTATCTCCAGGAGATCGCTAAAAAAAAATAAATAGAATAAAAAAATAAAAATAAAAAAGAGCATAGTATGATGATAAAGACGCAAAACTTGACGAAAACAAAATTTTATCACCTAAATGTTTGTTACTATTAAGACGAAAAGATCAAAAGTTTATTTTTGTAGAACATTCTGGATTTTGATTTTAAAATCCTTGTTTATTTGTATCACCGGAACTAGTAAAATAACATATACAATTTTTAGTACGTTTACACATTAATTTGGAAAAACTTGTAAAAATAAAAGTAATTGTTAAATGTTAATAGAACTTTCAGAAACTATTCAGAGATAATCGAAATTCTATTTTTTTTTATTAAAGTCATGGCAGAAATATTTTTTATATATATATATTTATTACCCCGCATAACTAATTTTATGAAAACTCGAAATTCGATTGAATCCACTTTAGTAATGACAATAGTTAAAAGCATGTATATTTTTGTTTTTAATTGGACCCCGTCTACCTGAAAATCAGCTCCGAATTATAACATACAAAAATCAAAACAAAAATATTATTTAATTTCATTTTAGTTGTTTTTATGATTATGGACAATATTTTCTGAAAGCAAAAAAAAAAAAATGTTTTCGATGAAAAATGAATTTTTAATACAATTATTTATTTTTTTAAATTATAATAGATTTTTTACATTTAAGTTGTTAAAATATAATAAAACCAGTTGAAAGCCGCATTCACTTTCGTAAATGCCCTTATGTGATAGATCATTTTCAGGTCGTTGTAAATTGTATCGTCATGACTAATCAGAAGACCCGCTGTAAATAGGAAATGTAATTTTGTGCTTATAATAGGGTTGTAATTATAAAGTACGGAAGACCAACCAGAATACAATTAAGTTACGTTATTTGAGTTAAGCATTGTTCTCCGCTGTTAAGGCCTTTACTTTTGCGAAACACGTGTGGAGAAGTTAATTTGATTTTTCAATTTCAACTGAGAAGGGTACCTACAAGTATCAGTATCATCTTATGAAATTTATATGATCTTATTTTTATATTAATCTCAGTTATGACATTTTACCATAAACGAAATATCAAAATTAATAAAATGAATGGAAATAAAAATAACAGTAAAATGTAATAAATGTACATAAAATTATAGTACTTTATGTACACTTTTGGTAAAATTTCATAAGATACCTATAAATTAATCAGATACCTTTCTTATGAAAATTAATCTCATTCTTAACATTCTTATTTTAATTTCTTTATAACATTTTCCATAAAGCATCGTCAACGTAAAGGTGAAAGCTAAGTACAAAAACCAAAAAAGTTAGAACGCTGAAAGATTTCCTTAAAAATAACGAGGAAAATAATTTGTTCACTTAAATCTAAATAATTTAACTTTTCTCCTTCCGTAGAACAAATTATCCTCACGTAATCCATCAATATTCATCACCTGTTAAGTGATGCGAAAGGTTATGACCTGCTTCTTTTTATTTTTCAAATTACAACATTTCAGCGCAGAAGCTTTGCTTGGTTCAAAATGATTTAAATAAACATTATAATTTCTGATTTTCTTAAAATAAGTTTTGAAAAATGATAATTGATTTTTAAAAGAATTTCAAACTGAGATTTTCATTTTTTATAAAATGGAAAATATGGTTGCCAGAATCGATTATCTCTCAATTTTACTGACTTTAAAAAAAAAAAAAAGAACGTGCTAGGAACGATTAAAAATGTAAAAAAATACTCCCAAAATACTTTGATCTTTCCTCTTAATAATAAACATTTAGACGATAATTTTTCTTTCAAGTTTGGCGTCTTTTTCATCATGCTATGCTCTTTTTTTAGCGATCCTGTGGAGGTACCTAAAATAACATCACTTTAAGACTAACAGCTAAAATTGTTAACACATGAATCCTTAAGAGAAAATAATGATAATCAAGATGATGCTGGTATTCCACACTGCAAATAAAAGTTTAGGAAGAAACCCCCAGCATTCCTGAAAAGATCTACGGCTACTGAACTTGAAAACATTTTCGTGAAAAAATATTTCGAAAGATTTTATAAAATTTCAGCTGCTAGCAGTAATGGTTGTTCAGTCAAAGAAAGCCAGAATTTTCGTTATAAGGAAATGGTTATTATTACCATTACTTCCACGAGGAGAATACAATATATAAACGTAAGGAAATGAATGATTCTCTTGCCAACATGATCATACACTTTTGGTGCAATGTTTAGTATGGTCTCTTTGCATCGACTTATTATCAGAATATACTCAAGTAATATACTCTTGAATAAAAACTGATTTCTAAAAAACTGATTTCTAAAAAACTCTTTATATCAGAACCGTTCATTAAAGACAAAAGATAGACAAAGATGTTATTTAAAGTTTTAGCTAATGTTACTTGATTCGACACAAGCTAAAATGTCTGAAACCAACATTTTCAACTGAATCTGAACAACACGATCTCCGGAATTAATGTAAAAATTATACGCCAATAGTTTAGTAATATATTTTCTATCGTTATGCGCATTAACCGGCCTTATCGGGTCGTCAAGAAGATCCCAGACTTGCCATGATAGCCGTCATTGTGGAGTTACATGGACTGATACATTATCCATTTGAGATGTGATACCATCATCTTCCGTCAGTCGATTTAGTAAAGATACAATATGTAGAATTATATCCGTTCATTTGACTCCTGATTCAATCCAATTTTAGCATCAGTTGTTAGAGGAAAGGATATACAATATTGCTTCGTGTTCACTCACTTATGTGCCATGGGCGATACAGGACTCAAACCCACGAGATTTAAGCCACCCCTTTTCATTTAGGATCGTCAAAATTCTGACCAGTACTGTAGGGTATGCCATTTTTGCCTAACCTACACATTCTATAACATAATTGATTGCTTGTAAAATCCTACTAAAGGAGGCTGTTATATAGATAGAGTATTTAATTAATGCATTTATTATATATATATATATATATATATATATATATATATATATATATATTTAAGGAAACGGTTTTTACTCAGAGAAATGCTAGCACAAGATGTTTTAATTTTTAAAAAAATGTTAAAATACAACATAATTAGAATAATTCTTACGGTTATTGTGAAAATGTAGATTATTTCTTGTAAAAAAAAAAAAAAAAAAAAAAGGAAATATAAAATTTTCCGAAAATCTCCGTTATGGTTTTAGTGGTAGAAATAAAAAAAAATCTAATAGTCAGTGGGCGTAGATAGATAAGTGTACCCAAATTTAGGCAAGTGATTAATACCCGTGAATGCAGGCACAACAGATACTCTTAAATTCGAACGAAATGCAATTCGACGTGTGTGTGTTGTGAAGAGAAATACTGGTTACATAGAAATCTCTTCATCCGATATTATGCGGCATTTAACTAATTTTATAATATTTTAACAACTTAAATGTAAAATCTATTATAATTAATGAAATAACAAATAATTGTATTAAAAATTCATTTTTCATCGAAAATTTGAAATTAAATAATATCTTTGTTTTATTGAGTTTTGTATGTTACAATTCAGAGCTGATTTTCAGGTACTGCGTATCCAATTAAAAACAAAAAAAAAAAAATGATTGGCATTCCTCAAAACCCTGTGCTTTTAATTATTGTAATCACTAAAACCGATGCGATCGAATTTCTAGATTTTTCTTAAAATTAGTTATGGGGGGGGTAATAAATATTTAAAAAAAAAAATTCTACCATGACTTTCATAAAAAAAAAAATTTATAACAATTTCGATCATCTGTGAATAGTTTCTGAAAGTTTCATTAACATCCGATAATTATTTCTATTTTTGCACGATTTTTCAAATTAATGTGTGTCATACCAAAAAAACGTGCTAAAAATTGTCTATGTTATTTACTTGTTCCGCTGATACAAATAGAAAAAAGGTTTTTTTAATCAAAATTTAGAATGTTCTAAAAAGAAGGAAAATTTTTAAAAAATAATTAAAAAAAAAACTTTGGTCTTTCCTCTTAATAATAACATAAGCATTTAGACAATAAAATTTAGTTTTCGGCAAGTTTGGCGTCTTTTTCATCAAGCTATGCTCTTTTTTTAGCGATTTCGTGGAGGTACCTATCATAACTCATCTATACTTATGGATGCAAAAGATAAAAATATCCGCAAATGTTCGTAGTTTTTGATAGATATATGAATTACTCTTTATACACCAGCCACCAAGGTTTATTACTGACCCTATCTTAGAACGAGGATATTTCATTTTATATTCGGTCACCAATATTTAAGTTTCTCAGAGACAAATTTTCAAAAATAATTTACTCTGTTGTAGCCGTTCAGGATGTGGACGATCAGACCTCTACAATTTTTCTTTGGCATTTCCAAGTGATAATCAATATAACGCTTCCGCTATCCAATTATTATTCTTGCTCTGACATTAATCAAAATCTTCGTTTCTGGCTAAATTCTTCTAATTCTCGTGCCTTTCTTGTGCAATGTTAAATTCCCTAAACCGTTCTCATGTCTCCAGCTGTTTGTAAGCAGCATTTTCTTTTCGTCCATGTTAGTTTTAATTTTAGGATAATACCATACATTTTCTCCCCATTGTATTTTCAGCATTCGTCTGTAGAACAAATCTTGTTTTGTTTCTTATGTTTGTTGTTTGTTTAGCATCATATGGGTTACTTAATGGCGAAATTTAAATATCACGCACACAACATTATACTTTCAACTAAAGATAACTGGTACATAAATTTATACTCTCACGGTAAATGTATTTTTTTTTAGATATATAGTTTGTAGATCAAAAATGTACCAGTAATTTTATTATAAAATGTATTTTTACATATTTTTCAGGTATAGCATTGATTACCCTTTTGCTATACAAATGTATTGGTCATTTTATTATAAAAATATACTGTAGATGTTTTGTGCGAGCTCACTATTTAACCATATCTGGGGTCCGTACAGTTTTAACCTAGGACCAAAAGCAGTTAAGAGGTAGTTTATTGTTCCTGAAAACCTCTAATCTCTGGATCAGAGGCTTTGATGCACGATTTATTTTATCGTCATAACATAAATACCGTTTCCTATTTTAGGAAATTGTCTATCATCGGGCAAATGATATTCCATAGCATTTCAGCACATTTTCTGTTTCTAAGGACATTTACAATTCTCGGAAACTTGTTCTAGATTTCGGAAACTTGTTCTAGATTTCGGAAACTTGTTCTAGATTTCGGAAACTTGTTCTAGATTTCGGAAACTTGTTCTAGATTTCGGAAACTTGTTCTAGATTTCGTTGTTCTAGATTTCGGAAACTTGTTCTAGATTTCGGAAACTTGTTCTAGATTTCGGAAACTTGTTCTAGATTTCGGAAACTTGTTCTAGATTTCGGAAACTTGTTCTAGATTTCGGAAACTTGTTCTAGATTTCGGAAACTTGTTCTAGATTTCGGAAACTTGTTCTAGATTTCGGAAATTTTCTAGATTTCGGAAACTTGTTCTAGATTTCGGAAACTTGTTCTAGATTTCGGAAACTTGTTCTAGATTTCGGAAACTTGTTCTAGATTTCGGAAACTTGTTCTAGATTTCGAAACTTGTTCTAGATTTCGGAAACTTGTTCTAGATTTCGGAAACTTGTTCTAGATTTCTGGATTTCGAAACTTGTTCTAGATTTCGGAAACTTGTTCTAGATTTCGGAAACTTGTTCTAGATTTCGGAAACTTGTTCTAGATTTCGGAAACTTGTTCTAGATTTCGGAAACTTGTTCTAGATTTCGGAAACTTGTTCTAGATTTCGGAAACTTGTTCTAGATTTCGGAAACTTGTTCTAGATTTCGGAAACTTGTTCTAGATTTCGGAAACTTGTTCTAGATTTCGGAAACTTGTTCTAGATTTCGGAAACTTGTTCTAGATTTCGGAAACTTGTTCTAGATTTCGGAAACTTGTTCTAGATTTCGAAACTTGTTCTAGATTTCAAACTTGTTCTAGATTTCGGAAACTTGTTCTAGATTTCGGAAACTTGTTCTAGATTTCGGAAACTTGTTCTAGATTTCGGAAACTTGTTCTAGATTTCGGAAACTTGTTCTAGATTTCGGAAACTTGTTCGATTTCGAAACTTGTTCTAGATTTCGAAACTTGTTCTAGATTTCGGAAACTTGTTCTAGATTTCGGAAACTTGTTCTAGATTTCGGAAACTTGTTCTAGATTTCGGAAACTTGTTCTTCAGATTTTCGGAAACTTGTTCTAGATTTCGGAAACTTGTTCTAGATTTCGGAAACTTGTTCTAGATTTCGGAAACTTGTTCTAGATTTCGGAAACTTGTTCTAGATTTCGGAAACTTGTTCTAGATTTCGGAAACTTGTTCTAGATTTCGAAACTTGTTCTAGATTTCTTGTTCTAGATTTCGAAACTTGTTCTAGATTTCGGAAACTTGTTCTAGATTTCGGAAACTTGTTCTAGATTTCGGAAACTTGTTCTAGATTTCGGAAACTTGTTCTAGATTTCGGAAACTTGTTCTAGATTTCGGAAACTTGTTCTAGATTTCAAGCACCTTCAACATTCATTGTCAGAGTTTGCGGTGTCCGATTTTAGAGAGATGAAAGTTACATTTCAGCACCTCATGTTCATAATCGTTGATAGATATGTGAATTTAGTTTTGTATACCATATATATCAAGGGGTATCACACATTGTATAGATCTTAGAACGAGGACGTTCACTGGTATAACTAGTTTTCTCAGTTCCCATAGGTGAATAGTGATCGCCTCGCAAATGTAATTCACCACATGTAAATTAAACGGCAAATATATTCGACTAGCAAACAGGTTACAACGACGGCATACTGGCTTCTAATCAATTGCTAATGCAAGAGAGTTAAGCATGTACTTTCATCAGATATACAGAATACACCCTTAAAAATATCGATTATTTGTACGCTCTTTGTTATCAACTATAATTATTCAGTTGCTGTAACATTAGACTGAAGACGATAAAGTCCTTCAGATCAATCCATGACTTCGGAGATGATATCGATTCTTATTTTACAATATTTCAGTAGAGAGTTAAGGGTAAAGTGTTCTTTATTAGGCTGACGTGTATTTTAACAACAATCATCAAATTAATCGAATTTATATTCGGCGTTGAGAGACGCCGATAAAATATTTGTAAAACAATCTAATTTTGTTTAAAACAAGAATGCTACTTCTCTTTAGATTATTGAAACTTTGCAATGAAGCAATCTTGAATTAGAAGTCTTATCAGGCTTCATGATTGGCGACCATATTCTTAACTGCATTACATACATAGAAAGGAAACTAAAAATTATTTTTAATCTATCCACTGCAAGGAAGAAGATAATGCCACTAAGGCGCAAGAGGCCATCAATAGAAAGAAAGAAAGAATGTGGTTGTCAATAAAATGAAGAGCTGAAAATACTATTTACAAGATGAAAACACAAAAATCAGATACGCAAATCTATCTAGTAAATGTATATACAGGACAGAAAAATACAACAGCGAAATCTGAAAGCGCATTGTGATAGTGAATAATGCCTTCTAAAAGCTTAGCAAAGTATTAACAAACAGGAAATACTTATTTCAAACAAAGAGACTACTTAACTTTGCAATATCAGTTTCCAACATGGCAGTTAAATTTGGACAGTCCAACAGATGAGACCTGAGGCCAAAAATGTGGCTCTAGAAAAGGATGCTGGTAATACCATGAACTGAATATGTGAGCAACGACGGAATAGTACTATAAAGAGGCAGTTGAAATGTCTAAGGCATATAATGAGTAAAGAGCTCGGAAAATTTGAAACTCACAGAATATACAAGAGCAGTTAACAGTCTGATGACATCGTAATTTTTTTAATCATATCAACAAATGGAAAGCAGTAAAGACACTATGACTCGAGAGATTACTGATTATGAAACCATATGAAATAGAAGAGAAACATTATGAGCGAGAAAAAAGAGTAAACAAGAAGAAGGATAACAATGGACAATGATGTTCAAAAGTTTAAAAAAGCAATGTTCTCTGGAAGCATGGAGCCGAGAGAGCGTTCCACAAGAGAGACTTAGAATAGACCTAACTGTTATAGCCTACTCAATCCAACTCTGAAATGACAAAACCTAATCGTAAATCAAGTAGTGCGCTTAAATTTATGAAGTCTATGTAGCACAGAGTACATTTCATCTGACCAGTTACCATGAAAGTATTTACAGAAAAGACACAGCAAAACTAGATTACAAAATGGAGAAAGTAAAGCCATGGCCTGAGGTCAAAACCAATAATATTACTGATTCTTTATTTTATCAAGGATATCTAAATGTACATCAGGAGCATCTGAGTTTATGTTACAGCAATATTCAGAACATGGACGAATGGTAAACTTATAAATATTCAAGATAGATCCAGGAGAGAAAAATAATCCTTTCCATAGAGGAAACATTCATAGACTGATCAGTTAACGTTTCTGTAGGTTGAGATTTATAAAATTAATGAAAATAGAGTTGTTATTATTTACCGACCCTTTTAGTATTGGCCAGTGATTCCTCTCTAATCTTTTGTTTATTAATGTTTCGAAAGTTCAGTCTATGATTAGACTATTATTTTCCCTTTATGCAACAATTTAGCTGATATTGCTTTTGAAAGTTTTCGAAAGAAATTGATTTGAAATATACATTAGAAATTAAAGTTTCCAGGTTTTTCAGAGTGAGAGACAAAGGAAAAGAGAGACAAAGGAAAAGAGAGACAAAGGAAAAGAGAGACAAAGGAAAAGAGAGACAAAGGAAAAGAGAGACAAAGGAAAAGAGAGACAAAGGAAAAGAGAGAAAAGACTATGCATGCTGAGAGAGAGAGAGAGAGGGGAAGTGAAGTGTAGAATGTCCAGAGAGAGAGAAAGTGTAGAATGTCCAGAGAGAGAGAGTGTGTAGAATGTCCAGAGAGAGAGAGAGAGAGTGTGTAGAATGTCCAGAGAGAGAGAGAGAGAGTGTGTGGAATGTCCAGAGAGAGAGAGAGAGAGAGTGTAGAATGTCCAGAGAGAGAGAGAGAGAGAGAGAGAGAGTAGAATGTCCAGAGAGAGAGAGAGAGAGTGTAGAATGTCCAGAGAGAGAGAGAGAGAGGAAGTGTAGAATATCCAGAGAGAGAGAGAGAGAGAGGAAGTGTAGAATGTCCAGAGAGAGAGAGAGAGAGGAAGTGTAGAATGTCCAGAGAGAGAGAGAGAGAGGAAGTGTAGAATGTCCAGAGAGAGAGAGAGAGTGAGAAAGAGAGAGAGGAAGTGTAGAATGTCCAGAGAGAGAGAGAGAGAGATTAGACAAAACATGAACAGAGAGAGAGACAGTCAGACAGACAGATATATAGAAAGAGAGAAACTAGATTAGATATGTCATAAAAGGGATTCTTTGACTTCTAAGTATTGAATACCTCACTTCTATGCCATGAAATTCATGAACCAAAATTTTTAATCTGCTATGATATTATCGGGTAAATGCATCGTGGGTTAAAATCTTGGTTCGAGAAATTGGTAGTAGAATAATTGTGCGATCAATCTTCTTCTGATCGTACTGATTCAGACAAAACTTAGCGCCCATTATATGAGTATTGCTAAAAGGGACAAGATGAGATATCTCTAGACATGGGCAGTGGAAACAGAACCTGTCAATCTTGATTGATTAAATAAAAGCCTCAGTTCGAAATCCCTTGATAGTTACACAGATCGACATACGTGAAAATAAGTCCAAAACGTTGTGATCGTAACAACAAATAAGGATATTCATCCAAATGTTAACATAAATAATTCCAGAAATTCGAGGAAAAAAAAAAGAAAAAACAGGAAAGAAAGAAAAAAAAACAAAAGAGATAAGAAAAAGAAGCCCGTCAAAACAAATAGCATAAGAACGGAACGACTCTTAACAAAAGATCTTTACATTCCGTAACTGAAGACTCAATTAAAGACGCATATTCCTGGAAGATGTACATATAAAAGATTGTTTGATGTGAACATATCAAAATCAGAACTAAATTATTCCGCTATTATATTAAAGAAAGCTTAGAAAATATAGAACTGAATTTCTAGATTTTAATTTCAAACGTTTCGACAATTATTATTCTGTTCTATGTCCTTTCATTACGCGAATCATCATGGCTTTCCAAAATGCTCTACCATGACAAACTCTAAGCAAGACGTGTGTTCTTACTATCGCTACCAGTTCTTGTTTTGCCATCCATGTGCACAAGTAATTTAGGTTGGTTACTCATCGTTTCTCTTTGGACATCTTGCTTTTAATATGGCCCGAGAGTTTCAATTTTTCTATGCTCACTTTCCTCAAATGTACCAGATATTTCAAGTATTATTTTCAAATTTTTAATACGTCATCTTTATTCCCAGTATCCTTCTGTAGGAGCACATCCGTTACCTCATATCATCTGAGCTATTTACCAAGATTCACTGATATATTGTAAGATTGATATTACATGAGATTTTTGGAAGAATTACTACATTAAACATTAACCTCATGCCACAGGTGATGCTAAATTATCGTTGTGTGTGCTAATCTTATTCTCACTACTAAATAAAGTTTAATAAATTAGTCTAAAAAAACAAAAAAAAAAACACACAAAACAACCACCTAACGTTAACATGTAACTGAGGAAGGGCTTATTGAATTTGCTTTAATCACTTGCGAAATAAGAGCCGCTTCGTCAATAAAATTATATGATTAACTTGTTTCGTGATAGAAACATTATTGCCAACATGCCAGTGTACTACAAGTATATTAGGATATCAAATGCATTGACTTTCAATCTCTAGTTTCAAATGTTTAAAGAAAATTTCCTAATTCAGACTTGCAGGCGCCTCCTTTATTTCATCTTGTATACAAAATATGACGACAAACAATTATCAGTTTTCATGATTTGTAATTGTTAATTATAAGATCTGAATAAAATGATCAGATTCTGTTAAGACGGGGATTTATGTCTCAACATTTGGATTTTTTCCTTTATAGTTTGTCCTGATACTATTTGCCCTCATTCGATTATACATTAAACGCTTGATCTTTATTTTTTCTGTTTTTAAAATTTTTGTTATTGTATTTCTTTTTTTTTTTTCGCTTCATATTTGTTCTAGTCATTTTCGACTTCAGGCAGTTCCACTACACACACACACACACACATATATATATATATATATATATATATATATATATATATATATATATATATATATATATATATATTCCACTAATAATTATAGTCGGTTGGTAAAAAAAAAAAAAACGGATGAAAATTTGCAAGTATATCAAAAATTAATATCCGAGGAAAAAGTTAGTTTAAACAAATAAAAAAAAAATAAAGATTTTTTTTAGCGCGTTGTAAATTGTATCATTTTGACTAATCAGAAGATCCCCAGTAATTAAGAAATGTAATTTTGTGCTTATAATCGAGCTGTAATTATAAAATACGGAAGACCAACCAGAATATAATTAAGTTGCGTTATTTGAGTTAAGCATTGTTCTCCGCTGTTAAGGCCTTTACTTTTGCGAAACACGTGTGGAGAAGTTAATTTGATTTTTCAATTTCAACTGAGAAGGTTACCTACAAGTATCAGTATCATCTTATGAAATTTATATGATCTTATTTTTATATTAATCACAGTTACGACATTTTTCCATAAATGAAATATCAAAATTAATAATAAAATGAATGCAAATACAAATAACAGTAGAATGTAATAAATGTACATAAAATTATAGTATTATATGTACAATTCTGATAAAATTTCATAAGAAAGGTACCTATAAATTAATTAGATACCTTTCTTAAGAAATATGAAATTTAATGTCACTCTTAACAGTTTTATTTTAATTTCTTTACAATATATTTCCCATAAAGCATCATAAACGTAAAGGTGAAAGCTAAGTACAAAAAAAAAAAAAATTAGACCGCTGAAAGTTTTCGTTAAAAATAACGGGATAAATAATTTGTTCACATAAATGTAAATTATTTCACTTTTCTCCTTCCGTAGAACAAATTAGCTTCATGGAATTCGTAAATATATCATTCATCACATGTCAAGAGACGCGAAAGTTTATGACCTGCTTTGTTTTATTTTCAAATTACATCTTTTTGGCTCAAAAGCTAAGTTAAGTTTGGTTCAAAATATTTTAAATAAACATTATAATTTCTGATTTTCTTAAAATAAGTTTTGAAAAATGATAATTGATATTTAAAAAATTTCAAAGTCAGATTTCAGTTTTTTTAAAATGGAAAAAAATGGTCAATTTTGCTGACTCAAAAAAAAAAAGATTTTTAACGAAAATTTCGGACGTGCTAGGAACGATTAAAAATGGAAAAAAATACCCCAAAAATACTTTTTGACCTTTCCTCTTAATAATAACAAACATTTAGACGATAAAATTTTGTTTTCGTCAAGTTTGGCGTCTTTTTCATCATGCTATGCTCTTTTTTTAGCGATCTCGTGGAGGTACCTAATTTAACACGACTTCGATAATTTTAATTTGATTGATTTTATTTGTTTTCGAACTTGCAATTCACTCGATTTTTTCCATTTCTTTTAACTTGAGACTAGGTCACCTTAAACTGTTTGCACCTTTCCATGTCTACACAAGTATTCCTCACTTGATTTTATTTTTGTATTGGCACTCGTATATTTTAAAGGATTACATTAATTCATTTGTATTGACATTGTTTCTTTTCCTTCGACCTTTTCATTTGTGACCTCACAGATGTTCTCATTGCCAGAATTCTTTACTTTTTTCGTTTTTTTTTTTTAATTCTGGCTCTCAAAATTCAGTGTGTTTTTTTTTATCTTATCTTTCTTGTCACTGAGCATCTTCATTTTTGTTTTGTCTTGAAAATTCAGTTCATATTAATCCTGCAATGCGTTTATTTGGTATATTCCTGGTTCGTTCTCTTCACTATTTCTTTTGTCGAGTTGATACTGCTTATCTCTATTTGATTTCTGTATTTCTCATATTTTGACATTCATTCTTTCTACGAGATCACATTACTTCTTTAATTTCTCTTGACACTGGTTCTCCTTATTCGGTTTCCCTATCTTCCTTGACTGATTCTCTTCACTAGTTTACTTTAGTACTAATCTGTAACCATATCCCTGTTTGTAACACTGATAATCATTGTGAGATGACACAATCTCTGGAGAACGTACATTGTAATCCGAAAACAAAACCTTATCAATCACGCCACTTATTAGACTTAACTGTCACTAGTCTATATGAATGAAGTTGTGCCTTATGTAAAAATGCTTTTTTTGTGTAGTAAGAATAAAGAAAATCTTAAGATATTTAATGTAATGTCGACGTAAGGCTTCATCATTAAAGATGCAATGGCTTATTGGAAGATATTTCTCTTTCTCTAGCCACTATTCTATCTTTAGCTGATAATAATATAATCATTCTTTATAAACATTTATGTCATTCGTTACAAAGCTTCATAATAACGAGCCCCTAAATGTTTATTAACACGACTATCGCAAACGAAACCCCTTCAGCTGTTGAAAACTTTTCCTGTGAAACATTTGTCGAGAAATATGAGCGGGAAATCTTTGAAGTAATTTCAAATTGTTCAATTCTTCATCGCTTGTATCAGGTGAGGCATCTATATTTTATTATAAAATGTTTTAGGTTTTTTTTAATTGAAGATTTAAAGGATGTTCATTATATATAATATTAGTGGTCAATATATATATATATATATATATATATATCTCCAAGAGGATAGAATCGAGGTAGAACTCGATGTCAAGGACAGAGTAAGAATTTAATATAAAAGGCTCAAACAATAATATTCTTTCTTTTTGAATTTGTAGGTCTGATGAATTGGATCGTGATTACGATTCCAATATAATAAATTATAACCATGGAATACTAATGTTTGAGCCTTTATATAACTTAAAATTCAAAACGGCCATTCCAATCTTTCGACAAAGCCTTTAATCTATTCTCAACGAAAGTCCATGACTTCCCCTCGTCACTCAAATTGTACCATTAAATCATAAGTACTTTTTCCAGGTCGCACGCTGTAGTTTAGCATGCGAGCAACACTACTTCCTATATAGGCCATATCTTAAAGTGTACAGGATTAATGTCAGATCTTGGAGGCAATTTGACGAATATATCTCTTGCACCAGACCTGCGTCAAATTTGCTTTTTGGGCGTAAGTTCCGTATGGATTAAAATATAGCGGCTTCCAAATGTTGACAACCAGAGAAAAGTCTCTGAAACTTGATAGTCAACTGGTATTACTTTTCACTCTTTCAATGAACACCAAGACAAATTCGAAACATTAAAAGCAACAGCAGCACAAACCATGCTACTGGTTGGTTCGTATAACTTGAAATGTGTTCCGATACCTTTGGTAAGTTTTCCCTATGAAATGGCCTTACCCTATCGTTTTCGTAGTTGACGACAACCTCCAGTGTTAAAGACTTGGCGTCGAACAAAACGAAGACACTTTGCGGCACGCTGGATATCAGCCAAATGGCGATAGGTAATACTCGAGAAATCGTAATGCTCTCTCTAGCAGGATTCGAATCTGACGTGCTTTTAATCAGTTAGACTACGAAAAGTGTCGTCGATTAAGCATGTGTGTATATTTTGATTTTAAGCATTGGGATAAAATTTTTACGCATGAATTTAGGAAAACAATGATTGGTCAGTCATTAAATTACGCTACTCTTCGAATTTCATGTGAAAATGTTCTAAAAGTTTACGTTCTTGACTTTTACCAGCTAAGAGCCGCTATGTCAGTGTTAAAGGAAAATTATATGCAGTACCTTCATATTCCATTGTTAAGAAATTTTATTTCGACATCTTCCTAAGAATCACTGCTTTGTGGAACAGAGTTCCGAGAATAAGCTTTGACTCTACTCATAATTTCAATTCTAGGGTCAACTGTTATCTATTCTACATATTCTCATAATCCGCAATTCTGATGTACATAAAACAACCTCATTCAGTAACCCACTACCTTGATGGGTTCTTCCGCCTTGTATTGTGGGAACAAGAGCATAAACATTACAATTCCTTCCACTACATTATGCAACTCATTTATACACATGTTAAACGGGAATCACTTTTGCATGAAAAAAAATTTCGGTTCGAAGGTTGTGATATTAAGTTGAGGATATTAGTTCAAATGTAAATAACAAAACATAAGGATTTTTTTTAAAAGAAGTTGTTTCCTTTGTTGTTCTAATGGGATATGATATTACTTGGTTACAAATGTTTGTACCACTAAACCTAGTAAATGCTTTCTATCCTTTCGATAATCTTCGATGCAATTGAAAGAGACAATAGTATCTAATTTAATAAAAGACAACAATTCGATTGGGCTAAAAAGATAACATACCAACTCAACATTTTCTCATTTAGATAATCTATCTTAGGTAGTTGTCAACTATTCGTCAATGCGTTGAATATTTCTGTCACGTCAACTTTGATGCTTCTGCTAAGTCTTTATAGATTCTTCAAATGTAAGAAAAATCTGCAATGTTATCTCTCACTTTCCCCACTGCCGTATTCTAGCTTCCTGTGAGATTTGTATAGATGTGTTCATGGTAATTACTGTAATGAGATTCCTGCATTGGTTCATAGACTTTATGAATATGAAGAATAGATTGGCTCATTTTACAGTTGAAATGTCTAGATGTAACCGTAAGTTTTACGCTAGTAGTTTCTCCTTTCACACTTGATTTGTAAGAATGTCATTTTCCTTCTTACTTTCCAATCATCTATTGTCTTCAAAAATCTAAAGGTAATGTCAATCGTTATCATTTGTCTTCATAATTCCTGTTCTCTCCTTAATGTTTTCTTTTTTCTTCTTAGCGACATTTATGCCTTTATTGGAGTGAAATTACAAAAAGAAAACAAAAAGAGCACAGATTAAACTTATTTTAGAGCAGAAAAACCAACAACCCTGTCAACACATTTATTTCATAGTTTAGTTTGCTCGGGACACTAGGTTTCCATGGACAAAACAAAATTAGTTAAATTACAAAATCACTTGCAAGTATTACTAGGCCAAGCTCTACACACTTATATCCAGACAGCCGGCACTACAAGAAAAAATTTCGATGCTTACATAAACGGATCTAGAATTCCATTAACGCAGAGTAGAAGCTGAAATATTGTCACGCATGTCAGCACGCAAATAATTTTTAGAGGTGTTGATTTTTCTGAGATTTTAGTTAAATTTTTATTCGCAAAACCTAAATTCGCCTCCATGCACGCTACTTATCAATCGATTAACTATGGCTGGGTAAGTTGATAATTGGTGCCACATAAACATACAGCGATTTTACTTTTCAATCTACGTTGTTAGAAAACCGTCATGGAATGCATGCAAATTAAACGAAAGAAAATGATTAAATTACATTTTTTTATTTGCTTTTGTAACGTTATATATTTTTATACATGGTCTTCCCATATGAAATATTTTTCCTAGTTCTAACAGGTTTAATAATTTCTATTTTCTTTAATAACAAGCTCATTCTAATATATATTATGTATTCTTGTTTTTATTTGTCTTACTTTATGTATTCGATTTGGACATTTTATTTATAGATTTTTATGCCCACAAAACTAATTTAGTTCTGTGCCTCAAAGCGTATTCCTTGCTTTTTTCTCATTTTCTCTTTCATCTTTCTCCTTCATATCCTCCATATTCGCTAAGCACAGTTCGTTACTTTATAACTTTAAAGAACCGAGGATAATACAGTTTTACGTCAATCTTCTAAATGACGATGACGTACCAACTTGCTAGGGTGGATCAATAAACCCGTAGCCTGACACGTAGTTATTAGCTGACTTTTGATTTGAATTTTTCAGTGCATAATTTTCGATCTAATTGATTAATTTTCAGCACGTCGACAAAGGGATTATGTTGACTAATAAACATTATCACAAAATAAATGCCACGCGATTCACTAGGATGTTATTGATATATCGTATTATGTTATCGATATATCTGCCAAGAAAAATCACCATTGAATATATTTGCTTTCATCTGTTCTCTGTAAACGGTAGAAATAATAGAGAAAGAAATTTCCGTTTTTGTTGATCAATTTCATTCTTTGAAAATAAAGTACAGTTATATTTTATTCAATTATTCATTCTGCATTATTTGAAATGACTTGTTGTCGCTTATCAGGGAGCTGATCGCTAACTCTAGTAAGATTCCACAGGTTTTGATGAAGTTATCGACGAACTATTTAATATGACTTGCATTAGATAATGTTCCCCCCACCTGAAAGTTTTTTGCTACATTGTTAAAATATAACAATCAGCGCGAGATCAGAACATTATGGCAGGTCAGGTAGAAAATATGAATCGAGTTTCAAAACGTCTGAATTGCTAGATGTGTCCTTAATTTCCATGCTAAGTTTTCTCCTTCATTTATCAACTGTGGAACTCTTCCTACTTTTTACTTTCAAGATAATTATGATCATCAAAAATTTAAATGCAAAGTCAATCATTTTCTGTCCTAATTTCTATTTTCTTCGCTCTAAATATTTTTCTCGTTTTCTTTAAATCTGTAACAGACTGCTTCTTAGTGGCTTTATTGCCTAGCATGGCGTAAGATTCTTTCTGCTGTATGCATCCTGAAGGAGAAGCCATGTTTTAAATATTGAATAAGGCACGGCACTTAGGAGGCAAACTGATGGACACGTCGCAGATTTTCGACATATATGTGCGTGTGCTTTTCCTTTTCAATTGCATTTTAAGAGTTCCCTAATTCTACTCCGACAACTGAACAACTTGATTAAGATTCTTTCTTCCACAGAGTTCAGCTTTAGCTACTGATTGTGGATATGTATCCCTGTCAACCAACAGCATTAACCGTTGGAAATTGTCTTATGTTAGTTTATTCGTAATTTATTCTAAATTACCACGCATGATTAGTAATTAGTTTCATAGATCTCACAATAAATTGATTCCCAAAACCGGAATTCCCTTATGACAATATGTAATTCCAGCAGCCACACGACAGCTGACAATGTTATTTTTTTACCATTTATATGTCTATCATATGAACGACAAAAATGATCACATTCGCTTTTTATATGGAGTATTCTCAAAGGATATGGGAGATTATCACGCTCTACAATTGTCTTGTTACACTCAGACACTTAAATACCACAACACTTTATTATTCTGCTATCCAGCTACATATTACTAAAGAACAGGGTGGTCTAAAAGTCTTGTCACTCCTATATAATATAATTTTCTATTTCAGATGGCTGACACAAATACGGTGGGGTTCATACAGACCTTCTCGATGTATCAGTTAAAGTGAGTAAACTGAATCCAGTACATGAGCTGTGTAATGTTTTCATTACGTTTTGGTGGGCGGGGGTGACAAGTTTCGGACCATTGTGTAGGCTTTTTTTTTTTTAAAAAAAAAAAAAAAAAAACGTTTTAGGTTATAATGTTGATTTGTTTTCGTGCATATATTTTATTCTTCATATTTTTGCTACACGAGTTTCCGATCTCGTGACATTCAAGAAAATTAAAAGGAATCAATTTTTAAAAAAGGAATAAATTTTCTTATGTTATTTTCTGTATTTGTAGTGAGTCTTGACCTCATTTTTGGACTGTTGGCAAAAAAATGAATTTCTGCCCAAGTGGTAATAAAATAATTAAGTTTGGTCTTAGTGATGGCGATGACAGCTGTGTTGATAAATGCCCCACCTCTATCCCCGTATCACCCGAAACTGTCAAAAATATTTCCATTTATGTATCATGTGTGCGTGCATGTACGTTAGGTTACGCATCAATCAGCACACACACATATTATTATATATATATATATATATATATGTGTGTGTGTGTGTGTGATAGAAATTAAGGAGGATTTGAGATAAGTAACTCATCAAGTCTAGAAGAAACCTCAACAGAATGCAGAAAGCACTGGACTGCCGTTTCGTCTTATATTTGGGACTCATCAGCCGACTCAAACCCTCCTTAATTTCTATCATTTTATATATCCTTGCTTGAACCAGCTTCCAATGCTCTGAATGGAGCGGCTTAGTGATGGTAGTCTTGGCTTTCGGAGGCACAGTTCTATGGGTAAAGGAACTTGGATGAATTTTACCAAGGAATATGTGAACGAGCGGCGCAATATCGAGTCTAGTTCGCTACTACTTCGTCACCGAGGCCTGTTAGTACAGTTAGTATGGCGTTTGACTGTCAATGTAACAGTCCGGGCCTCAATTCTCGGTAGTGGATGCGCATTGCTGAGGAGTCCCAAATATAGGACAAAAGGACTGTCCAGTGCTTTCTTGCATCCTGTTGAGGTTTCTTATAGACGATGAATTTTATTTTTTTTTCTCTCTCTCTCTCTATATATATATATATAGTACGGGATCGGAAACACGTGTAACAAAAATATGAAGAAGAATAATATATATATATATATATATATATATATATAACTTGTCAGCAGTTGATATACCACATGACACCCTTGAGCGCTTAGCTTTGGAGCGGGTAGAATTTAGATCAACGTGTTTTAGTGGACTCAGCAATTTTCAACTGCTTGTCTGAATATCTTCAAGAAGCGAGAGCAAGATCTAAAAGTTCAGCCAATCTAACAGAGATCTCATCTCACAATTCTCACATCTGCTCCATATGTTGCCTCCTTTGTAAATCACTAGCGGCTCTTAAATGCCACTTAAGATTATCGCATAAACTTTAACTGAATCAATAAGCTGGCAGATCCTCATACGTCGAAACCGCCGGGAGAGTCCATTATATATATATATATATATATATATATATATATATATATATATACATAATTTTGTAGTTTACCTATTCCTTCTAATTTTCAGGTTTTATTCTCATGTGAGTCTTCCGTTCTCAAACTAATTTCTCTTCCTGCGTTAATGAATTTAATCTTTTTTTGATACAAAGCATGTTTTCTTTTATTTTCTATTCCCATTAACTCTTTTTCATTTTTTGTTCTATTTTTTTCTTTTGGATCATGATATTCTTAGATATCTCCGTTAGCGCCCTATCATTGTCGCGTCAATTCACTTTTTCATTAATATGCATTCAGTACGAAATGATGTCACGTGTTAAATGATTGCATAAAGAGCGTGATAATTTTTAAAGCAAGAGGATGCGTCTCAAGTTGAATTAAAGTTAAATTTCTGTACAAGTCTATAACATTGGAACACACACTGAGGATCGAACTCAATTTATCTGTACCGTACGTTTATTAACATTGGCGATACGGAAAGCATATGTATTTATGTTGAAGCCTAGTTTAATCTGTGATGAATATATTAATGTGGAAACGCATATATATATAGAACATATTTGATGAAAGAATGTCTGAAAGTGAAGCTTTTTAAGTATTACCGCAAGCAACATCTTATTTTCTTTTTTGGTTCCCTTCTATTTTTCTTTTTTCTTTCTTTTCCTTTATTTTATTTTCATTTGGCTTTGATTCACTAATAAGACCATAAATAGAGACCAGCTGCGAAATCCACTTGCTAGCACGGGCAGATGTGAAGTTGCCTCAACCAGAAATCAAAAAATATATGAGAAAAAAATCAATTAGGATTTTTACTTGGTTCGACCATCTCAAAATAAGTGCATTATTAAATATAATAATGATTTTAGTAACACCACAAACATTAAATATTGGTAATAATGATAATACAACTGACATAATCGCGACTCTTACAAGAATTCGAGTTTTTCAAGCTAGCAGGACATCTGCAAAAAAGCGCCCAATAGATGAGCTATTCTAATCCTCAAACAATATAATTATCACTGCATATATATATATATATATATATATATATATATAGATAAACTAGACTCGTTTCGAAAAACCCTCGAATTTTTGATTTGCTAATCAAATCCATCTCGAGGGAAAAAAAGGTTTTAAAAAAAGAAAGAGCTACAAACATGAACTTCTGCCGACAAAAAAATTGCACAGATTCAGGTCTGAAGCCCAAAGAAAAAACCCCGATACGAGTAACAAAAGATCTCAATACAACCGTAGAGCAGACCTAGATACACCTAGTGAGCCAGACAAACCTACCTAGGTTTCACCTAAACGGATCGTAGGTGTATATATATATATATATATTTCAAATGTTCCAGCTATAGTAGAAAGGGAGAGAGGGAGCAACATAATTTAGCAAATTTTACGTGAGCAAAATTTTTATCTGCATTTAGAGAAAAGTACTTAGAGCAAAATGAATGCTTAGATTGCAGTCTTATTTGTTCCAGCCTTTTATGTGAGATATTCCGATGCCTTTGTCTAGTAAATGATTGTCTGACTTCAAATATATTTCGACTGCCGTCACCTGTCTTTGTTGTTCTGTTGCTAAACTTTCTTTCGAGAAATATTTACATTTCATTGTTAATAACCAGTAGAGCCCGCGTTTCAGTTAAGGCTTCAGTTTCCCTGACGGAAGCGGGTAACACATTTGGTTCCTGTCGAGAGGCATACATTTGTTTAATAGGACTTCTCCATGCAGTCCGGTTGTTATTCATTTCACTGTTTAAAGAAATGAAATACGGGATAGCAAATCAAATACGTGTTCCAAATAAAATAGCGTTTATAGTAATGAGAAAAGATGTAAGAAAGGGACTAGATTTGAAAACCTCGAGGTAATCCCAGAGAATAGCTGATCGATATCACAAAAACGGAGTTCCAGAAATACGTCCACGACTGGAAAGTACGCAGGTTAAAGTGTGACTTCAGAATAAATCTACTTCGTAGGAGATTATAAACCTAATTGATATATTGTAGTTTTGATTTTTTATAACACCAATCCAGATAAGTTTTGCTCGAAATTCTTGTAGCCTTGTATGTATACGTACTTAACGATAAAAAAAAAATATTACCCGTTTTTAACTTTATATTTGTTTTATATTTTCATCGTGGAAGAGTATTTAAGAAAGATAAGACAACAACATTACCAGCTACAACGGACCTGTATTTATGGAGAACTATGGTTGCATACATCCTGAATGGACACGTCACAAATAATGTTTAGAAATTTAACATTTGAAATTGGTTAAATTTTAGTTTAGCACCCGCGCTCAGTTCGCATTAAAAATTTCCAGAATACTTACATTTATGTGTAATTGTACATGATTCATTCGTATCTGGCTTGATAAAATCTATAAAATCTACGTTTTGGAGTTATGAACTGTAAAAATTCGGATTCATTCGCGTCGTTGGCGGCAGCTATTACTGTCGTTGTTACCATACATTCGCTGCGAAAAGCTAATCATACTTGTCTCAATTATTGCGCAAGAGAACTATTTACGTACACACGCTCAATTGTGCGATGCGTGCGCAATTATCAAGACAAGATTATTACATTCGATAGCTATTCCGCCCGTAAGTCGAATCCATTACATTCACTTATCTTGGGAAAGGCATGATTCCTCCTCTCCCCTCAGCTATAGGTAAGTAGCAGGACAGACCGAGTTCTATATATTTGGATGGCAAGTGGTCTACAGAAGAAAGAAATGTCAACGTACTTCAGGAAAAAATCTGCCTCGTCGGTCACGTATCGAAAGAAATGATCTCCTGAGCTTGTATCGCGTATAGCGCATAACTGACTGAAGTTAGTACAACAAAAATGAAACTGATTTAAAGACTAATTATTAATAATGAATACAGAGCAAGACTGAATGTACCTGATTCTACATTTAATGGGAATCACGTAATTATTTTTAATAATCCTAAAAACAAGTTTAAATCTACAGGACGACAAGTTAAAAGACAATAGTAGGTTCCAGTAATGTTCTAGTCTAGTAGACTAAGGTTTGATGTGTTTTATGGCATATCAACCTCAATGGATTATTTAATGCCGAAAAGTTTTTATTACTGGTAATATTTTGTTTTGTTAAAAATGTATTGCTGATAATAGTTTTTTTCTTCGAAAATGTATTGCTGATAATTTTTTTTTTTACAAAGTATTACTTGTACTAAAACCAATTTTTACCCCAGGGGTTTACTATTTACCTATAGTTCGGACCCTAACGGGTGCTACCACCTCGGGTCAGAGTGGACTTAGGAACACCAGCAATTAAGAGGCGGTTCCCCGTTCGTCAAAACCTCATCAGAGGCCTTGCTGCTGAACGTAGTTTATCGTCATACCCAGGACGCCTAGTAAATTAAGGAGTAAATTTATAACTCTATATAGCTATTTATAGGGACTTATTAGATACATTTTTGAGTAGTACATGCAACTAGAGAAAGGCTCTGCAATCTTCAATAAGCGTATCTGTCCAAAATTTTTCAAAGACGACGGATATATGAAATGGCTTCCAGCCAAAACCAAATAATAACCTAAGAGAAAACCTCTGATCTGTCATTAAAGTAGAAATATGAAAAAAGGAAGACGCTATTCTAGTAAAGAATATGAAACTATAAATCTGTTATAAGACATGTTAATTTTGAAACTGTAGAAATTTAAAATTAATTAAAAACCGAAGAAAAATTATAAGGTCACATAGTAATATTCAAAATAATAAAATGGTATTTTCCTTTAAATTTAGTAGATTGTATTATTCAAAGACTGTTTTGTGTCCAGTATCTTTTCTTTATATATCATATATTGCACTTTAAATATCAAAAGTAAAAGAGTACACACATATATATATATATATATATATATATAAAATATAATATATATATATATATATATATATATATAAATATATATATATATATATATATATATATATATATATATATATATATATATATATATATATATATATATATATATATATATATATATATATATAAAAAATATATATATATATATATATATATATATAAATATAATATTATATATATATATATATATAAATATATATATTATATATATATATATATATATAAATATAATATTATATATATATATATATATATAAAATATATATATATATATATATATATATATATATATATATATATATATATATATATATATATATATATATATATATATATATATATATATATAATATTATATATATATATATATAAGTAAAATGCAATTGTGCCGTCTGCATATTGTTTTATCAGCATCCCGCAGGCGATTCATAAGACAGTTATATAAACAAAGATTTCGTCATACGCAATGATGGAGAAATGTTTAAGAGTGTATGTAAGTGAAACACCTGTCTTGCCACAGTTCACATAAGAGAAAAAAATAATCAGTTTTATTTTCAAACAGAATGGCGTATTCATTATCTGTTGTGTATTACTGTGTTCGTTTTTTTTTTTTTTTTTTTTACTCCGGTTTATTTTTCCGGGCTATCAATCCAACCAGGCGTTCATTCTTCAGTATTTCAGATATTTTCTTTCTTTTTTTTTTCTCATTCCACTTCATTATTTTCCTTTTACCAATATACATTTCTATTTATACATCGATCATTTTTCGTGTATCGCATTTTATTCGATTGCTTATGCTTACAGTTCGTATTTCTTTTCATTATTCTATCTTCCAGTCTCGGCAAATATGGGCCCCATTTTGACCAACGATTCATATGGATTCTTTATTTCTCTGACCGTCTTATTACAGTCATTTCTTTTAAATTTTGTGGTAGGAACATTTTATTTCGATGCTTCTAATTTTTACAGTTCTTTTATTTTCTTCATTACTTATATATAATTTCCATTTGATATATTTAACAATGGATTACGTGCATAAAAATCTCTTGACGTGTGTGTGTATATATATATATATATATATATATATATATATATATATATATATATATATACACAACAATCATAATATACATGTGTAGTAACAAACTTTTCCTTTAGCTCATAATTCATCTATGTACAATATTTACATGCTTCGGGCAGTTGTCCTCACCTTTATTCCCACATTCACGTCGTTTCGGCCGTTGTACGCTCCGGTTTTCTCCAGATTATATCAATTTCGGACTGAACTCTTTATTTCGTCCACCGCCGTAAATTGTTCTAGTTCCACGTACCATATCACTTCCGGATGTCTACGATATCACCCATTAACAATTCTCCATGTTTATGTTCTCCACTGCAGTAGTTAGGTATTGAACTCACAACTTTTTGGTTCAAGTCACTGAAGCCAACCAGAATTCATTTGTTCTTGTTAAGTTGTTTTCTTCTTTTTCTATTATTCGTACTTTTGAACGTATTTGAAGCTATCTAAATACTTAAAAGACACAAAGTAAATTTGATTGCAGTAATAATCTAATTGTTCAATAATGCCAACAGAATTAAATTCAACATCCAGAATTTGTCTCTTGGGAGAATTCAGTTAGCACCAGAGATTAATAGGAAAGCAATTTAACCATAATTTTAAAGGTTATGTCATTTGATGTTAAGGCTTTTTCTGCTTCACTTTTACACGTGAGGGTTCATTTTATTTTTTTTCTTCATACAACTTTTTCCTTGCCGGCTACGCTGTCTATGGCTATTTATTAGTTGGTTTAAAGATATACAAGTTATCAAGCAATGCTGACCTCGTCTCATGTACACTTAATAGCAGCTTAACAATGGAAATTATACTATGTATTTTTCGGCTATAATTGAAACTGGTTTTATAGAAAAAAATGTTTCATTTGATGAGCATAATCGTATATATACAGAACATTTTGTAGGAAAGCCAACCTCCCAGGGAAGAATGGTTATCTTGTAAATTATTATATCTTAATCTGATCTGCATTTTCTTTATTCAAATTTGCATTGAGAAATTTTTTCACATAACCATTTTTGACAAAAAGTTAATTTGTTTGGTTTTATGAATTTAAATTAGATAATGAGAGAGTGAAATATGTTATTAGTCAGATCTGATATCATACTTACTATTAAACCCAGGTTGTATGTATGTGTCTGTTCGTTTATATATTGGATCGGATTTCCTACATTTTTCAACCGATTTCAAAACTTCACAGGACAACGTAAAATTAACTTGCGGTGGTTCTGACAGCGCAAAAAATTGAAAAAAAAAACAATTGTTTTTGCACGAAATCAATTTGAAAACACGATCAAGAGACATCGCTGTCGCAGGAATGAAAGGGGAACAACTCATATCGAGTTATACTTATTATAAAACCTAGGTTGCGTGTGTGTGTTCGTTTATATATGGGATCGGATTCCTACATTTTTCAACCGATTTCAACAAAATTTCACTTTTTTTTGACAGGTAGTGTTTCTTATTGACTTGCACACTTTTTCCTTTATTTTTACATTCAGAATGCTTTAAAAATTCTATTTACAAGACAACTGTTATAATAAAATTATATTCAATCGGTAGACTCATAACGATTGAAAACAATGTTTTTGTTTGAGTTTGACCAATTTGTAAAAAAAAAAAAAATAAAAAATAAATAATTAAGACATTCGTGTCCGTCAACCTTAAACAATCTTCGTCAATTTTATTTTTCAGTCTTTATGATGTTCGATACTTGATCTATCTCTTACTGTTACATACTCGGGCAACGCCGGGCTCTACTGCTAGTCTCCGATAGTTCTTTTAATATCTGTAAGTTAGTATCTAAATTAGTTAAAGAAAAAAATAAATCATTTTTCCCCGTGCTATTCTTGTATGCGTTTTAGGATTGTGATGAAAAAACTTTTTATATACCACTGGGCGATGTCACAATCAAGCAAAAATATATTTTCGTATTTAACGAATATAATCGAAATTCGCATACGATTAATAGCCAAGATAACTTCCTCATTACAGTTGGTTTCCCCCAGAAATGAAAATTATATAAGCCTTAAAACTAATATCATTAAATTTGTGATTGTCCCTTAATTCTTTAGTTAGTATATACAATACGCCACTTTCAGTGAAGGAAACAATAGAAGCGGTGATAACACTCACCTATGTAACATCTTAAGTGCAACAGAAAACTTATCAATTTCACATGTTCATATCTACTCTCTTC
This sequence comes from Acanthosepion pharaonis, assembly GCA_903632075.3. Lineage (NCBI taxonomy): Eukaryota > Metazoa > Mollusca > Cephalopoda > Sepiida > Sepiidae > Acanthosepion > Acanthosepion pharaonis. The sequence goes on along the minus strand of CAHIKZ030005280.1, from coordinate 1,247,051 downwards.
AGTAAATAAGAAACTACATTCATATATGATTATTATAATAATTTTTTGAATTGTTTAGGTTTAAAATTTTATTTCTTCTTATCACTCTGCAATTCACAATTGGACAGCAGTCCCCAGGTTTAACTAATTCACAAACATATATCGAATGCAGTAAAATAACTTAAAATATGGAGAAATTACATGTAAATATTTTACACAGAATCCAAGAATAAAGCTGTTACACAAGCCTTGTCCTACAGTTTATAAGACCCTAGCGTCGCAGCTAGGGTATTTTCATGTAGTCGGAGGCACGGTTGAGTAATGGATAGCGTCTCGGATTGAGGAATCGGAGAGCCGTGTTCGAATTCTAGTCGAATCAATTACATTCACTTATGTGCTAACAACATTTGGTAATGGTATGAATCCTCTTCTCCCACTCCCCACCAGCTATTGGTAAATAGCATTTTCAGTGGTAAATAGCAGGACAAACCGTGTTCTATAATGATGGATGGCAACTGGTCTACCGCAGAAAGAAATGGCAAGGGGGAAAAATCTACCTCGTCAGTTACATATCGAAAGATACATTATCAGCTAAGCGTATATCACGCATGGCACATAACTGAACTGAACAATTCAAAATGTCTATTAGATCTTCAAATTTAAGATTCCTCAGAAAAATCAAATAAGAAAAACCAGGAAATTGTCACTGATATTTTTAGTCTATCAATTCTTTTGGTAAGCATCCAAGATCATAAATTTCCACAATATAAATAACCCCATATTTCTAATTACACATTAAACTTATATTCTTTACGTCCTACATATTTACATATCTTCTGATGATGTAACATTAAGAGTATGCGGTCAGGAAATAACATCCTTTCATCGATGAATAATACGCGAGGTCAAATTAATGGAACACCATTTCTTCCAGGTGGTAAATGCTTTAGGTATATATCGGGTACAATAGGAACTGTATACAATGAACATTTTATTTGGACGGACATTAGCGAGCATCCACACGAGATATAACAACGGAACTGCTGGTGACTGACCAAGATTATAACCGCTCCATTACATCAAATTACACCCCAATTTAACAATGGTGCTACCAAACCCATCAATCTTCAAAATCTACAGAATACATTGTATTCTTAAGGTTTTCACTTCATCGACCAATAAGCGCATTTTTATTGACGACAGACGATTCCTGTACTTCACCTTTGCCAGAGAATACGGTCACTGGACTGTGGACATCAGTGGAGATGAAGCACGTTCACGATATATTTCCAGTAATGTAGGTCAAACGGTCAAATTTGTATGTTGTGGAGAGCGTAAGAGGTGAGGTTTCCAGCATATGAAGAGTATTCTGTAGGTTGATAGTGTTATTCTGTTGCTGTTGGGGAAATGCCGTTGAATTTCGGAAAGACGGCTAATGAAACTATATGGTGCACACTGGGTTTTCTGCACACATTTATAAAATCAGATTTCCTGTCGGAGATTGTTTCTTCCAGCAAAATAACTGAACCCGTTACGCGTGTATGAGACGGTGATGTCTTTCCCAGAATATTAGGGGGAATTTCAAGTTATCAATAGGTGCTACCCAGATTAAATTCCCGTTTAGATGATAGACTTGTTGTAGAATTCAAACTCCGAGCTTCAACATTACACAAATGCAAGTCAATTGCTTAGTTCCAGAACTTGCCTGGTTAGATAGAGTAAGACAAAGGATTAGTTTTGTAAACGCCATAGAACATGGAATAATCGCCATTATTCAAGAGAACTTAAAATCTCCATGTTATATTTTGGCATTTTAATAGCAATGCATTTATGGATGTACATCTATTTCGTTATTCTGTTAATATAGGTACCTCCACGAGATCGCTAAAAAAAGAGCATAGCATGATGAAAAAGACGCCAAACTTGACGAAAACAAAATTTTATCGTCTGTTTGTTATTCATTAAGAGGAAAGGTCAAAATATTTTTTGGGTATTTTTTTTCCATTAATCGTTCCTAGCACGTCCGAAATTTTCGTTAAAAATCTAGTTTTTTTTTTGAGTCAGCAAAATTGACCATTTTTTCCATTTTAAAAAAAAACTGGAAATCTGACTTTTGAAATTTTTAAATATCAATTATCATTTTTCAAAACTTATTTTAAGAAAATCAGAAATTATAATGTTTATTTAAAATATTTTGAACCAAACTTAACTTAGCTTTTGTGCCAAAAAGATGTAATTTGAAAATAAAACAAAGCAGGTCATAAACTTTCGCGTCTCTTGACATGTGATGAATGATATATTTACGAATTCCATGAGGCTAATTTGTTCCACGGAAGGAGAAAAAGTGAAATAATTTACATTTACGTGAACAAATTATTTACCCCCGTTATTTTCAACGAAAACTTTCAGCGGTCTAATTTTTTTTTTTTGTTGCTTAGCTTTCACCTTTACGTTTATGATGCTTTATGGGAAATATATTGTAAAGAAATTAAAATAAAACTGTTAAGAGTGACATTAAATTTCATATTTCTTAAGAAAGGTATCTAATTAATTTATAATTACCTTTCTTATGAAATTTTATCAGAATTGTACATAAAATACTATAATTTTATGTACATTTATTACATTCTACTGTTATTTGTATTTGCATTCATTTTATTATTAATTTTGATATTTCATTGATGGAAAAATGTCATAACTGAGATTAATATAAAATAAGATCATATAAATTTCATAAGATGATACTGATACTTGTAGGTAACCTTCTCAGTTGAAATTGAAAATCAAATTAACTTCTCCACACGTGTTTCGCAAAAGTAAAGGCCTTAACAGCGGAGAACAATGCTTAACTCAAATAACGCAACAATTATATTCTGGTTGGTCTTCCGTATTTTTTCAGCTCGATTATAAGCACAAAATTACATTTCTTAATTACTGGGTATCTTCTGATTAGTCAAAATGATACAATTTACAACGCGCTAAAAAAGATCTATCTCATAAGGACACTTATGAAAGCCGTTGAGGCTTTTAACTAATTTTATAATATTTTAACAACTTAAATGTAAAATCTATTATAATTAATGAAATAACAAATAATTGTATTAAAAATTCATTTTTCATCGGAAAAATTTTTTTGCTTTCAGAAAATATTGTCCATATTCATAAAAACAACTAAAAGCAAATAAAAGCATTTGAAATTAAATAATATCTTTGTTTTATTGAGTTTTGTATGTTACAATTCAGAGCTGATTTTTAGGTACTGCGTATCCAATTAAAAACAAAAAAAAACATGATTTGCAAACCTCAAAGCCCTGATTTTTAATTAAAAAAAAAACTTTGGTCTTTCCTCTTAGCGATTTCGTGGAGGTACCTAATAGGTACCACCACGAAATCGCTAAAAAAAGAGCATAGCTTGATGAAAAAGACGCCAACCTTGCCGAAAACTAAATTTTATTGTCTAAATGCTTATGTTAATATTAAGAGGAAAGACCAAAGTTTTTTTTTAATTATTTTAAAAAAAATTTTCCTTTTAGAACATTCTAAATTTTGATTAAAAAACCTTGTTTCTATTTGTATCAGCGGAACTAGTAAATAACATAGACAATTTTAGCACGTTTTTTTGGTATGACACACATTAATTTGAAAAATCGTGCAAAAATAGAAATAATTATATCGGATGTTAATGAAACTTTCAGGAACTATTCACAGATGATCGAAATTATTATAAATGTTTTTTTATCAAAGTCATGGTAGAAATATTTTTTAAATATTTATTACCCCCATAACTAATTTTATGAAAACGCTAGAAATTCGATCGCATCGGTTTTAGTGATTACAATAACAGGGCTTTGAGGAATGCAAATCATGTTTTTTTTTGTTTTTAATTGGATACGCAGTACCTAAAAATCAGCTCTGAATTGTAACATACAAAACTCAATAAAACAAAGATATTATTTAATTTCAAATGCTTTTATTTGCTTTTAGTTGTTTTTATGAATATGGACAATATTTTCTGAAAAAAAAAAATTTTTCCGATGAAAAATGAATTTTAATACAATTATTTGTTATTTCATTAATTATAATAGATTTTACATTTAAGTTGTTAAAATATTATAAAATTAGTTAAAAGCCTCAACGGCTTTCATAAGTGTCCTTATGAGATAGATCTTTTTTAGCGCGTTGTAAATTGTATCATTTTGACTAATCAGAAGATACCCAGTAATTAAGAAATGTAATTTTGTGCTTATAATCGAGCTGAAAAATACGGAAGACCAACCAGAATATAATTAAGTTGCGTTATTTGAGTTAAGCATTGTTCTCCGCTGTTAAGGCCTTTACTTTTGCGAAACACGTGTGGAGAAGTTAATTTGATTTTTCAATTTCAACTGAGAAGGTTACCTATAAGTATCAGTATCATCTTATGAAATTTATATGATCTAATTTTTATATTAATGTCAGTTACGACAAATTTTCCATAAATGAAATATCAAAATTAATAATAAAATGAATGCAAATACAAATAACAGTAGAATGTAATAAATGTACATAAAATTATAGTATTTTATGTACAATTCTGATAAAATTTCATAAGAAAGGTACCTATAAATTAATTAGATACCTTTCTTAAGAAATATGAAATTTAATGTCACTCTTAACAGTTTTATTTTAATTTCTTTACAATATATTTCCCATAAAGCATCATAAACTTAAAAGTGAAAGCTAAGTACAAAAAAAAAAAATTAGACCGTTGAAAGTTTTCGTTAAAGTTAACGGGGTAAATAATTTGTTCACGTAAATGTAAATTATTTCACTTTTCTCCTTCCGTAGAACAAATTAGCCTCATAGAATTCGTAAATATATCATTCATCACATGTCAAGAGACGCGAAAGTTTATGACCTGCTTTGTTTTATTTTCAAATTACATCTTTTTGCACAAAAAAGCTAAGTTAAGTTTGGTTCAAAATATTTTAAATAAACATAATTTCTGATTTTCTTAAAATAAGTTTTGAAAAAATGATAATTGATATTTAAAAAAAATTCAAAGTCAGATTTCCATTTTTTTTTAAATGGAAAAAAATGGTCAATTTTGCTGACTCAAAAAAAACTAGATTTTTAACGAAAATTTCGGACGTGCTAGGAACGATTAAAAAATGGAAAAAAATACCCCAAAAATACTTTGACCTTTCCTCTTAATAATAACAAACATTTAGACGATAAAATTTTGTTTTCGTCAAGTTTGGCGTCTTTTTCATCATGCTATGCTCTTTTTTTAGCGATCTCGTGGAGGTACCTACATCAAGAGAATTTAATTTGAGCAATTACCGTGACAGTATTTATAGAGAAGACATGGCGAAGCTACATTTCGGTGGCAGGAAATTGACTTGAAACCGAGATGGCAGGTTAGAACCAATAACCTCTCTGATTATTCTTTTTTGGATTTATCAAGAATTTTTAATTACATAACAGAACCGCAAGACCAAATATGGTAGTAATGTGTAAAGCAAGAACGAATTGTGGACTCATCATTGTCTCAGATTCTGGCGAGAAAAATTTATACAATAACTTAGTGAACCAAATGTCTTAGCAATTGATTCAATATATCCTTTCTACTTTGTCAACTGAAATTGTTAGTCCAAGAAAGCAGTGTCACTGTCCGGAAGGTTAATATCATCTATGCTGATTGAAGTTAAAAAGGCTTATTGTAAATCAGTTTTAAAATCTATACATAGCTTAGAGAAATTATCACACAAATATTGAGTATTAATTAGCACGGAATCTATGCAAATGATTAAATCAAATAAAAAAAAAAATAACTGGGTCGTTAAATGCATTATGATAGCGGGCCATAACTGCGTTTTCAGACCCAGCTCAGGTTTGATAATCTCAAAGGTCATAGTTCATCTTATAAGTCTTTGACTTAGATTGTTCGTAAGGTTCGATCATAATTAGAATAGAACTACAGATTTTAATATAGCCTATCTTAAGTCTTTGAGGAAAAGTGTGATAACGTAGTAATAAAAAGATAATTCATTAAGAACTGTTTTCTTTTCACTTTGTCGTAAAAGCAATTCACTTTGATCTGAAATTGGCCCGGAAACATTGACGGCACCTATGCATAAACATAAATTTAGGATGAGGGATTGGAAAATACGAAACAATTCCGATACCTCATGGTATGGATCAGTTATATCATTAAGTATAAGAGGAAAAGAAATAGAACGTAGAATGTGATGCGTTGCAGTTAGTCTCACCCAACAAATTGCTGCGAAACCAGAACTGAAAACTAGGCTTTCGTATTTGTCCTGCATGGCGCTTAACACGTTCAGAAACATCTAAACTGTCAGTTGCGCACAACAGCTTTATATGAGGAATAGGGGCGGGAAAGCTTTGATCAAGTAAATCCTGAGTGTCTTGGCAAAGATAATCCTTTAAACACAACTACAAAATAAGATTACTTGATGTCTACAAACAGCAAAAACCAAAGCATATATAACTCTGAGAGAAAATGATAAAATCAAGATATTAACGTTTCACACCACTTCAAATAAAAGGTGAGGAAGTAACCTATCAAAGCAGTACTCGAAAGCGAATCACAGATACTGGAAGTTAGAAACCTGTTTTCCTAAAAAAAAATCTCGTAAGAAAAATTTATTGCTTTTAACCGAAAGCCATACTGTCTGCTCGGTCAGCGAATGCCAATATTGTCATTATCCATTACAACCCAGTGAAGAAATATTGGAGTATTTCAAATGAAATCTTTACGGTATAAAGATCTAGGATATACATTCTAGATGAAGCGTATACACTATGGGTCAATAAGTTTTATGGGTTCAGCTGCACAATAATAGTTGACACACACACACATATATATATATATATATATATATATATATATATATATATATATATATATATATATATATATATATATATATATATATATATATATATATATATATATATATATATATATATATATATATATATATATATATATATATATTATATATATATATTATATATATATATATATATATATATATATATATATATATATATATATATATTATATATATATATATATATATATATATATATATATATATATATATATATATATATATTATATATATATTATATATAAATTATATATATATATTTTTATATAAATGTCAAACAAGTCAATTTTACAAATTCATGAATTATTCACACAAAAACAAAAGCAAAGGTTAATGATTTAATTGGCGAGAAATCCATCATCTCAAACAATTCAAATAATATACAAAAACCTCCGAATCCGTTATGAATGAATTGATCCTTGTTTCCATAAATTTCTGCGGTATTAGTTCTTATTTTTACTACAAGCTTTCGTCTGTTCCTACAGACATCTTCAGGTATAGAATAATACCTGAAGATGTCTGTATTATTCGTTGCCAATACACTTGATTTAGTTGTCTGTATTATTCGTTGCCAATACACTTGATTTAGTTGTGTATATTGATCAGATGGAAATACCGCATCTTCAAATTCAGTTCAGTCTACAGAACTATTGAGCTACACTCGCAAGTAAGTGTTGCAAGAAGAATGTGTTGATGGGTGGGTGTCTGTGTGTGCGCATGTATTGATGATTGCAAATCTCCGTTTACAAAGAGGACAAAGGTGCTACATTAAACACTAACCAAGAGACTTCAAAGGAGAATTCGATTATTTAGCAGCAAATATCCGTTAAATTTATGGAAAATATCACATCTGCCGAAACGTGATAGGTGACAGTTGGAAAAATTCCTAAAAATATAAACATTTACAAAATTTCTCCGTAAACACAATATATATAACAACTGGATTATCTTCTCTCCATATTTATGTACAATAAAGATAAATTGATATGCATGTTTATTTATAATAGATACATTACATACATATATTATAATTATATCTATTATGTTACCTAGATTTTATGCATTTAAACGCAGTACAAAATTGGTTCAAAGTCTTATTTACATTTGAAATGGCTAAATGTAACCGTAAATTTTGGCCAATATTTTATGCTAGCAAACTATACCGGCTTATGGCTTCCAGTGAACAGATCTCTAAAAATTTAAATGCAATGTCAATTATTATCTTGTAATTCTTATTCTTTTGTCGTCATCTCCTTAATAGTAGCTAGTCTCTAGTATTTAGTAATCTCTTGCGTCCTAGTGGCTTTATTGCCTTGCTTGATATGAAATGATTATAAACTGTCACTATTGTCAAACCCTAAACCTAGATTTGTATTTGCTTTAATCCAAAATTAAAGCAGGACTCTTGAGGTTATTCTCTTGGAAAATTGAATACATTTAGACATGTTTACTTGGAATTCAGATAATTTTCTGGTTATCATTAATAAGTAACCGTCGCGTAAGGCGCATTTGAATAGAGAATGGGGTCTTCCAAACGTTAAACAAATCATGAACATTTTATTAGAAACAAAGGAAAATCTTACCGCATAGTTCTGCATTATCAATATTCCTATATGACAGTGAATACTGGACAGTTTCCTTACATATCAATGATTCTGAGAATACTATGGACTGGGCATAGGGGCAAGGCTGAAAGTTAAGAAAAGTGAAATCAAATGGCACTTGGATGAACAGGTAATTGAAATTTCTAGACAAGAGAAAGAACGGCTTGCGGCATTTTGGCACTCAGAGTTTATTGAAAGTTAAATGATCGGAATAAAATAGAGTACCCTACGTAACGAGCTTGTGCAAACAGATAGCAGAAGAGAAACTGGGAGAGATAAGGGACGATTTTTTGAGCTACAAATGATAGGAAGTTGCTGAGAACTATAACCGCGCATGTCCTGAAGGAACACTACACATAACGAAAGAAGATCTACGTTTGAGATATTCTTACGAGAATAGAATTAGGCTTCGTTATTGAGACGAAATTTGACTTACCATTCCTTAAGACTGAGTATATTTTATATCTTCAGAATAGCTATGCATTATTCCGTAAAAACAAAATAGAATGCAACGTTTAAATACATTTTACATTAATTACCTAAAGATTGACCCCTCCCCTAACACACAAAACCTAAAATACAATTTTGTTTTATTTTCTTTTAAGGCATATCAATCTCAATAGTTTATCTAATGTCGACAAGATTTTTAGGATAGGTTCTTATGAACAGAATGTTTTAGTGCTTTGCTTCTTTTCTTTTTCACAAATGCATTGCTTATATTTTTTATTATAAACCCAGTTTTGAACCCAGTTGGAGGGTTAACCATTTGCCCATAGCTGGGACCCTAACAGGTGCTAGCACCCATGTCAGGGCGGACCTGGGAACAGCAGCACTTGAGTTAGTTCAACGATCCGCAATACCTTCCGAAACTGTTGCCGGATGTAGTTTGTAGTCATACACCGGACGATAGATTTTGGGATGAACATAAAAATACTAAAAGATCAATAAGGATATTTCGTCAAAAACTGAAACTTAAATTCAAAAATGTTAGTGTAAACTAAAGATGTCTCGGAAAATCAGCTTCATAATAAGATGGATTCTCTTTTGTTTGATGCTAGAATCATCAGTTGTTGCGAGCAGAATACAGAATATATTATAGCGATTTTAAAAGCAGCGCTTAGATTTGACAAAGAAACGAAAATATGAGTCAGCCAGTGAGGATCGAACTCGCTATTCAGTCGTAATCGGTCTGGTGAGAAACTAGAACCACGTCCACGTGCCCATAGAAAATATCATGAATGAATGACATGAGGTTATCTTCAAAGCGTATTGATTAAATGCAATCACGTATCAATTTGAAAAAAAAGTCAAAGGAAGTTAATACATATTTAGTAATTATATGACGATTTTATATTAAATTTCAGATTCTACTAACCGAAAGTATGAAAATAAATTGATTTTTTAAGCTAAAGTCTGAATGATTTAATAAATTGAAAATTAAAATGAAGAAATAAATATTAAGCAATAAGGATTTCTTTATTTCATTGCAATTTTAATAATAATGAATAAATATTATATAACGAAAATTATTAATGTAATGGACAATCGTTTAAGAAATTAAATTAATTAAATTCTGCTTTGAAGTATTTACGGATTTGGTCAAACGCCTTCCAAATTCCAGCCAATATTTTGATATTCAGTTTAATAATGTATTCTCAAGATTAAATGTGTTTAGTTTATACATTCTCAAACATTCCCATTGAGTGTTAGGAGATAGAATTCTAACAAAGGTGTGTGTATATATATATATATATATATATATATATATATATATATATATATATATATAAAATATAAAATGCGATATGTTAATCAGTATTTAATTTCCAGGAGAGCTCTGTTAAATGACACAAAATTATTATTAAAGAATATCAAACACTTAAAATCCCATACATAATTTTTTTTTTAAGCTCTCTAAAATAATTGTTTCGCATGGGTTTTTACGTGATTGATGTTCTCTAATCCTACATTATTTGGTTCTGTCTTTTGACAGAGCTCTCCCTGGCTCTCTATCCTGCTAGAAATTCGATACAGATTATATATATATATATATATATATATGTGTCCTTAAAGTCTAGACACACAGAAAATCTTAAACGTTTTGTCGAAATAAAGATCTTACTATTTTTCTGGGGTATGCTAAAGGAGGTGTAATAAATGAAATTCACATGCAACAAATTTCATTGTACACAGTAAATGCACAGAAATTGACAGCAATGTGGAGTTATTACATAGAGTTCACGTGAATCGTGCAGAGCTCATGAGCATTTGCATCACAGATGGAAATCACATTGAAGATCTGTTAATATTCCAATTCAATTAAATGTTGAAAATTTAATTTGAAAAAGTGCATGCTTAGGTACGAGTCTACCATACATGTGATATATATATATATATATATATATATATATATATATATATAAAGCTCTGTTCCATTCTGACGTGAAAACACATACTTAACTACATACACTCCACGTTTATCCACGTCGTTTCCAATACAAGTATGTATGCATTTTATTTGTAAGGTGAAAAAGGAAGAATTCCAGGAATTATATTCGTACGGACATATGAAACAACGGACATAAGTGTGTGTGTGTGTGTGTGTGTGTATATATATATATATATATATATATAGTGTGTGTGCGCGCATGGACGATTCACCGAATGATTAGTACGTTTGCTTTATGACCAAGTCTCAGGTTCGAATCTCGCTTGTCAGGTATGTGACTCCTTTTTGTTATCTGTTTTCTTCTCGTTATTGAAGACAATATGATCCCAGGATGCGCCACAGTTGAGAAGCGCCTAAAACCAATACCACGACCAAAGCGTTATGGGTGAAGTTTGATGGAAACAATTTTTCGCAGGCTATCAATGGTTGTGCTAGTCAAATGTAACTAAAGTCAGCTAGATTTCGTCGCATTTATAGTACAGGTGTGAGTTCTGCGAGCGCTGAATAAGCACAAATATACCCGATTAGCCGTCTGCTACAGCTATTTGATAACCGCCCAACCAGACGTATGGATTCGAAAACAAGTAGCTGGGCATAGTTATAGTGATTTTACAACCGCAGCTCAGATGTGGCACAAGGTTGAATGTATGGGGCACCCAGTGAGGATCGATCTCACCACTCAGCCGCAATTGTTCTAGCAAGACAAGATTGCTAACCATTACACCATATCGAAGTGCCCAGCGGGGCATAGTTATATATTATCAGGTGTGGACGTAGGATCGGTAAAGCTTGTCACGGACAAAGTAGACCGGATGGAGCCCATCCCTCACGCAAGTACTACTGCTGCGATAGTAAGAGCAATAACAGCAGAAGTAATAAAATTATTCGTAAAATGTTAGCAATATTAATTACTTCTGTTGTATTGAGCGAAGTTTAATTGGTCAATGGTATGTAGATTGCTTAAAGACCTCTGTATTCTAAAGGAATTCTACGGAGATTAGCCAGCCAGTCTTCCAAACGTTGAAAATTTATGCTGCACGTAAATTCAACGAGCCTAGACATCTCTAAATATAACATTTTATTACTTCCGTTAGTCCATCCATAACACCCTCTATAGAAGCCATTCATTAACCGAAGTGCTTACAAATAAGGGGGTATAAGTTGGTTTTGCCAGGAAGCATTAGAACAAGAATTTTTTTGTAAAAAGAATTGTTTTATTTAACAAAAAATACACTCACTATTTAAAAAAAAAATGATTTTAATAAATACTTATATAATAAAAATCCAATGTTTTTTTGCAGATCTTTTAAGTTGATTACATATATATATATCTCATACACACTCTTTCCAATTACCCTAGCTTTTGCTAGAACTATAAACAAATCCCAAGGCCTAACGCTTCAAAAATTTGGAATTTAGTTCCAAAAAGAAATATTTACGCATGGTCAATTTTATGTTGCATGCCCAAGAGTAAGAAATCCTAAAGATTTCCTCTATGCTGTTTAAATGTTTCATTTCTAAAATGCCAGAACCATCGACTGGATCCGGAAGATTTGGTCTATTCACTTTCACTCAGACAGGTGGGATAAACACATGGTATATTTTCAGGCAATTTCCAACATTCTAAGCTCTCTGTTCTACATACATATACTACCGCTCTATATTTCTAAAGTATTAATCGATTTTTTTTTCATGCGACATTTGTGTTGCATAATTTGAATAGATGTTATTTTAAACTGTCTTTATTTCGTCTACCGTCTGGCGTACTGGCGGAAACTTGATAATGTGCCCCCCTTACCGGTAACATTCGAACTTGCGTCACTTGAAGGCGGCATCACCGTCTGACCCAGCGTGCTTTGACCACTCAGCTACGGAAAGCTTCAAAATCAAGCAGCTTTCTATTTTGATTTTAAAGCTTAGGTGACTCGTTTACATTTCCTCAGGTTTTGAGGTAGACGAAGTAAATGTTTAAAATAAACGGAGCCTATGAATCAAATACTGGCATCCACTAAAATACATTATTTAAAAGATTATCTATTTATACTCATATTAATGACGAATTTATATCTATATTAGAATCCTATTCTGCCATCTCAGAAATGTACAATTTAAAGTTGGGTTACATCGCAGGATTTTCTGATTAAATGCCCGTGTGAAGTTTTGTATATGTTTATTAATGTATATACAAACTCGTCGAGTAACTTTAACCCTTTTGCGTCTATATGAACTCCGAAATTTACATTATACTATTGTAAATACACGAACATTGATCTCGAAATACATTAATGCAGATGAGGCACACATGTACATCGACTGTGGCAGTTGCTATACATTCGTCTGTCAGTAAGAAGTGAAGGGTGAATGTATCCGACGAAGCTTATCGCACAAAGCAAAATCTTTCCATAATGTAATGATTTTTATACGCGTTTAAATGAGCTCTATTCATGTCGCTAAATAGCTTAAGGGTAGAAAACGAACCGGAGCGAGTTCACGTGCAATCTTATTTCTTTTCAAGTCATTTAGCGATTCTTTTTACCTTAAGATTTAAACCTTCTTTTTCTCTGGACTAAGATAAAGCTGAGAGAATTTCATTTGCAAGGGGGTGATGAAAAATTATTACTCGAATCCACATCCCAACATCAGGCAAAACCTCAGCTTTTATATTACCGCACATTACGGCGTACAAGTGGAGTTTTCAAGCCTAAAGAATCATTTTTGTCACAGGTTTTGGCTTACTATATATTTGGCGGCGGGGATTTAAGAACATTAGCCTAAGGTAAAAGTGTCTAAGAAATACACCCCTAAGGATATTGGTCTAAAATATTTTTAATAAATTAACTTTGTTCTTGTACATTATACTCAATTTTATTAATATTCATTATATTACAGAATATTTAAAACCCTTCTGACCTTCTTTACAGCAGCGAAATTTCGACGATTTCCTCAAAGATGCTGAAGGGACTTGAGCCGACAGAAGTATGCTAAGGATATTATGGACCGATCGTGTGAGCAACGACAAGGACTTAGAGAGGTTGCAAAGAAGGAAGAGGCTTATACTTAATATCAGAAAGAGGCAGCTGAAGTTTCTGGGACACAATGAAGAAGGGGGGCCTGGAGAATTTGTTACTCAGGGGTCGAATAGAGAGATATAGACACAAGGGAAAACAACGCGTGACATACCCGACTTAAATAGATGACAGAATGTCGTCTGTGAGAGGTAGCAGAGGGAATGAACTTTTGAGAGCTGCAAAAGATAGGAGGAGGAGGAGAGCAATGACCGCCAACATCCTCAGAGGACATTCCACATAAAAAGAAAAAAAAAAAAAGCTGCATACTCTTCATATCACAACGTTCCTTACACCACTGTTCAGGAACCCATTTATGTGTCGACCTATACGTTAAGTATACGCCTAACAATGTGGTTTGAGCTAAAAATATTTAGGCTGACATGTACGCCGCAATTTACGGTCTTTACTTTCGAAGACGAGTTTTTCTTATTCGGGTCAAGAATTTTCGGCAGTTCTTTGTGATCATTGTTTATACAACCCATGATAAAATCGGTATGATTTATTGAAGAAAGACTCCAAACTTTCATAATTACATATAGAGAGAAACTGGAAGTTTTCTGTTCCAAAATAAGCAGGAAAGGATAATCCCCTAATAAGCTAAATCTTATTTACATTTCTAATACATGACCGCAACCTATAATCACTTATTGGTAAAGATAGTGTGGATGATGTTTTGTCTGATAGTTTTCGTCAGAAACACTAAATGCATTATTACTGAGATTGCAAGACAATGAAATCGACAAATGTGTAATTTTCTTAATTCGTTTACTGTCTGTCTAGGATGCTAAAGGAATCAGCTCACAAAATACCAGCTTTTTACTTCATTCACATCATTAGCACTTGTGCCACATTTTCAAATATACTAATTCGAAAATAAATATTCACAAAATGTAGACGGTAGAACCTGTCACTAAGTGAACACAAAATGGTGAAATATCAAATGTTTCAGTAGCAATTGTTATATATATATATATATATATATATATATATATATATATATATATATATATATGCTCAACTATCGACCGGTTTATAAGCCTTTCCGCTTTTTTCATTGGGAGAAAAAAATTATCACTTGCTTCCTATTTAGGATTGTGTTTCAGTTCCTTCATAAGTACTTCATATTTCTAACGTCTCCGCCTAACATTTTATTTACTAATACTCCCCCTTAGTAAGGGCAGAGAGGTGCCTGTCACCCAGCTGACTTTCCTCCCGGTCTTTTAAACAAGAATAGACCGTTTTCCTTTATTTCCTATTTATGATGTATTTTTGATTCCTTCTAAAGTTTTCAATCTATCTCCCTATATATATATAATTGAGGAAAAGATGATTCATCTCGAATAATTAACGATCCTCTTGGTTAAACTATTTGAATCACGAAGGCAACACTTTCTAATGATTTGTCTAATGCTGATCCAGGAACATTTCTATTCCATCGCAATCATACACATCTACGCTAACCGATTGTAGATTCTATTTTAAGTTTTTGGCAGAGTTTAGGAAACTTCTGATTATCTTCATATTTCTTTTTATTTGGAAAAATTTCGTTTTGCAGTTTATTCGCAATTTTACATTTACCGTATTGTTCTATCTATTGTGTTAAAACCGGTTCTATCATTTGATTTAAATCCAATTCCATATGAAAATTGCCAAACAATCAATAACTCGACTAATGATATCTAGCAACAAGAACGGAACGAAACCTTTGGCAAAAAAAAAAACTTACTTCAAACATATACATAAAAAATATATGTAAAAGGTTTCATAGTATTGAAGGAATATAATGTAGAAAATATATTGCTATTAGACGGATATTTATTTCGGGCGTTTTTTGTAGAATATTTCCATTAAGGTTACTCAGTCTATTTTGTTATAAAGAAATGTTAAACGAAAAAAAATGACGACTAAAGTATGAAATCAAAACATGTCTGAAATCCCAACAGGTGACACGCAATTTTAATTTCAGCATCGATTTAGAGAACAAAAAAAAAATGAAAAAAAAATGAAAAAAAAATGACTCAAATGTGGGTGGATTATACATTGAAGAGATTAATGATATAATACGAAGGAAAATTCTAACTATCAATCGATATTCAATCTGTGATGATGGGAATGTAAAAAATAAATAAAAGTAACTTTATGAACCGATTGAGATATTAATGTTTGTAAACTGAATGTACGTGAATAAAAAAATACACACGCAGGAAGAACGAAAGAAAGGAAAAAAGGAAACATTGAGAACTGATTTTTCAGCTATTTTCATTTTCTCGTATATCCACGGATTGTCGCAAATGGCAGTGTTAATTTGACTGTGTTCAGATTTGTATCGAGCATGAAATGATTTCGCAAAGGTGCTGTGAAAGAATTTGTACCAATTGCATAAAAATACGATCACATTTACGTATATAGAAAATGTCTGAATATATGTGTGTGAGCGTATATGCATGAATATATGTGCGCATATATATATATATATATATATATATATATATATATATCAATAATGTGTGAGAGAATATGCTTGCGCCTGTTAAATAAGACAATTCGTTTAGACTTTTCAGTCATTAATCATTTGAAAATCTGCTTGTCATAAAAGCGTTACCTCTCAATATCATACAGACCAAATCTTAATTGCGCGAAAAACATATGCGCATATATATATATATATATATATATATATATATTTTTCAAGGTATGCTATATTTATGGGCAAAACGCTAATATCAGAGAGCTTATGTAAATATAAAATATATTTCTTTTATACAATTACTGGCAAGACAATATATAATGCCAAGCCACTATAAAATCAGGAGATAGCATGGGAAACTATACATAGGGCAAAATGAATAACCCTGGAAACACACTACGTGCACAATACATTATTTAGAAATAATAAATTTAGTAAATAAATTATCAGAAATTTACCTGAAAACGCGGACAGGAAAAGAAGTTTCGATTACATTAATTGTATCTTTGTAAAATACGCCATATTAAATGCAAATACATATACACTATATAGAACGTAGAAAATGCAAAGTAAATTCGACACATTGAATACTTTTGTTACCAAATATAACCCCCACCACAAATATATTAAGCTATGAATACATAATAACTAGTAAAATGTTAACCTTATACAATAACTGCACTCGGATCGAGAGTTAGTCATGCGCAATAGGTTCTAGAACAATTTGAAACATAACTGTTACCGCCTATATGATGATACAATAGACCTTACTATCCATAATGCACTATTAAAAAGCCTACATAAAGTGCCGAACCAAAAAGCACAGTCTGAAGATTGCACTCAATCTTTTGCCGCTTGGTGCTAACCTTAATGTACATATATAAAAAAAATTGAGCCTTAAAAATATAGACGTTGATAATTGGATGACAAAACGGGGTAAAAATTAATTTTTTGTCCTTCAAAATTAGATCCGACCGAAATAGCATTATCAAACTTGGTTTTATATCTAGTGGGTGGAGCGGAATGTGGGCAAACAATCTGGGAAGAATCGTGCGGAAGCGATGAAGATATAGGAAACTAAACATTGAATTTCAATTTTAAATTAATGGCGTCCTAAATGTTTTGATGTACAGCATAGGCGATTTTATTCAGCTAACCTATGCTTTAGAAAATGTACATTTTTAGAACAGTAAATTTGGGAAGCAATATGAAATGCAATATGAAACTAGAAGCAAAATAGGTGTTATATATCCTTTATTTAAATACCTAAAACCTCTATTTCTGTGAAATTAGAATTTATGCAATAAATTCCTACATAAAGACCTTAGATACTATTTCTTATTAAATCTTACAAGTTTCCATAAATTCTTTTCAGTTGTAGACGGAAGTAAATTGATATTTTGTGCCTACTTTAACACTTGTCTTTTTGCTTTATCTATGATTTAAATGCATTTTCAAATTATTTCATGTAAATATTGAGGGCTATAAATTTTAAGTGATCGAATGAATACAAACGGCGTTTTTATTTGTTTTCAGCACTCCACTTTCCAACTCGCAAATTACACACACACACATATATATATATATATATATATATATATATATATATAGAGAGAGAGAGAGAGAGAGCATTTAAAAGAAGCAAATAAGAGCGACAAAATGGAAACTAATAAGAAAAAAAAAGACATGTGAATCATTTGTACTTAATTGAAAAGTTAAGTTTCTGAGAAATAAAGATTTATTAAATCAAAGAAATTTAAGTTTTTTTTAGATATTCTATATTTTAAAAAAAAATAAAATGATAAAATGTTGCATAATTATATATCTTATTTGCCTTAAAATAAGAAATTGAATGCTTAATTCTAATATTTTGATTTTACAATAACATTTTATTAAATATTATTTAAATTTATTAGTATTTTAGATCATTATAGATATAAGTATTATTTAAAATATGACAA
This sequence comes from Acanthosepion pharaonis, assembly GCA_903632075.3. Taxonomy (NCBI): domain Eukaryota; kingdom Metazoa; phylum Mollusca; class Cephalopoda; order Sepiida; family Sepiidae; genus Acanthosepion; species Acanthosepion pharaonis. The sequence goes on along the minus strand of CAHIKZ030005280.1, from coordinate 1,228,624 downwards.
TCATATTTGAAAACCTCATTTAGAAAATCCCCATGTATTTTATAAAATATGAAAATAAAAAATAAAAATGCCAATTGCATTGCAGTATATCTTAAAACTGACTGATGACATAACATTTATTTTACCACCTTAAATTATACTTGTAACCTGATTCAAGAATCCAACACACCCTTCAAAAACTTTTGAATTCTCATTCCCCAGTCAACTTAAACTATATAATACTATTTATCATATAAAAGAATAAATCATTTTGAAAGTTAGTCAGCATCGTTTGAAAATGAAACTAAACGTTAAATATTTGATTTAAAGATTTAGGTTTTGCTTTCAAATCAATTTGTGTCTATTAATACATATTTTAAAATAATTATATTATGCTCTACTATGTACCCAGCACTGTTTTTAAAAATAAATGCTAAAAACTCTGGATTATAAATCTGTTCTGTTCACACACACACACACACACGTGTGTGTGTTAATTCTTGTAATCCAGTTTTAAACTACGTGCACAATACATTATTTAGAAATAGTAAATTTAGTAAATATATCTCATCTCAGCAGTCCGAAATCTTGTTGACCCATTCAGTGTTCCGATGGAATTAAGGATAAAAACAGTGATACAAGTATGCAATATATATGTCCTCTTTTTATTTTGATCTTGGCTAAGCAAATGCCTAACGTACAAGTTTGGGAAGCTATTCATGAAATTCCTTTGGTCTCGTTGCCCAAATCAGCTATATAAAATTATTTTTTGCTTGGGGTTAGATAAGATTTAAACGTTTCATTTCAATGTTTATATACAATGTTAATATTTGACCACCCCACACAATGCTAACGCTGATAAAGACAACTGAAAAAAAGTGATAATCAGGAAGATACCATATATATAAAGATTGATAAAAACATTTTAAAATCGTTACACAAAATCTTTCATATTTCAATAATATGTATTTCTTCACGCAATGGTAAGGAACTGGCGATTAAATTATTTTTAAGGAAATTTAAAATCAAAGTGTTACCTCTTTTCCGAAAGTTAAAGTTTACTTTGCCTTTGGAATTTACTACTGAGTACTCTGAACATTCCGACAAGAAGTTTATTATGGACTTTAGAAAATATGTCCTCATCCATAATAAAGAAGAGGGGATTTAAAATAACTAAGTTGATCAATTCGGTATTTCCATGTGATCGTTAGACCGATGAGTCTTCCGACCTTGTGGGCTTATTTAACTTATATAACCTTAGTGGTCATCATTATATCAACATTGAAGTCATAGGTTTAGATAGATTTGATGCCCTTATAATGATGAAAAAATTGCACAAAAATCAAAGCTGACATAAACAGGAAATTAATACAGAGAATTTAAGTCTCAACCCTAATGTTAAGATTAACACTAATTTACAATGTAGATTTTCTTGATGTTACATTAGACTTAGTTAATAATGCATTACACGCCGACATGATTACAAACGACAATCAAATATATACCCACGAAATTTTAACTACGTAATCAAACACATACCCTCCTCCATAGAACATACAATTAGCAATAACTCTTCCAGTGAAGATGCCATTTACAAGCATAGTAAAATTTATAACAATGCCTTAAAAATAGTGGCTATCATACTCTGATATCAAATATATAAATCACAATAGCGATAGCAGAAATAAAAATAGAAAAAGAGAAATCATTTTGTACAAAGCAAACACTAATTCTACTATACAAAATCCAGCTAAAAATGTTTATATCGTGAGTACCAAGAATTCCTTTAAAAATCATTGGTACCAACATATCTTTCACCAACAACTCGTGCATAAATAGAACGTCCCTTCTAAATATTTTTGGTACGTTAAATCAAATTTGCTGACAAAAAATCCGTCAAACCATGGTGAATTAAATTGCCGACAGTTCATCTTTAAATTTAAGATATAGTTATTTTTTTAAAATTACGTATTACCATTTCTTATAGCAATAATTTATCAGTATATAATGGTCCTCCATCAACACACACATATATATATATATATATATATATATATATATATATATATTCCATCCACAAAGTCTTGTCATGCATAGATATTTCAAAGTTCTGTGAGGTATTATCAAGTGTTTCACATGGAGGTTAACCGAACATCCATCGGTTGAAGGATACAGTTCGAAGAGAATTGAAGCAACAGAAATATGGCTCTACAAAAGGTTTCTGAGGATACCATGGATCGAACATGTGAGCTTCATTTTAGAGAAAATAGAAACTATAAAGACATACATAAAAGGAACAGATTTGAAGTTTCTGGGACACATCATGAGGAAGGACTTGAAAAATCTGTTAATCACACGACAGATTATGAGCAAGAGATACAGAGAAAATCAGACCATAACTGACAAATGAATGGCGGAAAAGGGTTCAGAGAAATAATGTGTTTAAGTGCTACAAAGTACAGGAAAATATGGAAAGCCATAAACGCCTACGGCTTGAGGGGATACAGCACAAAGACTTGAGATTTTACTAACTATATATTCTACGGTGATAACCGAATTGTAAACAAATCAATCAATAATGTGGCCTAGAACCATTAGACCATGTCATTATTGTATAGCTAATGAATATATACAAACTATCATTGAATTGTATTCTCTTTATGGATACCAACATCAGCCAGTTAGCTTGTTTTCATGTCAACGGTTCTACATTGCATAGATTTTATCAACTAGTGTTCAGTTGTTTACAACCCATAATAGTCATTTCCTTTTACGCGTTGCACACACCTTTCAAATCAAAGTACTTACCAGTGGCCTTTTCAATAAAATTTTGATCTGAGATATATCTAACCTGATAATTCAATTCACATATTTGTGCGAATTCCTTATATTAAAAGGAGATTCGACTATATAAAAAGTTAATTGCCATGAAGGGACGCCACTATTTGATAAGATAGAAACCGCTTGGTGTATAATATCGCAGTGCTATCACTGACAAATAGTTACAATCTGATCTAAAAAGAAAAAAAAAGAAAATTCAGGGAGACTTCAAGTTCTTTAGTTAATTATCACATCCTTTCGGAATCTCGAGGTAATCTTCATTGCTTATTCTTTTTCCAGTTATTAATTCTGTTTTTGGCACATTTTTCAATGTCAATTGTTCGCTTTAAATTTTTCCGGACAGTCAGACGATCGCTTGTAACTGTCTCACATGATTTCAGGATCCTATATATACATATATAAAATGATAAATCAGTCGAACTAAAATAACAGAACTAGAATTTGTAGTAAGACTATTTGTTCCTCACCGTTCGATGCAACCGAGTTTCATCCAAACCAGACAAATTGATTAAAGTATAAATTCGCCACAAGGGAAAAAAATGGGAAATATGGGGACTGGCCAACATGTCTAATCACTAACTTTGCTAGCCACAATCATGTAACTAACCGCTCTAATACTTACAATTTGACCAATATACATCATTTATACTGCAGTGTCTTGCCACAGACGCCATAACACATTTTCTCTATTAAGTACTAACTAGGATAAATTACCTGTCACAGTTAATGTAGCGTTTTTCTTTGTTTTAGCTACAACAATAGTTTGTGATAAGACAGGTGTAATGACAAAATACCCTAACTAGAAGCTATATAAAATTATTTTTTGCGTGTGGTTAGATAAGATTTAAATGTTTCACCTCAATTTTTATATACAATATTAGTATTCGGACCCCCCCCCCCACAATGCTAACGCTGGTAAAGACAACTGGAAAAAAGTGATATAATCGGGAGGATACATCACACTCCCAGCTACACGATCAGGCAAATACGAAAAGTCGAAAGTATGTGCACATCTACTAATGAATTGAAATATTTAATGAGGAAATGGTTGGGGATTTTAAACAGAAGGAAACAAAATGAAAAAGGAGTCAATGCGCTTATATAATTTCTTCTAACAAGAAATTGGAATAACTTATGCTCATCTCAGCAGTCCAAAATCTTTTTGGCCTATTCAGTGTCCTGATGGAATTAAGGATAAAAACAGTGATACGAGTATGCAATATTTATTCTCTTATTTTGATCTTGACTAAGGAAATGTCTAACGTACAAGATAAGTTTGGGAAGCTATTCATGAAATTCCTTTGGTCGCGTTGCCCAAATCAGGACAAAATATCAATTATGTACAAGAACATCTGATGCACAATCATCTTAAGCGGTGAGACCACCTTGCGACAGACAGAACTGAATATATCATTACGCAAACATGCGGACCATGTAGCCTTTCACTAACTTGTACAATAGGCGTCCGACACTGCATCAAAAGAAATCATTCTTAATGAATTCCTCCGCAGCGAATGTATTCTGACAAAATAGAAAGGTCTGCCGTACAGAGCCTTTCGCAGACAGATTCTCATAATACTAGCCGGCTGATTGATGTGATATTCCTGTTTCGTTAGGCCGAGCTCGATCAGATCATCTGATAGCCACCGCAACGTAATTAACAATGCCTTCCTGGACAACTGCTGTGTGCCAGAAGTAATCCCTAACCCGGAAGAAATTCAAAGCGCTGCGTTGGGAACTCTTCAAAAGTTGCGCACTTCTCAAAAGTGGGAAGGCATTCCTGGCGTCTTTACAGAATTTGTCGTTTTCATCTAAAAGTCTTTTAAAATTAAATTTCGGCTTTATTTGAAAGATAATGACCTAAAGCTAATCTGAAATAATCTTAAATAAAAAGAAATGATGTTCTATATATAAGCTTTTTGAAAATCTCACGTCTTTTTTTTGTTACTCGACTCGCCGTTTTATACGAATTATCTTTAAAAGACTATTTTTCCTAGAGATGCGTTTCGAAGTCTATTAGCAAATTAATCCTTAACTGGCTTTCCTGAAAGTAATACTTACATTTTAATTTAAACAGAATGAAGATTAATTTTTATTTACTTACGGTAACCTGTGGAGACAAAGGACAAAGATTAGTGTTACTGTCCAAAAAAACGCGCGAAAAACTAAAATTAATTAAAGACGGCAGACCAACAGTGCAATAATAAAGAAATTGATCCAATATTTGAATAATTTTGTTGTATACACTTTGATTAAACTTAGTAAGCGGAATAAATCAATGTATTAAGTCGGTACAAAAAAATCTTGCTTAAATTTAAGTTGCATTAGATTTGTTAAAAGGAAAACATGTAAGAGTAAATATAAGTAAAATTATAGTAATGTATTTTACGGGAATAGAATATATTTGTAATTTTGGAAATTGTCTTGTTGGCTATTAGAAATTAGCCAGGAAATTTACAATTTATATATAGTAGAGAAATTTTAAATCACTTACGTTTAATTACTGAAGTAAGTATTGGTTATACGTGTGTACAAGAATCTGTTAATAAAATGCAGGAAAACAGACACGCGGAAACAAAAAATAAAACCACCCGTACCGATGAAAAATAGGAAAACAATACTTTCAAGACAAAACAACTGACTGACCGGGGGCTAGGATATTTAATTAATTATACTCTTCCGAAAGCGAGATATAAGCAGTATATTGTTTTTGTACATTCACTCTATAGCTGTGAAGAAGAAAACCATTTTATAAAGTTCCATTCGAAAATGGCATTAGACTTTTGTTATTCTTCAAACATGTCTATTTAATAAAATAAATAAATAAAAAACTAGTGACGAACAACAACTGGATTAATTTGAAAATTACAGAACATTTACAAGTAATTTTATTTAAAAAAAGTATGGATTTCACATGTTGCATATTTGTTTTACTGATATATCTTGAGATTATTTTTATAAAACTGTAAAGAATTTAGGCAAGATATCGAAAGTAGGTGTGAAAACTATCCCACCCACCCAAAAATATTTCGAAAAGTTTTTAATAAAAGATAAACATTAATAAATACGTACAGAAAATCTTCGTTATAATCTGATTTTGGACATATATATATATATATTTGCTTTCATTACGGAAAAAAGGTGTTACCTATCATATATATAGTGACAATTATGCAACCCTTTTTATTTACTTTTGCGACGTCATTCGTTGACAATTTTTCTCAGTTGGTAGCAATGTCCCACGTGAAGAAAACAGACCCTTTAATCATTTGTTAGAATTTAGTCAAGACCATCAAGGGTTTTCTTACTGCTTTTCGTCGTCTGACATCTTTATGGTTTCCTTGTCGTCCACGAACAATACCAATTTCTTTTCTCAGGAATGTCTACTAAAAGTCGTCCTTCCTTAAGTTTGGAACAACCTTGAACTCTCTATGAATTACATATATTTTACAACTCAGTGGTGATTATCTTTAAATATTGTCCCAATAAATATGCCAGATTTACTGAAATTTATAGATTAAAACTAACACGTGAAAAAGCTAAAACTGAAAAAAATAGAATAAAAGCCTTATCAAGAAAAAATGTCTGGACCTGTGTCAAATATAAAAGGAAAAATAGTAAAAGTCACAATTTTGTTTTCTTTTCCTTCCTGGAAAAAATAAAATTAGTAAACGAAATTAATGAAAGAAAATTGGAGAACAGAAAATTAATGAAAAAATAAACTGAAAGAAATAAACATGGCCGACATTACGTCGTAAAAGATTAGTCAAAACGAAGATGTCACACATTTTTTTTCAAAGAAAAATGAAATATTAGTAAAACTGAAGGCTGTAAAATTTAAATACTTTGGTCTCATTGTTATTTAAGCCGCTAAAATATAGAGACTGAAAAAAAATGGATAAAGTAAAAGAAAAAATGAAACAATGTAAAATGCTTAGCTTACAAAAATCTTTGCTAATTCGACACGGTATTCCAGATCAATTTCAAAAATGAACGTTCAATATTGATAAAAAGAAATTGTTCAAAAGAAGATCTATACAAACAGACCTGACACAAAATAAAAGCGGGCAACCTAATACCTAAATATTTATACCCTAATGACAGTGGAACAGTCCATAATATAGAGGGGTGAAAGCCAATACATGTTTTTACTAAATTAGGTAAAAATTTGTTGTTGTTGCTTTTTGTTTTTTTCAGCTTTGCACCGTGTAAAGCCCCGCCCAAACTATAGTCCTTAGTTCATATAGGAGAATTGTTATTTGATTGATAGCACTTTTCTTAGTATATGGGATCTTCCTTGGGCAACTATTATGATGGTATTTTCTAGGATACTATGAGTGAAACTGTCCAAGTGTTACACACACACACATATATATATATATGAGAGAGAGAGAGAGAGAGAGAGAACAAACAAACAAACAAACACACACACACACACACGGGTAGGATCTGATTCTTGCTTCATTATTCCCGTCACATGCCCTTTGTTAAAACTAGAGTCAATTTTGAAGTCCCAATGATATCCCAATGATATCCTTTTCGGATATCATTGGGATTTTCTGAAAGTGTAAAAAATAAAATAAATCTCGGTAGACGTACAAAACGTTAGGAACTTGATATAATAGGTAATGACGCAGCAATGTAGTTGTGGTGGCTGATACTTTAATATCCGACTAACGGTCGTCCGACATCGACTGACTAACCAACGACATTTAGTCACCCCCCACCACCACCACGAGGGCATCATGTGGCACAAGGCCTTTTTAACGTGGGATCTCCGAGCCCGTGTGCTCGGCCAAAAATATGCCCATTGAACCCGTATAAACGGGTTCAGGGTCGGTTTACTTCCCGAAAGAGAATCCGCCCTTCGGCGCAGCCTCCTTTGGGTTCCTCCCCGCCCGAAGGCAGAGAGTTCAACCGATCAGTCAGTCGACTGACTGACCGACGCACTAAGCTCCTACACCTACTTTTTATAGGTGGCAGAGTCTATTAACTATAGAATAGCTGTGTTCCACTATAACACGAAGCTATCTTTACATCACCCAATATGAGCTTTTAGAATTCTTGAGAGGGAATATTTCTTTTCGATTTGCTGCTGTTTATTTTTCCTTTTGCATAATTTTTTCACTTCTTTGATTGTAGTTTTGCGGTATAATTTTTTTTTGTTTCTCTTTCCTTTGCCGGAGATATTTTGTTTTTTCTTTAGATCGGACAATCACCCTCGTTTATGATGAGTTACGCAACTGTTTCTTCTTTTTTTTCTTTGCTTCGTCTCTAAGTATATTTAATGTGAATTATTTACATATAAGATTCCCTTCGACACAGAGAGCTCAATTCATTTCTTGATTGTCTTAGGAATCATCCCGAAGATATTTCTATGAATAGTGTTCAAGAGTTTATGGTTTTTTATGAGCTTCACGCTGTTTAGACCGTCTCCAGTATTCTTGCTTTTCATTCCATACACCATAATGTTGTGATATCCTTCTTGTCGGTGATGTAGAAGTTCTACCTCCGTACTGAATGACAACTGATTTTGTACAAAGAGAAAACTTTAGAACGGTTACAACTGATTATAATCTCCTTAGATACATGTATATAGATTCTGTAACAGTTAGAGTTAAGTGAAAAATTCAATACATCCAAGAGTAATATAGAATCATACAGCATATCGAATTATCTTGTGCTATGCAAATACTGTGATAAAATGCAGTAACAGGACAGGAGAAAATGTCCAGACTTAGGACAAGTATGATTGAATTGTGAAAATTAAAAAAATACTATTTCCACTCTATGTGCAACTATAAAACGAAAATAGAGAAGTTAGAAACGTACCCCACTCTCAAGAAAATACAGCTGTATTTGCGATACAAAGGCATAAACGGAAAGATGTCATAGAAAAAAAAACAAATTGAATGGTATAACTTTTCATAATCTAGAACATTCTGGGAGTGATGTAATTCCAATAAATTTCTAGAAGCTAATTGGCAAACCTAAATTAGCGAAAACTTGACTTAAACTAAGACATTTCGATGGCTCTTTCAGCAAATCATTAGTTGTTTTTTAATGAAATTTCGAAATTATTTGCAACACGGTTGTGACATATGAAACAATCATAGACACATGTGAATAGGTGTCTTTAAAATGGATACAAACAAATTATTTGAAAGTGTGAAGTTGGGAAGTAATGACACTGGAAAGTTAAAACGATTCAAAGCGAGCATTCAATTAAAATAAAATATCCCCCCCCAATCTTTGAGTATCTCAGACTGCCCATTCATATGCTATCTGTAGTAGATGCTAAACTAAAATCAATGGTGGAACAAGAGATTTTATAGTATGTTTCACCTGGCAGTAATAATGGAGCCTCAACTATTGTTGTTTTGCAAAATCCGGATAGAGATTTAAGGATATGTGGGGATTATAATATCGGAATAAAACACAAATATGTCCAGATTCTTTTCCTATTCTTATCAGGGAATCTACTATTCGCATCTTGTCTGAATTTACATATTTTGATAAAATTGGCCTCAAACCAGACTTTAACCAGATACAAATTGTTGAAAAGTTTAAAGAATTCACTATGATAACTCTCCAATAGACATACTCAGATGAAAACGTATGCATTATGGTGTAATAATAACAAATGTTATTTTTCAAAGAGGCATTGAAAATATTCTAACTTGTGACGTAAAAAAATTGATCATCTATCAAGATGATAAGGATATATGTGTATTAATTTGCGACACAATGACATATCTGGGTTACCACATATCAAACGACCGAATTTTACCAGACACAAATTTAATAAATAAAATATAAGAGCTATCTGCACGTACAAATAAAGAAAATTGAAATATTTTATTGTTAGGCAATTTTTTACAGCAGATATATGCGAAATTATAGTGAATAGATAAAAATGCAAACAGAGTTACGAAAAAGAAAGAACAACAAATGCAACTTGACTCAATGGCAGAAAAAAAACTTATGAAAAACTCGTTTGAAAACGAAAAAGACTTGACTTTAACTACAGAAACAAGTGAGTGTGTCATTAGAGATTTGTCTCAAAAATTTCATCCTATAATATACATTACTAGAAGTTAGCTGAGGCTAACTATTCATATACTAAAAATGAAGCGTTAGCTACCACATGGAAGACGGAAAGAGCACGCCAATTATTCTTAGGTAGGAAGTTGCTTAAATCTGCCCACAAAACTTTAGAGTTTATCATTAACCCCAGGAATGAGTTACCTTATGTTACATCTTCTAGAATAAAGCTCATGGCCTTTGACTTCGGCATCGCATATATCAAAGGAAAAATTATTCCACTTGTAGATGTTCTATCAAGACGAAAATTCAACAATGGAGAATTAGAGAGATCAGAGAATTCAGAAGTTAAATTATTTCACTGGATTGAAACAGATTGATCGTGTTGCATTTGAACATAAAAAATAAAAACAATCAAATGGAGTGAGTGTTTTATGACAAGGAGACCCTATTAAGAGATAAGGCATAGGTTAGCTACAGAGAAAAGTCTCATATGCAATGAAGATATTTTAATACTTCCAGAGATATTAAGAAAAGACCTAATAAAAAGAGTACACGATTATGCTTATTGCGGAATAATAGCAGCACATTATCCTGGGTATTATCGTTATTTAGAAGAAATACGTACAACAAATGCTCAACACGTAGAGAAATGAAAACTTTCGCCAAACCAAGATATATTCAAGGTCTAAAGGGAAAGGGCTACGGGATCGAGTTACTATAGATCATGCACATGTTAAAGGCATAAGACTATTTTTAATATTGGGCTATTCATTCTTTGGATTGAGCTGAAGTGATTAAAGTTCATGATAGGAACGTAACCACTATAAAGCAAATATTACGAATAATATTTTCCAGAAATGGTGTGCCAAAAATCTTAGTCATTGACAATGTACCAAAATTTTATGAAGAACCTTTGTGTTCGTGGTTTCAACAAGTTGGGTGCCACCATAACACTCGCCATCGAATGGGATTGCAAAAAGAATGGCGCAGACCGAGAAAGCATTTTCCCCATGTAGACAAAACATAGTTACCTACCGAGACGATTACTGATTTATAGAACTATTCCACGTGCTGCAATGATGGTAAGACAAAATAGATCACCTATAACAATGTCCTGTTCAATAAATGAAAAAAAAATCGTACAAAAACAAAGATAATCAAGTCATGAAAAGCCAACTTTATTGCATACAAGGGACATAATACAGTTATAACAGCAACAAGTGGACATAATTTATTGGCTCATTCTGATCAGATAGAATGTCGAGATGGAAGTGAGGAAGAAACGTGAAATGGAGGACGAACCGAAAAGAAACGAGCTGATTTATTTTTGCAATTCTTCGCCTTTTGTACTTAAGAATTTGAATGTCATAAATTATTAATAGATAATTCTAATAATTTACGCAACAATAATTAAATCAAAAAATTTTAAAACACAATTTTAAATCATCAGCACGAGAACGCGATGTCCCTAACATATTTGCACCTGAAGAATAGAAGAACTGCATAAAACTGCGAGTCGCGCTATCGACGTCGGATAATATGCATATTCACTAATACATACATATATACATATATATATATATATATATATATATATATATATATATATATATATATATATATATATATATATATGTATGTATGTATATATATACATACATACATATATATATATATATATATATATATATATGTATGTATGTATAATACATACATACATACATATATATATATATATATATATATATATGTATGTATATGTATGTATGTATGTACATACATACACATATATATATATATATATATATATATATATATATATATATATATATGTATGTATGTATGTATGTATATTCACTAATACATACATACATACATATATATATATATATATATATATATATATATATATATATATGTATGTATGTATGTATGTATGTATACATGCATGCATATATATATATATATATATATATATATGTATGTATGTATGTATGTATGTATAATATTACACACATATATATATATATATATATATATATATATATATATGTATGTATGTATACATATTCACTAAATACATACATACATATATATATATATATATGTATGTATGTATGTATATATTCTAATACTATATATATATATATATATATATATATATATATATATGTATGTATGTATGTATATTATTCACTAATACATATACATATATATATATATATATATATATATATATATATATATATATGTATGTATGTATGTATGTACATACATACATATATATATATACATATATATATATATATATATATATATATATATATATATATGTATGTATGTATATATATGTATGTATTCAAATACATACATACATATATATATATATATATATATATATATATATATATGTGTGTATGTATGTATATTCATATTCACTATTACATACATACATATATATATATATATATATATATATATATATATATATATATGTATGTATGTATGCATATTCACTAATACATACATACATACATATATACATATATATATATATATATATATATATATATATATGTATGTATGTATTAGTGAATATGCATATTATCCGACGTCGATAGCGCGACTCGCAGTTTTATGCAGTTCTTCTATTCATATATATATGCAGTTCTTCTATATATATATATATATATATATATATATATATGCAGTTCTTCTATATATATATATATTTTATGCAGTTCTTCTATATATATATATATATATATATATATATATAATTTTATGCAGTTCTTCTTATATATATATATATATATATATATATATATATATATATATATATATATATATGGGGAGAGAGAAGAATAACATCTGCAATTTTATGTCTTATACATTTTGACTTTGTGTTCATATAATTACATAAAATATGAATAGTTGTGTTTTCAATTTTTATTATCCTCTCCACTAATTTGTCCTCTTGAATTTTTGTTTCAAATTTGATTATATTTCTTGGTAGATTTATAACAGATTTTCCCTGATATGAGCATATCGTCCTCACTCTGCTATTTCTCTCATGTTCGTCTTTTGTAGAATAAAAAAAAATGATGTCAATCGCTATAATTATTTTGATTACCACTAATTTATTTGTCTCTGTGTACTTAACGAATACAGACTCTCTTCCTCCATCCAGAGAGATAGTGAGAGAGGGGGCGACAGAGAGGCAGAAAGAAATATGTAAACAATCGCTCAGTATTATACATTTCATTTTTCCATTGATTGATTTCTTTTCTACGCCTTATCGACTTTTTGCAGGTTATTTAATCCAAAAAATATTTTAGGTTGTAAGAAATCTTTTACATAACGTTGTCGACAATTTAATTATACAAGTCTTACTAATTACCCTATACCTTTTCCAAGGATTCTTGTGTATAAGTGAATTAGAATTGAAATTAAATGTGAATAGATGGATGGATTGGATGCAGAAGTCTTGGAATTAGAATCCGGCTACCGATTATCAATTCTGTGTTGTTATCCATTGCATCACCCTACATGCAAGCTCATAGCACCTGTTATTTTGTCAAGCAATACTGACAAGGCTTGACGTTGCTTAACTTCAGTGATCATAAGGGAAACGTTCTTTGAACGAGATGTGTCCGTAAGACCATATTTTAGTTTTAAAATGTCTCATCCGAATAAATATGATTTGAAGATTTTTTTTCTTTTTAACTGTCCTCTGCGCAACTCTGAGAAACATAATGAGGAAAGAAATGTTAGAAAATACATTGAAGGTAAGATCGATGGTATTTGTTTTACGGCTTACCATCCATTTGTGGTTTATCATATTTTGATTTTAAGAAAACTCATTTATTTTTATTTTTGCCTGTGAATATTGCATTAACATTTTCTCAGGTACAAGTATTAATATTTAATCCATAGTTTAGGGAGAAAGGATCGATTTATACTTTTTTCCAAGAATAATTCTGCGTAGTTGTCTGTAACGAACCAATTGGATTTCGAATTCGGCTGTCAGACATCTTAATCCGAGTCAATTTCTCATTCCATTTACGTATCATATTAAAAACAAGAGGGGTAGAGGGAACAAGTTAGTCCCCTACATTACGGCTTTGTGTATATGGATGGGTGAACAATAACTGGAATGGATAGTAAAGAGACCCTAATTGCTAGGAGCTACAACGTATAGGAATCACTTGAAAACGATGTGTACCCACGGCCTGGCGGGAAGCGGCACATGGTAAAAGGAAGATTACTTATTTTGGCCATCATGAATGTACACACTTCAGTCCACTGTCAGTCTCGTGATAATCTTTTTTTTTTATTACAGACTCAACTACATATTCAATATCAGGACTTCCGTCCTCATTTCAATTCACACGGATCCTATCGACATCGCTTCAGGAATCAAGTTTCTATACTGTAAATAATTTTCTTGTCTAAATATATATATATCTTTATGCATTTCAAGTTTGATCAAGTTATTCTCATTTCTGTTTCAGTCTTTTTTAACTTGTTTATAACAGAATTATTCTTCACCTTCTATGTGCGGTGTCACTTCAAGGCGTGTGTGATCATGGCTCACTACAATTACCTAACACTTGTGGATCTTTTGTAGCTTTTCTCCCTTTGCCAAGACTGCTGCCTCCCGTTCAGCTCATCCGAAAGATAGGTTGCCTTTTTCTTTAAGATCTCCTTGTTTCTTACTCGCTCCGTCCATGGAACTATCAGACACCTTCTCCAGAACGACATATCAATTGCCTCCAGTTTTATTTTCATCTCTATGGCGATAGCCCAGCATTCACTTCTGCATCAGAGGATTATTATCACATAGCAATTCAGCACACTTTTTTTGGTTTCTAATGTAGTATTAACATTTTAATGTGGCATCAAAATAGAAATGCACTCTAAACTATTAACAAATGTTCTCTATAATCATGTCTCCATCACACTAGGTTTGTCCGATGTTTAAAGAACACTTATTCTTCGTTTATAATAGTTCTAAAACGTATTATTCGATTTGACAGCTGCGAAGGTTACTGGCAAAGCTCGTCGCCAGTTCTGCCATTTCTACTTACGCTTTCACCTTTGACATCTCTCGAAAGCATGGTCTTAACGTTTATGCGCAAAATTTTCTAAGCGGTAGATTTAGCACTGATTTGAGGTCAGCTATCATACTCGTCTCTTTATTGAATAGGGTTAAAAAAATAACAACACTGTCTAATATCAGACTGAATCATTTATAAACGGTCAAATGTTGTGTTTCTTCAGTTAGTCGATGACTTGTTTCTCCACCAATGTCCGTTTGTGGATGTTTCAGTGGTCACCGGGTGAAATAATTTCAAATTCATTTTTTAAATTGCACATATCAAGCCGAAGTATGATATGCTCGGTGGTGTTTACACGCATGTTTTGTGGCTTCATATTTCAGGACGTAGACGATGATGACTCTCCAGGATTTGCGTTTTCTTTGCAATATTTGAATTGTCATGTATTCCAGCGTCAGACATTGTAATGTTTTCCGTTATATAGTCCACGGTTTGTGATTCAGTTTTCTATCTCTCAGGCTCGTTGATACCCTAGGCTAGAGAGTCGAGGCGATTTTTCTATTTAACCCCTAGCTTGGTAGACGAAGAAAGGGATTAATTCCTATTCGAAACGCATTAGTTAGAGAGTTAACGCAAAGGATTAGCTTAGACTCTTCAGTCGGCTGGAAGATTCCACTTTCCGTAACAATAACCGTTTAACAACCTAACCATCACAATATATGTATTAACCGTACAATAAATGTAGTGTTCTGATAGTAGTAGTTCTTTACATACATTTGTTCGTTTTTTGTAATTTATTTTAATACAGTATTTATTAATAGTTCTGATAAAACATTCAACAATGTATTCACCTTCATCGTTTACGACATCCTGCCAACGATCCGCTAACTGTTCAATGCCGCGAAATTGATTTAACACAAAAAGTTCAGCGCATGGTCGACATCGTTGTTGAACGAAACACCCTCAAATTGTTAGAAATTTATTGAAAAGGGTAGTAACCTGAAGGGGCTAATATAATAGAATATGGAGTGCGCCAGAACTTTCTCAACTGAGTTTTTTCTTTCTATGTATGAGTAGCGGATAGGTAGGGTTTTTTTTATATTCTCGGTCAATGCGCTGTGTTTCTGTACGTTGCCCATTGAATGAAGATATCGAGTAACAGTAACATGAGAGCGCACCATCTTTTGAGCCAATTCATCTTTTAATCAACGGCTGCAATTGGTGCTCATCAAAATGAAGAGGTCATGCAGAATGAAGAGAGGCTGTGGATTGAATTCTCCATTCCTGCAATGGAAAAACATTTCTATACTATTTTCTCGGATATAAAGTAATTTTCCTATAGAGCACAAATGTATGATGTAGCTTTCGCAGATTTGTGACCTTGATTAAAAAATAGAGAAGACGTCGAACATGATCATTCTTGTCTAGTTGGCCTTCCATCAAAAAGGGCTGTCTAAACTGAAATAAAATTTCAAGAACCTTAGACAATTTTCCTAAGAATCAAAAAAATAAAATAAAATAAATTCAGCGAGGGCTTATTATTGGAAATCATTTGCAGAACATCAGAAAAAAAAACGAATATTTGTAATAACATAATATTATATACACTGGATGAGGTTTTTATTTTATAGGTTGTCATTGAAAAGCTGAAGGGTTAGAAAAAAGTCATAAATAGTTCGTTTTCAAAATTTTTATCTTCTTTTCTTTTTTGCAGGTTATAGAGCCTTCCCTGGAGATTAAAATGGCTACGTATGATGTCAAGAAACGAGAAAAACTGTTTTGAGTTATTCTATTCTAGTGAAAGATAAATTATTCAAACTCACAGAAAATGTCTGCAACATTTTAATGTCAGAGTATCTCCTAGCGAAAACATAATTCGGAACCTAATCGCCCTGTTTGAAAGACCTGGACCAGTCAGCGATCTTCCGGTAAAAAATCCTAAGCCCACGGTGCGCATTGATACACGGGTAGAATGTATACGGCAGAGTGTCCTTGAGGATCCATCAACTTCTACCTGTCATCGGCCTCCTTAACTAGGCATCGCCAGAACATCGATTCAGAATATTGTGAAATACATTAATTCTTTTTTACAAATAAAAAATATTAAGAAACGGGTTTGTAAAAGTTATTTTTTTATATCTTTCTTTGTCAGTTTGTCAGTATATATATATATATATATATATATATATATATATATATATATATATATATATATATATATATATATATATAATAACACTTTCTGAAAATACTTTTCTACTGATTGATAATTACTACTTCGAAAAAAGTTTACAGGTTATTTAGTGTACTAGTTGTATTAGCGAGATTACGCTAATTTTAAAATCGAACTACAATTGTTCTTATATAATACGCATCTCTCTTATATATTCGTTTCAACAGTCTTGCGGTGTAAAAAAGTTTTACAAAAAGAAAAAAAACAACAAATTATTGAAAAGAAGCATTCTAATTGTGAGCAGATATTTCCCTGCAGTTGCGTAAATGTTGAATGGCAGATTTTTTTTACGGCTTATCAACCTTTTCTATTTTATTTAAAGACTTATGTTATTTTTAGATAGGAAGTTCTTTTTGTGATAATATAGTAAGTAATGTGTAAGAAAGAGTTTATATACGCCATAGTTTTATTAAATCAGGTATAATAATGTGATGTTAAAAAATCACATTTGCGCTGTCTCCTACATACACAATCTCTTAAACATACATCGCAAATAAATTAATACAGGCTGGAAATAGACACTATCCGAATGCGACTGATATACCAGTAATATTAGGGACACTAGGAATAATCAAAGGCATAACTATATGAGTTGCCAAAATTGTATTCAATTGCACTATTCATGAATACAGAGAAAATAATTCAATGTAATATGCTCAGTAACTTTCTAGATGAGTAAATTATACGCTTGCGATCGTCTCTTTGGGGCTGTCTCTATATAAAGATGAATATTTTAGCGTAATCCCTTCTCAACATTTTCTATTCGTGCTTGCACTGATCCCATTATTAATAGATTTAAAGAAAGTAAAAATAGGATACATTCTCCATAAGATTATAAGAATTAAATTAAATTACGCGCGCGTACACACACACACACACACACACACACACACACACACACACACACACACACACACACACACACACACACACACACACAGAGTTTTAAGGTGTGCTATATTTACTAGATAAAAGGCTCAATGTCATATATATATATGTAAATATAAAGATGAAAGTGAACATTGAAGTCATATATTGTTTATAAAACAAGCGTTCTGATTGGATTTAATCGGTTGAAATACATGCATATATATATATATATATATATATATATATATATATAAAAAAGATTTGAAATTATTTTCTAACTAATGTAAACCTTGTATTCAAAAGTTCACACCTCTAAGGGAAATTAGATTTCCAATCCCCCTTACGGATATGAAAATAGAAACTTCTCGCGGCTCCAAACAATTTTGGGGGCCAGTTTGATCTACAAATCCAATAGAGTTACTGGCAATCTTAGATGATTTCGGCAGAGACAAAAACACAGAAATAATAAATAAGATCCATAACAGTGGTGACATGCCAGAAGACCTACGTAGATCTATTTTCTTAGCACTGCAATGTGGAAAACAAATATGAACTCCATCGGACAATCAGCCTAATGAGACACATAAAAAATAAAATCATCATCGGAATTCTGATGAATACTGCAGGCAAATAAGTAGACTGGAGATAGGACAAGAACAGCGTTGTTTCATCAAAAACACCGGAAAAAGAACACGATATTTATACTCAAAATGTTATCAGAAAGGGCTTTACAAATGCATAAGGACGTGTATCTGTGTTTCATAGATTACGCAAAGCTGTTCGATAAAGTATGCTACAAAGATCTGTTAGAGCTGATCAGCAACCTTAACAAATTCGGGAAATACATTAGAATAATCAAGAATATATACTGGGAACAAACCATCTGCACAAAGACATAAAATGTGTTCAACAGATCTACAAAAGTAGAAACGGACGTAAGACAAGCATGTGTCTTCTCACCGAATGTATTCAACCTATTCGACAGGGCATTTCTGAGCGAATTAGACGCCTGACTAGGATTCATTGTTGATGGCCACAATCCTAACAATATAAGATATGCAGATGAAACAGTGTTGATATCAGACATTGAAAGTGCACTACAAAACTTCTATAGAAGGAAAGTGACAAGAAAGAACTACTCTTAAACTGCAAGACAGAATGCATGGTCATGAGCAAAAGTATGAGCCCAAAATGCAAATTACAAATCAGGGATACTAAAATAATAAAAAGAAGTACAGCAATTCAAATATCTGGGATGTGTTCTAACAGAAGACAGAAACTGTGGTACTGAGATCCGAAGACGAATTGGAATGGCCAAACAGGCATTTCAAATGCTAAGCAGTGTAGTAAGAAACAGAAAATGTTTGTTAGAAGCAGAGAAAATAGTACAGGGATGGTACATGGTGTGTGTCCTCCCGTATGGCAGCTAATACTGGACAAGATGAAGAAGAGACTTGGATCAGTAGACATTTGTTTCTACATAAAATACTGAGGATAACATGGATGGAACATGTGAGCAATAACGAGGTTTTTGAGAAAATGAAAACAAAAAGGAAAGGTATACGTTGCATCAGGAAAAGGCAATTGCAATTTCTGCGGCACGTAATGAGGAAGGAGTGCTTGGAAAACCATATACTCACAGGAGAATTTAAGGGAAAGCGGGACAGAGGAAGTCAGAGAGTAACGTACATGGTGAGCTTGAGCAAAAAAAAAAAAAAAAAAAAGGCAGACACAAGGTTTATGAGAAATGAATAAATACTTATAAAGGTGTGAAGCGCCATGATCGCTTACACCCTGAAGGGATACGATATATAAAAGAAGCCATGTTCTAAATCAAATATGCTAAGATTATACGCTCCTCGGAAATAAGGAAGTAGGTCATTTGAATAGCGAAGAGACTCATCTAAATTATGTCGTAGTCACTGAAAACCATTTAAAAGAAAATATCGCGAAAGAAAGAACCAAAAAAGAGCGTAACAAAAGAGAAATTAAAACCAAAATAGTCAATGCAGCTTCATGGACATATTCGGACAGATTCGTATGATTTGTTGAGGGAAGGCGAATTGAAACTAAAGAATGAAAGCCTACACTAAGCCGCCCAAGATCAAGACATGAATACTAATTCTCACCGGAAGGACATCATCATCATATATCATCAAATATATTAGGGCAAATGTAGGGTTGTGGCATTGAGGTTGATAATGTAATATAATTAAAATAATAATAATAATAATAATAATAATAATGATGATGATAATAATCATACATATTGGAAAAATGTGTTAAGCCGAAATGCATATTCTGTGATAAATCTCCGAAAAGAATTTGACAGGTTTCACAGTGTAACCACTCACTGATTATAAAAATCCACATGATAAAATGGTCCAATAGCTGCAGTGCAAAATAAGCAACTTTTATGGGAATAAAACTGTAAGAAACTGCTCTGGACATCACCTAGAGCCGGTTGCAGAGTAATGACCGATAACATTTTTACGGGACTTTACAAAATATACAGAGAGAACAATCAAAGTTAATCACCCGGACATCGTGAGCAAAGAACACAAAAACGGAATGTTTCCTGTTGCAGATTGTAATGTATTTATCAATATTTTCAAAACCCTATTAAAATGCAAGGATCCTGAATTGAAAATCTCAAACTTGTTGTACAAGAGCGCATTAATAATTCCATTTGGATTTGGAGCCCTCGGATTGATTGGAAAAAGATCTGATAGACCCACTGCCGGGATTCATTCTCGCTCATGCCTTAAAGAAATACAAAAAAAATACGTGCAGCTCATATTATGAAGAGCTTTATCTATGTTAAATGTGTGTGATCTTCTTTTTTTTAATAATCACTGGAAGAATTCATGAAGCCATTTTTTACCATAATCTTCTTTCTGGAAGACGGAAGAAAACGTATATTCAACAGAAATCAAAGGAAATAATAATAATAATAATAATAATAATAATAATAATAATAATAAGAAGAAGAAGAAGAAGAAGAAGAAGAATAAAATGCAGCGTCTGTGATAAATTTCTACAAATTTCCAGAAACAACTGATCAACTTGTATCAGCTTGCACAGTATTTGGCACCAACTCAGTATAAAACCCGTCATGACATAGTGGGTCAATATCTGCACTGGAATATCTGCAACTTTTACGGAAAGGAAACTGCAAGAAATTGGTATGAACATTAGCAAGACCCGGTGACGGAGATAGGAACTATAATAATTTTATGGGACTTCACAATACACAAAGGCAGAACAATCAAAGCTAATCGGCCAGACATCGTGATTAGATATCACAAAAACAAAAAGCACCTCCTGATTGATATAGCTGTCCCTACAGACTGCAATGTATTATCGAAGATATTCAAAAAGCTATGAAAATACAAGGGACTTGAAATCGAAATCTCAAAAAATGTGGTATATGAGAAGCATTAACAATTCCAGTTTTAGTTGGAGCCCTCGGATTGATTGAAAAAGAATCCAGTAGACTCATTGAAGGGATTTCTGGTAGCCCATAACTTAAATAAAAAAAAAGTTGTTCTGAAGAGTACAACCCATAGATAACAAAGGGCATTATCTAAGCAAAATCTGTGTTTATTTTTCAAAATTGCTGAGTGGAAAATGTTGTGATGCCATTTCTGACCTTAGTAGACATCAGAGTTCAAAAAAAAAAATAATGATAATAATAATAGTGTATACTGGATATTAAAACTTGAGTGATCAAAAAATGGTATGGGAATACACCACGTATTTTAATGGAGAATGTGGGTGTAAAGCTGCTCTATGTCTACGCGTTGCCATATAATATAAGTGGTTTAAGAAGCACAGGTATGATTACTGCCCAGAAGGAATAAAACATGGTTTTGGATCATCGATAGAACAGTACCTGGAGACGTAAAAAAAGGAAGGGGAAGGGAAAGAATCAAAATTCGAACCAAGAGATAGCTTAAAAAAGATGTTGTTTCTGATATTGAGGGTTACTTTAAAACTGTAACAGACAAAGCCCTCAAAGTGGTTAACGAGTAAAAAATACGACTGTGATTAAAGCCAAGATGCTTCAGAAATTAGCAGTATTTGGACAGCCAGAATTCTGAGAAAGGTTTTGTTGATATAGAGAGATAAGGTAACAACAGCAAACAAATCTTTTTTTCATCCATTACTGAGTTTCAAATTACGATATAAGTTCTCCTTTACTAAAACTACATTAATAATACGTCAGAGAGAATTGCGTAAACAGCTTTTAGTCATCCGTCAAAAGAAGAAATACTTTTCTAGAAAGATTTTCTCAGTAAAAGTAGCGTATATGATTGGCAGGGGTCAAACTGTTTTACGTGAGGATTAATGAACAACTTAGAAAATGGGCAGAATAACAAGTTTAATATTCACTGATAATTTATAATGTCCAGTTCTCCCTTGTACAATATTCTCTAATTCATTCAATGTAAAACATATATATATATATTCTCTCAATTCTTGTCAAAGACCCGATAAAAAAAAAGGGTTTCGAATGCTAATTTAAAAGCGGACAAATACGCGTGGACCAACAAAATATTCTTTCAAATCGATACGTACTGGACTATTTAAGTAGTCTTGAATAGACACCATTATTAAATCCTATGCAATAACGTATGCATGCATATTGATGAGGCTGTGATGTATTAAATTCCTGCATTATATTATGCATGCGCTTTAAGTGTAAATACAGGGATGGGAGCGTATGCAATACTTTTAGAACGGCAGCAAATATTTACACAACGAAAAAGAATGTCTGTAAATGTAGCTACATCAGTGAAACTTTCTTTCCGACATCTTTTCATCAAGTTATTTCCTTGGGCACAATCGCACCATCTCCTGAATGGCTATCTAAGTAAAAAAGTATTAGTCTAGACATTTAATAATTATTTTCCGTATTTAGAACAGAGTATCAATAAATCAGTAGACAGAAGCACACAAGTATAGACGAACGCTCGTACGCGTAAACATACACGCACACACATATACGTGTATGTACCTATATAACACAGAGGAATATATACTTAAATGTTTTCGTATATAGATGAAAGGTGTATTATCTATCTATCTATCTGTCTATCTATGTATATATATATATATATATATATATATATATATATATATATATATATATATATATATATATACACACACATATATACAGTGATAGATAGATAGATAGATAGATAGATAGATAAATAGATTAAATCGACATTCATGTCAATGATTCTTTTGGTCTGGCCATTTAATAATCTCTGCAGCAGCAATGTAAGTCAAAATTGCATTTTAACCCTGTACTAAAGTCTATCTTTCGACAAACCTTTTATTTTTATTTTTAGGCTTTTAATTTCCAGAGATAGGGAATGTGTAATCATTCGGCAATTTTTCATCATATATATATATATATATATATATATATATATATATATATATATATATATATATATATGTGTGTGTGTGTGTGTGTGTGTGTGTGTACACACACACAAAAACACACACATCCCTTCAGGGTTAGAAATTTTGTTTAGAATTCATTTTCTTTTTTAAGTGATATTTTATTAAATACGGATTAGCTTCGGGCGTTTCAATCGTTTTTCGGATCTAAGTGCGCAAATTTTAAATGAATAATATAAATAGCCGCCATTTGGTCTTCCCACTATTCATAGCATCTTTATTTTTCAATTTGGGCATTGATATTCGTCCACTTAAAATAAATTACGCATGATTCTGTTTCCTTCTTCAAATTGCCAGTAGCCTTATGATTTTGTCAAATATTCTCATTCGCTTTTCTAAAATCCGTTTAATATGAGACTTAGTCAAATACTCTCTACATATTTTCTTTCCAGAATAAATTAAATGGGAAGAAACGACGGTTTTATTTTAAAAATCAGCATTCGATATTCGTTTATGTTTTAAAATTTTCAGTATTCTTTTCGAACAACGCCATTTTACATTGTTTTGAAACAACAATTTGAATGACTAAGCAGACTATGAATAATACTATTTTTGTTCACTCTTTGATTCAGATTTTATATCGCATTTGATTGTTTATATAAGATCAGAACAATCAAAATGAAGATAATAGTCTAAACAATTTTTCGCTACAATGATAATGTGTCTGGAATATTCAAACAAATTATGGTGATTTTCTAAGCGTAGTGTAGATGTGACACAAGATCGAAAGTAGAGGGCAGACTGTTAGTATCAAACTCACTATACAGTTGTAAATGATCTAGGGCGACAAGCTTGCTAATCATTACAGCACGTTAAAGTGCAACTAAGCTATTATATGTATTCGGAATCAGTTTATCATTCGAAAATCAATCAGGACTCAACGACCGGAGGACGATAAATTGTTCTTCATATACATTTTTCTTCACTTTCAAAGAAGAACAAATGATAACTAGCAATATATGAAAAATCAATTCAAATAATTATTGCATATTCACACTGTTTAGTAGTAGCCACAGACTAAAGATCTGATTGGCTACGATTCAAAGCAACATAAAATAAATAATCTAAATATTTAGAATGGAAATTATTTTTCATAAAGAACAGTACAGGCTTATTACATTCTTATATTCAAATATGTTTCTATCTTAAATACTTTCGAAAATGTTTTCACTAAAATGTTCTTTTATACAGTTTTTTTTTTTGTTTAAATTCACATACCTTTCTGATTTATTTAAATTATCTTAAACATGAATACACCAATAAAGTATAATCCACGATTTGTTCCTAAATAGAAAGGTATATTTACAAACGGATTAACCCGAGGGGAGACATAATGAGAATTGCATCAATATCAATTACCACCACTGGCAAATATAATACATAACTATATCAAGAAAGAAAAAGGCAATTGAAAACATAACGAGTGAAATATATTTCAACGGCAATGTCTGAAGTCAAATTTCATTTACAGATGCAATTCATACTTTATTATATTATATTAGATTATATTAAAAATACTAATTCCATCGCTGAAATAAATGCTTATTACAGCTGAGAGTGGTAGAAGTTCAACCCAAAGTAACATTCCCTATCTCATAGCTGATGTTAAGGGTAGAATCTAAAAAAAAATCATAACTTCATTTCTTTCCATAATCTATTCAGACTAATTTGGATAAATACATGTGGATAACTGAAATATAATTGACAATACGAAGTAGAGAGTACAAAAGATGAACACAAATATGATGCTTGGTGGACGTGTGCTAATATTTTTGGAAGTTGACTGGCCAGATAAATTTTCAGTCATCCCTCGTGTATATATTATTACACTTTAACGTTATATATTTATATCTATATATATATATATATATATATATATATATATATATATATATATATATATATATATATATGTGGTTGTAATGTCTTTCGCAAGATGTCATAATCCAATAATCCAATGTATACACTTGTAACCTTGTTGTCATTAAGTTAAGGGCAGTCAATTTTAACGTTGATTCCAACATAATTTCAATAGGAACAAAATGAAATGAATAACATTTGTATTTTTTTTCTTTTTTCCTCAATAATATTAAAATTTTAAACTTAATATAGATTAAATTTACATTTTTGAAATGAGTAGTATTCAATTTTAATTTCAAATTTTATCGTTCAATTTAATACTTATTAGTTAGAATAAATTCTCTTTTAGTATAAAACCAACTTTAAATCATTTAATAGTTACTAGCAGTAGAGCCCGGCGTTGCCCGTGGATATAACAGTAAGAGATAGATCAAGTATCCACCATCATAAAGACTGAAAAATAAAATTGACAAAGATTATTGTTTAAGGTTGACGGACACGCATGTCTTAATTATTTTTTATTTTTTTTTTTTTTACGAATTGGTCAAACCCAAAACTCAAACAAAAACATTGTTTTCAATCATTATGAGTCTACTGATTGAAAAGAATTTTATTATAAACAATTGTCTTGTAAATAAAATTTTTAAAGCATTCTGAATGTAAAAATAAAGAAAAAAGTCTGCAAGACAATAAGAAACACTACATGCCACCCCCCCCCCAAGTGAAGTTTTGTTGAAATCGGTTGAAAAATGTAGGTAGCCTTTCTGTAATCTTTTAGTTTTACAATTTATGATTTTTACTTATTGAATACAGTAAAAAAAAATTGCATATTTTGCTTGTGGTGATTCATAATTAGAATTCTGATTTGAATATATTGTGGCACCATTTACCGAGGCAGAAAAAGAAAAGAAAGAAAAGAAGGCAAAAAAAAAAAAGCAAGACCCAAAACGTGGATGATAAGCAGAACACCACGGCTAAGAGACAATGGTTAAAGGATATTTTGATAAGTAACAAATGGCGAAAGAGTGTCATTACAATGACAGGGAAATTCTGAGTGGATAAAGGAATCGGGTGTGTTTTGGCGACGGCTGTGTTATCTGGGATGCGTAAACAAACTGCTGGCCAAAGAAAAATCCAAATGAAAATGTTATTTCGATAAGTGACGGAAAACAGGTGGACTAAAGGGCTTGGAATAGATATGAAAAATTTGTGTCAAAAGCCGCACACGATGTGTCCACTGACCGATTTCTTTCGACGGAACATCTTTGGCCTGCGATAATAAAATTATGTTATCAGAAATATGTACCGAAAGGAAATGAATGGGAACTTAGAAATGTTCTTTTCGGGGCGACGTCTGGCCGTGTTAAAAAGACCACCCATTCTGATAATTAGCGATAAGATGACTGACGAAGCCCAGGTGTAGAACAAGAGTTATGACCACCGTCGTACATATTGTCCTGTTTGCGGCTAGAGAAAATGATAACTGCGATTAAGAGGAAGAAAAGGAAAAGAAAAGATAATTTTTTTTTTTAGTTAAGCAAGATAATTTTTTCCTGAAACAAAGCCGCGGATTCGTCCACGCCCGACTGGGACATCATTGGTCGAGTGGTGATCACGCGACGCACGAAGGAGGCTGTCGCCGCCCATCCAGAGGATAGGTATGAGAAGCTGCTACGAAGAAGTGGGGAGGGCAGCTCACGCCCCTCTGAAGTATGGTGAGAAGGTGGGAGTAAGAAAAGGCTCCCAAAAATGGAAAAGAGTGGAAAATTCCTAACCAGAAATAAAAGAGGTGGATATGTATTTAGAATTATCGAGGAACCCCCGACGCCGACAAACCCACGCCGGTTTTGGTCGGCGTCCATATAAGCGAAGCCGCAGCAAGCAGAAATCAGTTGAGTTCAGTTCAGCAGAGTGGAGTTGCAGCAGAGAGTTCGACGCTCGCAGTGGAAGTTGGTTCCGCCTCGCAGATAGCTGACTTGAAAGATTCACGCAGATTCCGGACTCCTCTTCAATCCAAGAACAATTATTTTGAAGAGCGACTTAGATCCAGACCACCAAAATAAGTTTTTTTCGACTTTCATCCGAACACACACCGAAAAAACAATTTCTTAAAGAGCAAACAACTTGAAGCGTTAAAACTCGCCTGACGGAAAACAACGTGTCACAATCCATAGAACGGATCGGGAGATTGACGCAGTCCTATGTATCGAACAACTAGACATAAAGTTTGTTATCTTTTTCTTTGATACCTTGAACTTTTGAGTTTTCATTTTATTTTCTTTTATGCATATTTGTGTGGTGTCACCCCCGTTGAACCCGATTTGCATTACGGCCCCAACTACTGATTGATCTCGTCTGCCTAAGATCAATTCACAACGTGGGTAGGCAGATGGAGATCAATGCAGTTACTTTGGTAACCAGGCGTTGGAAGCGAGTTGGGAACGACGAGGCTGATATCAAATCTAACCAGATTCCCACCCGAATCACCAAAAGGTTAGAACGTCACATTTGGGTGCCGCGACCGATACCAAGCCAGTTGGTCGTCACAGGACGAGACAACACGACTAACGCGACAGGCGGACGTCACGTTTGGAGCGGCGACACCCGAACGGAGCAGCGAGGAGCGAACAGCTGGCGCCGCGGCGAGGACGTCACAGTTGGCGCTGCGACCAGGGGACGACGTCACAGTTGGTGCCGTGGTAGACCAGGATAGGACGTCACAGTTGGCGCTGCGACCAGGGGACGACGTCACAATATTTTCCACTCGTTTTTTCTAATACAAAAAATATTAACTTTATTTGGGTTTATTAATTATGATCTAACAAATCTTATTCATTTAGTAGCCTTTCTGTAATAATAATCTTTTACAATTTATGATTTTTACTTATTGAATACAGTAAAAAAATTGGACACCATGTGTATTTAAAGTAGTTTCCCGTTCCGGTTATTATTTTTAGTTCGGACTTGTGTATGTTTAGATTTCATTATCTTTCCCTAAAGATAAAGAATTTATTCCGATGTTTGTATTCGTACAATCAGTATAGATCGTTAGATTATTGTTTAAGGTTGACGGACACGCATGTCTTAATTAGTTTTTTTTAGGAATTGGTCAAACCCAAACTCAAACAAAAACATTGTTTTCAATCGTTATGAGTCTCACGATTGAATAGAATTTTATAAACAATTGTTTTGTAAATGGAATTTTTAAAGCATTCTGAATGTTAAAAATAAAGAAAAAAGTGTGCAAGAGAATAAGAAACACTACCTGCCAAAAAAAAAAGTGAAGTTTTGTTTTATCGGCTGAAAAATATAGGAAATCCGCTCCCTTATTTAAAGAAACCCACACACACACAAACAACCCGATGTGAGTTGTCCCCCTTCCATTTTCACGATGTCTCTTAATCGTGTTTTCAAATTGATTTTGTGCAAATATGACGCTTGGCCCCGGGCCGGCTCAACTCCCGAGGTGGGATCCGGTCTCCTCGGCTGATCGTGTGACCGATCACTTCGAACGCACCCGTCCTACCCCACGTTGTGTTAAAAGATCGTAAGACAGGCCCGATCCGAATGGTCGACTGAGACCGAATATCACGGTTGCACCGGCCAGAGCAAGGTCACAAGAAAAAAAGAAATAAAACGCAACTTGCTTAAAGAAAATAATATTTATATACTCTTACAAGTTGGTTAGTGATGTTACTGAGTGTTCAACAGGCAAATGTTTCTCATGCAGTAACTAGCGACCCCTTCCCGATTTATCGTAACGCACTGGTGGGTGTTGGTTTCAGTATCTTTGGAACAAGGCGCTAAGTCGGAGGTTTTCTACTTTCAGACGACAGGTCACATGGGAACAGGATTGGTCTTGTCTGTCAGCGTTCAGCTGCCTGCGTGTCCCTTCGGTCTGCGACTCCGAGCGTGTGTGTGTGAGTGTCGAACTCTCCTCGGCTTCTCATTTTATGGGGCCCAGTAAAAGGGCTGGGGTGGGCATGGTGTCTCTGGATCGCCAGCATACCCAAACGACCAATCAGAAGGCTTCCTACAACCGTCCGAATGTGGGGGGAGGCCTCCTTGTTCCCCAGAACTCTGTTGGCGCTCCGCCTCTCTGAGCCACTTGACCAAATAAATCTTCTCGTCACGATTCCGCTTGTTAGTGACGAAGCTCACACTGGCCTTGGAGTAGATCTCAACTTCAGCACCCGACGGCCACTTTTAACAAATAAAAATAATATTTCTTAATTAATTGTTCGGATGTCGGCCTGCGCCCGAGAAGTGTTAACATGACTGTCAAGTGTCTTTGTTTCGCTTCACCGTGAACCTAACTGGCCGGTCCAAGGAAATGGTACTTTTATAAATCCTGTTCTAGCCAAAATTCACTCAAAAAGACAATTTGGGTAAATCTTAATTCCCGACGATCACTTTAGAAAGAAAAAGGATATTTTCTAATTAGTTGTTGACACGGTCGTCAAGTGTCTTTGTTTCGCTGCCTTCATATTTCGGCCAATTTTGTGCCTTCGTGGATCGGTCACCGCAATTGTCAAGTGGTTTTAAAAGTGCCTTTGTTTCGCCTCGCCGTTGACACCCCGGCTACTCCAAGGAAATGGCACTTGGTGAATTTTTTGTTCAAGTCAAAATTCGATTTAACAAAACAATTCCTTCTTTTCTTAATTCCAACCACCTCTGGTCATCGTTCTAGCGAATTTCGTGTTATTTCTTTGACAATTCACTTATCAAAACAATTTACCTTTCCTCTAATCCGGCCCAGCGTCCCACAGTGTTACACAAAAACAATTATATTTTTCCCATCTTTGGCGCTGTTAGAACCACCACAAGGTAATTTTATGTAGTCCTGTGTAGTTTTGTTGAAATCGTTTGAAAAATGTAGGAAATCCGATCCAATGCATAAACGTTACACACACACACACACACACACACACACACACACACACACACACACACACACACACACACACACACACACACACACACAATCTGCGTTTTATAATAAGTAAGGTTACAATATTACTTCGTTGTCAAGTTTTTTGAATACTTATATTTTGATTGGTTATTTCAGCTCATGTAACGGTGTTTCCCCTTAAGAGGGATTGTTAGTTGGTTTGAACCCTTTAAAACATTTATTCTATAATCTACATTCAACATCCTGACTTGGTAAGGCACCAAAGGTGTTGAAACAAAATAATATATTTTAGTGATTTTATAAGATATTCATATTATAAATTTTATATATATATATATATATATATATATATATATATATATATATATATATATATACATATTTTCCCTTAAAAGGTAAACTTATTTCTGCCAACACCTCACAGAAGATTCGTTGGCGACGAGTATAATGTTTAAAGAATGGCAGGAAAATAAAAAAAAAACTTTGAAAAAAAGACAAACTACGATTGAAATACCATGACATTAAAAGTGGAGAAGGTTTAAAATACGTGTTTTTTTCTGTTTAAACATGTCTAAAAAGTAAGATTTTACATTGATTGGTTAGTGTTATCAACAACTTATATGAAAAATCTTTATTCAACAGTTGCATATTAATTTACGAAATAATTCTATACGTTTAAATTATTTACTAGTTTCTTAAAGAATCTTTTTATTTCCCAACTATAATTTTTTTTGTCGGAAATTCACAAAGCATATAACTTGTTTAGCATTTTTATTAAATTAACTCTCCAACCCATTTTTATTTCTAAGGAAACAGCATTGTCTAGTGTGTATGATTTGCATTCGCTCTAGTCTGGGTCTGGCTGCCGTTAGCTGCCAATCTATGGGTCATAGATTAAATTTAACGTAATTCATATTTGATTGGTCGGTCAGTGTAAAGCACATATGCATTATACCCATTTTTTCGTAAAAAGAGATTGTATTGTGTTTATAAATCTAAATAAATCTTTCATTCGCCAATAATTTACAATCGCCTGATGAGATGCATTGATACTCATCGAAACACGACTGGAACTCTAGCGATTTTGAAATGCTTTTGGTGAAATATCCTAATATATATATATATATATATATATATATATATATATATATATATACAGAGAGAGAGAGGGAGAGAGAAAGAGAGAGAGAGGGGGGAGAGGGTGCGTATTTCTGGAATGAGGGATCTCGGTATTGCATGTGAACAGTGCTAAACAAAGATTTAATTCATTAATTGTAAATGCATATAAATGCTTAGATACATGCGCGCACACACACAAAAACGCGTGAACACACATACACTCAACAAACACACACACACACACACACACATATATATATATATATATATATATATATATATATATATATATATATATATATATATATGTTTGTGGGCTGTGTATGTAGAAATTTATTGTGCTGTGGTTGTAGTTGCAGGTTTGATTGAATACTGTTGCAAAGCAATGCTTATCGCTGAATATGTGTCGGCAAGAGCCGAAAGTGGCCATTGTATGAATGGAAGAACGCCATCTAGTCCGATGCGTCTTACTTTCTCCGAAATACGTACACGGAAGAATAGAATATACCGTTAACCTGTCAACCATATCAGCATGCCGTATACGGAGACAAAAAGACTTTGAATGCAGCTTCGTGATTTTGGCGACGTTCTTCCGAGAAACAATCCAATCATTCAATTGAAAGTTTATGTGTCGCATACCACCTACCTTGACATCATTGACTGTTACGCACATTCCTTCACAGAAACAATCAGCTCCAATAACGGTGGTGCTTTTCGCAAAACAATGAGACTTGATACACTCCATGAGTTGCGAGAAAGTATTTGCCAGGGAATTATTAAAAAAAAATACAGTGTTTTAATTGCGATCATATACCTTAGATATCAATCCCATTGTAGGACCAACAATGTCTCTTTCAGAAAATTCTATCAATTAAAGAACCTTCCGGATACCTCCTATAATATATCGCACATATAGTGCTCGATGTAATACAAAAGAGCTATTAAATATATATTAATAAATGTACATATTATCCCACACCGATAGCACCATTCAATCTTTAGGTGCTAAGAGACCGTTATGTGAATTAAATTTTAAAAATATCTGGTTATCAGTTATATATTATTATGGGATTACTGGTTTTAATTTAAAAACTGGCATTAAAATGAACGGTTTTTTTTTTTTAAATTTATTGTATTAAGCATAAAAAGGGATTAATTATTCTTAAAAAAGTAAAAAAAAAAAATACCTTAATTTATCGTAAACATTCTTCTCGATCAACACGTTTAAACAGTTATTTAATTTTATCCTTACATGTAGTCTTCAATTAATTTCCCTTGTTTAATGAAGCTAGGGATTATTACGTGTTTTAATATAACTAATTTTTCAACGTGACATAAATTACATCTATTCATTTCACGTTGTAAGCTTTAGCTCTTGTTACAATATCCCCCGTGATATCAGGTGTATTACCACCATTCTTTAGTTGATACAAAATATTTTTAGAGACTAGTAGTGTTTTTATATATTATATTACCTAAAATCATTCGATGATGGTACAAACGAAATTTCAAAGTATTTTCATTGGAAACAAAATAAAATTTAATATCGTTAGCAGAATGCATGCTAGCTTGGTATACAATATTATCTGTCATATATTGACCGTTTAAGGGACAGATCATATTTTTCGGCAGTTGCATTTATTTATATATTTATTTATTTTTTAAATAAACATTGTCTTTGTTGGAAATATATTTATGTAAAATAATGTTATTATCTTGGGATATAGATATATCGCTGTCATTTACGCAGCTATAGCTGATCTTAACTTTATTTTTGTTAAAAATCTTTTTTTTGGAATTCGTGAATGTTTAAAGGGCTTACGGATTCCATTTATGAATATTCTTCCGATATTAGTTTAATGATTACGTTTAAAAGGTGGATTAAACCATATGAAGTAATGTTTCCGGTGTTTCTGTTTATTTTTTACCAACATTGTTTTTGTCTAAATTTACTTATTGTTGCTTAGTTGTAATGCGTTTATATATGTAATTATATTATTATCAGATATATCATAAAGCAGGCACAAAACCCAATATTACTCCATATTGGTTATCTGTGGACCAATAGAAGTACCCCAGAATTTAATATTGCTATGTGAACATTTGATTCAGCAGAGGCATGGGATTAGCTTGAGTCTTGTTACTGTGGCGTCTAAGATTCATTTTCGACATTAAATCCATCGGATTTTATAGAGATAACAGTGTAATTATCCCCCGTAAAGCAAGCCCACGAAATATAAACCAATTGAGAAAAGAAACTGACCAAATGTTTCAAAGATCACGAGTTAAATATTACCACAACTACCAATGCTAAAGTGATCAACCTTCTCGATGTGACCATATACTTGAATAATGGCTATTACAAACTATATAGCAATACATATAATTTAATAAAGAATCAAATCACCGTCAGAAAATTCTAGATAATTTACACAAATCGGTGACTTTATTTTTTTTTTGTTTTCGTACGAATGCGTAACAATTTTTAAATGTTATTTTAAATTGTGTAATTTAAAACACTCATAACTAAGAAAGAAAATTGTTCTTCCAGTCATTATTACATGTATGGCTTAAATTCACCGTATGGCTTATATACAGACATATCTATTCACATCCGACAAATGGAAGAAGACATTGAAAACAGCAAATAAAAAGATAACTCCGTAAAATAGATATATGGCACGCAAGTTGTTATTACAAGAAACAGGAAATTACCATTTTGATTTTCGCGGATATAAGAAAAAACGCCTCACGTGTTTTCGTTGTGATAGAATAATTAGCCAATCAAATGTTTTTATTCAATTTTCGAAAATACAAAGTCTTATTATACGTACACGCAAATACCAAGCATTAATTGATGGTTTTTATTCTTCCTTCTGGATGAATGTTCGTGAATCAAGCCCCACTTTCTAATTAGCATATAACTTATTTTTCGCACATATTTAACTGACATTATTCTTTTATTTCCTGGTAGCTGGCACATAATTGCTTAACGCTGTTACTTACCTTATATACTGCTTCGATTTCACAGAAATGTGTTTGGAGTTGTTGAAAAGTAAAACATTTTTTTAAAAATTCTGTTACGAACATTTGTCGTCACACTAAAATAACAAACTAACTTCTCCGCTGCATTTCCTCTTTAGTTTTGAAAAAGAAAAGAAAAACGAAACAGGCATAAGTTTCGGCTTTGCCAGCTTCTATTTGTTCTGTCAATATTAAGAAATCTTAGATAATGTACATTATAACCCTGAATATATATATATATATATATATATATATATATATAAAGAAAGAACAGTAAGATATATAGTCCAGTGTTCTTATAGATATTTTTTATTTTTACAAAATAGTGCTCAATGTAAATTTACAGAGCATTAATATTATAAATTAATTGATTTAAAATATGTTTTTTTTCGCTACACAGTTCTATCCATGTTTCAAAAATGGAAGCTAAAAGCCCCGAATTTAATTCTGTGATTAAATTAAAGGCATTAGTTCCATTTCATCCTCAAGCGAATTTTGGAGTAACTTTTAAAATTACTGGGTTTTAAATACACAGCTAAAACAAAATTCATGTTTCCAAGGTTACAGATAAATCTATTTTTCTAGACAGGGGTATCTGGGTGTTCAATATGTCTATATTTTAATGTATCAGTTATTGCTACGTTATATATATATATATATATATATATATATATATATATATATATATATATATATATATATATATATTATATAAAATGATAACATAAATATGTAGTGATTTTATAATTGTGTAGTATATACCTCTGATCTTTGAAGACGAAACAAGAAATTCTGTGGAGAAATTACAGTGTCTTTTTATATAGAGATATATGAAACAGGATTAAATAGAGATACAGTATGGATTAAAATCCGAGCAAAATGATAGAATAAAGAACAAACAGGAAATGTTTATAAATTTAAAATATTTCATTTCTATTTAAGATTCATGAGAAAAAAAGAAATATGTTGCAGGAAAGAAAGTTCTGCTAATTGTAATATATTAATAATATGTATAATGTATTTATGCAATATAATATAATAATAGATATAATATATTTATATAATTTTGTGTAAATGTCAGAATTTATTTACTCTTTCACATCTAATTTTCTGATGAACATTAGATGAAGGCGAAATATTAAATTTGTAAATCTGCTCATTAACCTAGCCTATAATATATATATATATATATATATATATATATATATATATATATATATATATATCTGTATGTGTGTGTGTGTGTGTGTGTATATATATATATATATATATATATATCAGTTTCTTATATGCTATCACACGTGCGATATATATATATATATATATATATATATATATATATATATATATATATATATATATATATATATATATATATATATATAAACTTGCACTACTGTAAATAAATTTTAATATAATTCGTTCTTACATATGTGGCAGGTGTTCACTGAAAGGAAAATACTACAAAAACTGATAATTTTTCCTCTTTTAATCGCATATTTTGTTTACTCTTACCTGGTATTTTTAAAAAAAAAAAAAAATATTTTTCCGATCCACGGCAATAGAATTTACTTGGGAAATACTCGAGAGCAATCGGCTACTCTACACGCATGTATCAGAGACGCTAGATTACTAGAGTCTTTCATTTTAACCTATGTTCTTTACAGATTTCGTTCGGCTTTGGCAGCTGCTATTGGTTCTGTCAATATTAAGAAAATATTAAACAAGCATATGAACATTATAACCCTGAATATATATATATATATATATATATATATATATATATATATATATATATATAGAGAGAGAGAGAGAGAGAGAGAGAGAGAGAGAGAGATAGATAGATAGATAGATAGATAGATAGATAGATAGATAGATTCCTAGTGAGCCAGACAAACCTACCTAGGTTTCACCTAAACGGATTGCCAGGGAAAGTCGGCTAAGGTGGCTAGGTGAAACGCCTATTTATAGGCGATAGCTAAAATTATACCACGAGACCATCACGTGGTATAATGTTAGTAATTTTTATAATTATAATTTCACCTTGCCTCCTTAGCCGACTTTCCTGACGATCCGTTAAGGTGAAACCTGGGTAGGTTTGTATGGCTCACTAGGTTTATCTAGGTCTGCTCTACGGTTGTATTGAGCTCTTTTGTTAGTTAGTTGTTTACTCGTATCGGGGTTTTTTTCTTTGGGATTCAAACCTTCATCTGTGCGATTTTTTTCGACAGATTTTGATGGTTGTAGCTCTTTCTTTTTTTAAAACCTTTTTTTCCCTCGTGATTGATTTGATTATTGGCAAATCAAAAATTCGAGGTTTTTTCGAAACGAGTATAGTTATCTATATTTGTATATATATATATATATATATATATATATAGAAGATACCAAATATAAACATGTATACATTTGTATGAATATGTACTCTCTGAATATTTATCAATCATATAAGTCAATAATATAAACTAAGACGCAAGGTTCTACTAGGAATGACATAGAATGAGAAGATTTTAGTCAGGAGAATGGGCAATAACAAAACAAGATTCAAAAAGAGAAAAGACAATAAGTAGCAAATATCACCACCTCTCGTAATTATACTCACAAGATGTTCACAAAACTGAATATTATCTAACATGTATTCTGTTGTGAAAGTAGAATAACGTATCAACTTTTGATTACTTCAAAACTCCCAAGCAAATTAAATTTTGGCATTAACTAACCCATAAGGAATTGGTATGCCGCTAAACAAATCAACTAACAACTAAAAAAGATGGCGATTTAATTTGCATTTAAATTTTCAAACATCGTAAATGAGAGACTTCCAGAGGTGAAATATGATAAATAATAAACTATTTAAATAGAACTTACATTATATCTAACCATATGTATATGTAAACGATGATACCTACTTGCCAGTCTTGCAGAAAACTTAGTAATTAATATAATATAATCACTCCATATGAGTAGAAAGTGTTCTACTTAGAATCGACTACACTGATGGCAAGCGAAATTAGTTACCCTTGTTGATTAAGATAGCAGTTTTGATTTAGAGATATTACAAGCCATTACTTACCCCTAGAAAAGAACTGTTTGGATATCGTATTCAAAAGCAGTTGCCTGTTTTACTTTGTCAATCGGATCGGACAAATTATTATAATTAGCATATAATTTGAGATTGAGTTTTGTAGTATACGAATATATCTCAATAGAGTCCTAGCCTAATTTATTATGCAGAGTTATATTATCAATTCACTCCTCATAAATACACGTTCTGGGTTCTGGAGGCCATAGATGTTATCCAAACGAATTCGGAATAATGTCAGTGCCTACTATTATAAATGACCTCGAGGACATAACATTCTCGTCAGATAAGTTCAATATCTTGACCCTAAGAAAGCTACCGGTCCATTTTCGTTAGATAAGTTCAAGCTATTCTTTTCAGTCCTTGTTTGGAACTCAACGTTAGATGACGAAGGTCACCCCTTTCCCAAGTTCCCCCGTATCACGGAGCAAAATCTCAGCACGGTGAATCTCATGACTTATCAAATATCTTGACCCTAAGAAAGCTACCGGTCCAAACCAAATCCCGGTGTTTGTACTTTTGAAGCTATAACCAACAAGAAGGTTGTTGATCATCTCAATAAGAACAACACTTGGGCGAAAAGCAATACAGGCTTCGATCGACCAGGTCATATGTTGGTATCCTAACTGGCATTAATCCCAAAATCAATTAAGTACTACATAATAAATATATTTCAAGGGATATTTCTTTAGACATCAAAGTGTAAAGGTTTCTAAAGTATAAAATACTTCCTAACGGCTAGGTCCCTGAAGGTAGTTGTTAATAGCAAGTGCTCCTAACCCAAGCAAATCAACGCGGATTTTCTTAAAGTTCACTTCTTCGCGTAAATATTTCTACATTACATAACTGATCTTCCTAAGAATATACTCCGATCATTTGTGAATATCTATGCTGATGATACAATGGC
This sequence comes from Acanthosepion pharaonis, assembly GCA_903632075.3. Lineage (NCBI taxonomy): Eukaryota > Metazoa > Mollusca > Cephalopoda > Sepiida > Sepiidae > Acanthosepion > Acanthosepion pharaonis. The sequence continues at coordinate 1,190,215 of CAHIKZ030005280.1, read as the reverse complement.
ATATAGTTGAACCCCCCATATTCTAGATCATCAGAGTTTGACAGCTGATCTCTTTGACCTTGCTCTTACAGCGCAGTGGGGTTGGAGAACTGTCTGGTCATATTCAGTGCATCAAAAATCAAACGATAAGACCAAGAACTTTCCCAGTTGCGATAAACATGTTTTCTCAGGATGACCCTATGCCTTGATTGCCCAATGGCACTTAAACACAAGCCAGAGGATCAAGTCAACACGTACATACAACCGAAAGATGCTGTAAAAATGCTGGGTAAACTCTACCACTCTAGTAAGTGTCCGACTCCGCCTCCTATTCTCCTGAGGATGGGCTGAAAAGTTAATGCAATCATAAAGATACTCTCATGGAATGTGACTAAATGGGGTTTATTATTCAATATAGTTCCCATTGGGTCCATACACTTCGTCCACCGATGTTTTGATGATGATGAAACTTCCATATTGTTGGTCAAAAAGTCACAAACAGCAGATATCTGCTCATCATCACTGAGATACTGGTTCTAAGCCAATTTGTTTTTCCATGTAGTGGAACAGATGATAGTCAGCTTGGCAAAATTAGTAGAATAGGATTGCTAACACACTCCATTGATAGTGTGAACGTTTTAAAGATAGTCAATGAATTTTTTGTATTCCAAATATATGAGGATAAAAACTTACCTGCAGAGGAAACGAAGATGGCCTTCTTTAGTGCAGGGACGAGGATGTTTTTTTTTCTATTTCATGGATTTTATCTTAGTCTCAAAGAGATGAAGACAGCACTTACCTTGACTGGGTAAACGTTCAAGGAAACCAGTGGAATATGTTGCAAATAATGTCAAATTATCCCATGATGTGATCAATATGCGGAGCATTTAATCACTTTTTCAAAAGACGTGACACGCACTAAGAACATACCTTCGTCATACCATGTTCATTGTGTAAAATATTCTTAAGTCTCTAACGGGATATGCTAATATTCTTGGCTATTTAATTTGTAGTCATCCATCAATATATGGTGATTATGATTAATATTTTCCTCTCTGGTAGCAATTGCAAGAGGTCCAAATATTGGGTCATCTACAATACTTTATCTATAGCCCCCCCTCCCACCTAAATTCAGCTGCCCACTTTTGCACTGCTGATGAACCTGGAGCTTCATGGTCCAATATAGAATGTCAGCAAGAATGTCAATGGGGCTAAACCCTTTTTCTGCAGGAATTCATAAGAACACGATAACAAATGTTATCCATTTTCAAGTGAGGTCACTGTTAGTTACTTTTTAAGTTTTATTTCAATAGTCACGTGTCAGTTTAACTGGAAATAAACAGTGCCGTTATAATAAAATTGGTTGAAATTAAATCCTGCAATATTTAACAGCTCTTGTATCACACATTTCTTGGCAGTCTAGGAACTTTTCAACGCAGCCTTGTACAATTACAAGAGCCAGATCAGTCCCTGCTTTCCAGTCCCGATAGATTTTAAAATTACCTCATCATCATTGTAAGTAATGAATAATTCTTCATCCTACAACTCCTTTCTCACAGATGAAATGCTGCATTCTTCTCGCTGCTCTATCGCTGTTTCTATGGAAAGTATTCAAACAAACTAAATTCCTTATTTCTGCCAGTTCTATCCCTCACGTCTAAGACTTTCATTGCCAAGCACATTGTTGTGAATCAAATATTCCTTTCGTATTCTATTAGTGAACAAATATTTGTTTGGCAATGGGAAAAGTTAGTTAAACATTTGTTTGGCAATTAGCAAAATAATGTTTAACTAAATCTCTTCATTATCTTTATACTATTTCTACAATCCAACGGTTGACATATTCTATTTTATACTAAGTACTTTCAAGACTAAGTGGTATCAACATACCTTGTCCTCCATCAATAGTACTTTCTGAAATAATACTTCACTTTCTAAATATTTTTTGAAGTTTAAAAGATGATAATAAAACCTCCAAGGTGATTTGGAAAATTTAAAAAAAAAACAGCAAGGACATATAGATCTTTATATGAACCCTGTTTTCTGTGGTTACATGAAAAACTCCAAATTATCAGACTCAATAAAACTTTTTTAATAAATCAAAGGAATAAATTAATAGTAAATTGTAAACATATTTTACCCTTACAATTTAGTTAAACTTTGGAGTTTTATTAGGCTTTTTCTTATATTTTAGTTGTACTTCGTTGCACTTTATATGGCTTATCTTTCTATTTGTAAGATAAATTTCGAGTTAATATAATTTTGTATAAATCTCCTGATAGTTTTAGTAACATCTTGTACGGATGTATTGGAATTTGGTTGGCATTTTTGACATTTTTCATTTTCATTGATTCGTTATTGTTCTTAACATCTTATATGAAGAATCTTTATTCAGCAGCTACATAAACATTTACCCAATAATTTTGTACGTTTAAATTATTTAGTAGATTCTTAAAGATGCTATTTAAGTATGAAAAAAAATGTAGGAAAAATGTAGGAATCTCACAAAACATGTAACTTGTTTAAAATTTTGTGAAATTACATCTCCACCCCATTTTCATTTCTTAGGAAATGGTATTGTCTAGTTTCTATAATTTATGCATCCATTCGCAGTCGCCCCTGTTTATGTCTGAGTACCATTAGCTGCCAATCTACGGGTCATGACAAATTTATAAGAAATATATATTTTTTTAAAATTTTGCTTATTCGCTCAGTTTAAATTTGGGATAATCGTATCTGATTGGTTGATCAGAGTAAATCCAACAAACCTTATAAACCTTTCACTGTCTTTATCTTTTCGTAAAAATGTGTTGTATTTTGCTTTTAAATTTAAATAAATTGGGGTTCTGAGTAGAGACTGAAACGTACATAATTTTCAAATTATGTAACGGTCAGTCTCCAACTCATCTTTGGTGTAACAAGAAGTTTTGTCCGTCTCTTACTCAACTGCACTCCACACATAACAATCAAGGGCCTTGCTACCTGGGGACTTACGTGGCCAGATGTAGGGGTGATATAGTCGCAGAAATAGTCTGACAGCCAGGATTGGGTTCTCCTGCTTATGAGACTTGGTCCAGAGTCCTGCTGCCAGACATAGTATCTTCCAGCAGCCACAATCTTTACCCAGGATGTAGACCACAAACAAATACTGGTGTATCCGAATGATCAGAGTGAGTTTTTTTCCGAGATGGCGTACCATCGTAATAACCATTATACTCATCGAACTCTTTCCGAATACTGACAAACCAAACGTTCTGAAATATCCATACTAGCGTTTACGGTGTGAATGCCAAACAGTACAGTATGCCAAACAGTACAGTATGCCGTTTCGAAATTTCTAGTGGAGTGAATTGCGCTATGGTGCTTTTTTTCTTACAGACTGTGCTCGACTCTACCTGCTATGTTATGCAGTCGACAAAATCGAAACAAACAATGAACATAGGCGAAATTAAAAAATATAAAATCATAATAATTTGCACATCACACATATATATATATATATATATATATATATATATATATATATATATATATATATATGTGTGTGTGTGTGTGTGTGTGTGTGTGTGTGTGTGTGTGTGTGTAATAGATAGGAAAAGATAATAAGAAGGCATTTTTAAAAGCAAATGCCAAAAATAAAACTACCAGTTTCGTCCCAGGACTTATCAAGTTATTTATTCTGGGAATTTCAAAGCGTAAAATTAATTTTAATTAACGAATGTAATTAAATATGGAGAGAAAATATGAATTTCAAAAAAAGAGTCAATAATATTCAGACCAGCAAGCATTCCCTCTGTTTACAAAGGGAAGGCTCACGAGATCTGATATACAAGGACTACAGGACCTTGAGGTGAAATGTGGAAATGTGAAATATATATATATATATATATATATATATATATATATATATATATATATATATATATGTGTGTGTGTGTGTGTGTTTTGCGTGTTTTGCGTGATTGTGTGTGCGTGTTGCCTTTCCTTCCACACCAAAAAAAGATGAATATTAAATGTATTTGAATATTTGCCATCTAGTTTCTTTTGTGTGCATATATAATTTTTTTAAACTATTACATCAGGTGTCCATTGATTGTCTGACACGAGATATCTCGTGATTATTCCGATTATTGTGATATTTATACATGTGTTACAGTCCTCTAATAGTTATGTGTTCGACAATCTTTCTTCTTCTTCTTCTTCTTCTTCTTCTTCTTCTTCTTCTTCTTGACATGCTACTTCCGGATGTAGGTGATCATGGCTCTTCATAGCTTCCTATCCTTTGAATATTTGACTTTTCTGTATGTCTCCCGTACATTTAAAGAATATTGTTATGTAGATTACGCAATGATCCTTTCTATTATCATTCAATATGTCCAAAAAATGTCAAATTCTCCATTACTCCTTTACACATTACGTCACTAATAAATATCATTTGATTTTTTTTTTAATTATAAGCGTCTTTTTTTATTTTCTTTTTCCGTAAAATTTCTCAATTGCACCCATGTTTATTTCATGGTATTCACAGGATAAAACGACTTTTATGTTGTCTCAAGTCTTTTCTTCATATGAGGAGAGAATTTTCACCATTCACTGGCATATAGGTAGACTGACATTACACAATAGTTAAGCCCTTTTCTTTTTTGCTAAATACTTAATACTTAATATATGGCTTACTTTTTTAGAAGGCTCCTTTAACATTATCTATAAGATGCAATAATAAGAAACGTTTTAATTCATTTTGTAAACGTGTATTACTGTAGAGTAAAAGTATTCATGACATTATGTACGATTGAATAAATCTCTCATAGAAGCTTGACGTATACGTATCAATTTCCTCGCTGCCATCAGCAATCAGCTTACAAATAGAAAGATTTATTGGCCTTTGACATATTTCCCGACAGACATCTTATTCGTCTCCTACTTGGTTAAAAAACACATTACCCGCCAAAAATAAAACTACCTACAAATTTATAAAAAGAATAGCTGAATTAAAAAATAAAACAGTTTAACTTAATCCCAGTATCATGCAGCCAAAAAAATGATAGTTCTAATAACGAATCACCTAATCGATTTCTGCACATTTACTGCACCACGCCTTTGTAATTAATATTGTAATCAACACAAAACTCGTAATATTCAATTACAGAAGTGCAAAAAATAGATTACTTCTAATAGTTACGATATGCCTTGAAAGTTACCACACTAACAGAATATGCAGTTATTAAAATAATCTTCAATGTGGGCTATCGCTAATCTTATTAATGGTTAATAATAATTAATAATAAAATACCATAGTTTAATTATAATAAAATTGCTCATTCGTGATAAAACTGAACGTTTATCAGTTTGCATGTAAATTTTCATGGTGAAATATATATTTTTTCCGCCAAAGGAAACGTGAAGAATTCATTTCGACTGCAAAATTGAATTGATATTATTTATTGTATGCATAACCGATTTTTCCCAAGAGATCCAAGCTTTTATTTGACCAAATACCTCTAGTAGTCATTAGTATACATCCATCTACCTAATGAGAGGATGATAGCTTCCGAGTCCTGAAAGCAGTTGCTGAAATCAGAGTGAAGTCTCCAGGGGCTAGAGCTAAATGATTGTACATATTTGTCCAGAATAGAGCCGGGCTCTTAAATCCAAACATGCGAGATCCAAAATAATGCGGAATAGTTTGTTTATGTTCCGCTTGACTGCAGGAGTTGCGTGGAAGACAATGTTGACAGTCATTTACTTTTGGGACCGAATTCAGAAACCAGTCTGTCTTGCTATTTATGCATATACGGAAGGGGAAGAGATTGATTCATACCTTTCCCAAAGGTATTAACCCGTAAGTGAATGTAATGGACTCGACTGGAATTCAAACTCCGCTCTTTGATCCCACAATCCGAACTGCTAACCATTGCCACCAAACTGACCAGTAAGACCTAAATTCTCCAAATATTATTTCACTTTTCTCTTTCTGGCGATTAGCAACAGTTTTTTTTGGTAGTTATATTTAAAACTCGTTCTTTCCTCATATTCTCCGTCTATAATATTCTTAACATTCTTCTAATACCCGTGACACAAGCAGAACCCCACGACTTGACACGAGACCTGAACCTTTCAAAGTAGTCTGCTCAGATGTTCGATTCACGTCTCAAAGGGAAGCAGCTGTTGGAACCAGGAATAACGTTCTGCTGGTATGGGGACCGTAAGAGAGGGTTAAGACAGTTTTTCACGTTCCAGGATAAGTAATTATTGGTTTCATGCAACAACATTACTGAATTGATCAAACAAATGTGCTTAGAGTATTATGCTGAAGAATGGAGACTTTTTTTATTGACTCATCTAGCAGAATTCTCAACGCAGTTCTACACGAGACCTGAACCATTTCAAAGTAGTCGGCCCAGCTGCTCGATTCCCGTCTTAAAGAGAAGCAGCTATTGGAACCAGGAATAACGTTCTACTGGTATCAGGACCGTATGAGAGGCTAAAGACAGTTTTCACGTTCCAGGAAAAGTAATAGCTTAGAGTATGATGCTGAAGAATGGATACTTTTTATTTACTAATCCAGCAGAAGTCTAAAAACAGTTCTACATCGTGGGAATAGTTTTTCATCTATCCCTATTGTCTGCTGTCAACTACCAGGAGCACAAATGGTTGACGTCCAACATTATGTCATACAAGGGTGGCCGTTTAGACAAGGGTTAAAACCTGGCTCGCATAAGGGTCAATCTCTCCCTCTCGTTGAACCGAACAAATTAATGTTTCCACACTTACATATCAAGTTAGGAGAATTGAAGAACTTTGTGAAGGCAATAGACAGGGAAGGCAGCGGGTTTGCTTTCCTCCAGAAGTTCTCATGAATTATCATGCAGAATCTCAAGACTGGTATATTTGACGGCCCTGAAAGAAGCACTGAGCTAAGTCAGTGCCGGAGTGCGAAATACGAGAAGAAAATTGAAGTATTATTGAAGAGTTTCCGCCAACTTATGACACAAATGTCAGTCAAACTGCATTTTCTTCGATCACACTTGGGCTAATTTCAAGAGAACTGGAGTCTTCAAGGTTGAATATATAATAGCTGATGTTAAGGCACTCTTTTACGCTGAATCCCAACATCGTACTCGTGTTTTTTTTTTCAAATCAGATCAAACATTTAAGATACACGCTCTTACTTGAAATGTATAGAACAGTATTATAACTCTATTTAATTTATTGTTGAACAACTTTGACTGCCCCTGAACCTGGTTATGCGGGTTTAAAGGGGGGATATTTTTGACCATGTTAAACCCGGCCTTGTGTCGTATGTAACCCTTGTTTGGGGGGGGGTAGCTAATTATCATTATTTCCTTTGATTTCTCTTGTATAGTCATTTCCTTCTGGGTCTCAAAAAAGACCTAACGTGAGAAATGGTATCATGGCATTTTCATTAAACATTTTTTAGTATAAGGATACACACATTTTTATATTGATAGATAACACATCGCAATGTATGAGCTGTAATTTTTAGAAAATCTACTTGGTACATTTTAAGGCATTGGTACCTTGAATTCTTTTAATAAATCTATCTGAACCTTTCTCAATAAATCCGATGGCTCCAATCACAACTGGAATTATTGATGTCTTCGTATGCCACATTTTTTAGATTCCCACTTCAAGATCCTTGTATTATGATATGTTTCTAGATCTTCAGAGATGCATCACATTCTGCAAGAACGTCCATGTAAATAAGTGTCATGGAAACTTACCCATAATAATAATGGACTATTCCTGACATTATAAATACTGCGCCTTTCAAGAGGTATGAGGAGATTTGTAAGACGAGTACCCAGAAATGAACGAATCAAACCAAAATTTCAAAGGAGGTCCCCATTTTTGTTCACCCATCGCTTTATAGGGCTCTTAAATTAACCTACCCTTCGGACATCGGCGGCTTGTCTCAAGATGATACCGTCGAAAGTGAGATGGCGTCCTGATCTATGGGACGAGCTGTCGGTGTCCTTACCCCAGCCATGTTCTAGCCTGAAGGACAACTGTAATCGATTTGACAATGGCTCTCTGGTTAGCTAGTTTGAATGTCCGGGGCCTGAGGTCCGAGTCTCGCAGGGCGAGGCTCTCTCGTGACCTTCAGCGCCTCGGGGTGAATGTATGTTGTGTGCAAGAGACCCGGTTTTCTTCTCATGACCGTGAGGACATACTGTCTAAGGGGCTCGCCCTTTATTCAGCATGTTTTGATGCTCGTTCGAGGGGTGTCTCTTGGCTAGTGAGCAGGTCTTTGAAGGCTGCATGTACCCTTGTCTACGCGGATCTGGCGGGTAGAATTTGCGTGCTGGATGTTACTATAAAGGATAAGGTTCTACGTCTTATTGGGGTTTATGCGCCCAATATCCATGCCGAGCGGCCTGCTTTGTTTCGGCAGATCGCGCCGTACTTGACGACATCTCGTCGGGTAGTTTTAGCGGGGGATTGGAATGCCGTCCTTGACCCCGATATAGATCGTATAGGTAGCGTCGACAGTTAGTGGCAACTCGGCTTCTGGGACGCGTGCGAACTACCTCGACCGAGTCCTAGTTAGGAGAGTCGATGTAGTGCTCTTAGGGTGTCCAAGCTTCCATTACATAGTTTATACGGATCATAAGCTTGTCCGGGTCCGTGTAAACTTAGATAAGCCTGAGGTTAGATTGGCTGACTACTGGAAATTTAACTGTTCATTATTTAGTGAGCAGGGTTTCCGAGACCAGCTGTTACTAATGATACAAAGCGAATTGACGGGGCGGTTGTGGGAAACGCTTGGTGGGATAATTTAAAATCTAAAATTAGAACGTTTGCTGGCAATTTTAGTCGTCGACTCAATCTAGATAGATTAGCGGCGCAAACGGCTTTAGAAAATAAAGCTGATCGGGCCGTGAAATCCTGTGTTAGTGGGGAAATAGCCGTAGCTAAGGCAGAGTTGTCCTCCTTGCTTATCAAGAAGGTTCAAGCTCTGGTAGTTAGGACTAGGTTAAAAAGAATGTCTTCTGAGGCGACGAATATGGCCGCTGAACTGCGTGCAGAGGAAAATCGGAACGCGTCTAGACGACATATAGCGTGCATCACATTGTCGGATAAGCGGACTGTGACTACAAACGCGGGCATATGCGAGGTCTTTCGGATTACTTTCAGGATCTTTTCACCAGGGAGCCCGGTCTGAGCTCTGCTCTGTTCGACGCCTATTTAGCTGAATTTCCCTGCCTCGAGGCAGCTGAAGCGGCTAGGTCCAAGGGTCCCATTATTCTCCGGGAATAGATGGTCTTCCCTACGAAGTTTACTTGAGGTTGTCGCCCGTTTTTGTTCCTTAGCCAACCGTTTGCAGCTTGTCCTGTCTAGTTTGATTGGCCCCGAACATACTTGTGGTGCGAAGAGCATGACTATTCAGGATAACCTTCATATAGTACGCCTGATCTTAGAAAAAGTCGACATTGAAGCCGCGCTGATCAATTTAGATCAGTCCAAGGCCTGGTTCCGACTTTTGTATGCGACCTTCGGTGCGCTGGTGGAAGTGAATGGGGTAAGATCGAAGCCTTTCGTATTGTCTCGCTCCATTCGTCAAGGTTGTCCGCTCTCGCCTTTGCTTGCGTTGGAACCATTCCTTCGCAAGTTATAGGCGAATTTCTCTGCCTGGGGCTTCCACCTCAGCCAGGTATTCTGCCTATGCTGACGACGTTTCGGTTCTTGTGTCGAGCAGAGCCGAGATTGACGAAGTCAGCAAAGAGATCAGTGGGTATGAGATGGTGACAGGGGCCAAGATCAACCGCGGTAAGTTGGCTTGCGGTTGGGTGCGTGGAAGGGAGTTTTTCTTCCTGGACCTTTCCTCTGGACGGATGGGCCGATCAAGATACTCGGTGTCTGGTTCGGTCCTGATCTCCAGTTGGAAATGAACTGGTCGGAGGTACAAGGGAAAGCCGAGATCGCGGTTAATCTGTGGTCTCGGAGGAGACGTTCCATGAAAGGAAGGTCGGAAGTATGTGTTTCACACATCTATCCGATTCTCCTGTACCAATTCTCTATACTTCCACTCCAGTATGCCAGACTAATTTTATTAGTACGGGCCTTGTTCTCTTTCTTATGGAGAGACAAGGCCCATATGGTATCTCACGGGATCTGTTGCCTTCATCACTCTGAGGGCGGTCTGGGTATGCCTAGCATTGAGATTCGTCAACATATGCTTTGCATTACCTTTCTAGACCGAATGTGTCGCAGATCGGATGAGGTTGGCGCCTTCTGGAAAGACGTCCGTAAACATTTCCCATCCCTGAGAAGTGTGCACTCGTGCGAGGAGGAGGCCGGTCATACACACCGAGCCGAGTGCTCCTTCTACCGCGAATGTCGTCGTGCTCTGAAACAACTCTTACGGGCGTCGGATGGCCTCTCCAACGCCCAGGCGTTGTCTCGTAAGGCATTGTATCGACTGTTAGTTAGGGGGCCGTTCAAGATGATCTGATTGGCGAGCTCGGTCTTACGAAGCAGGAGGCTCGCTCGATATGGCCTTGGGCGCCTGCGTCGAAATGTCTCAATAATGATGAAGCATCACTCACCTGGCTGATGATTCGTGGGGCCGTCTGGGTCGGCAAAAGACTTTGTTCAGCAGGCTTGGAGAAATATCCAAACTGTCGTCGCTGTACTGGGGAAGTCGAGACCATTGGTCACGCCTTTTTTCAGTGCAAGACGGTAGTGCCGTTGTGCAGGTTTGTTGAAGGCCTCATGGTTTGCATGCTGCAGGGAAATTTTTTTTGTCCTGGAAGCCAGTTCTGTTTGTAGCAATGTGGTGCCGCAATTGACGAAGGCTGAACACTATGTGTTCTGTTGCTTACTAGGGGTTATGAGAGTCGTGATTTGGACGACGCGTCACAAGGAATTCTATGATGGCGAGAAGTTCACCTCTTCCCAACTGATCTTGTACATTAAGCATCAGCTTAAAGTCAAGATTAAGACGGAAAGGCGGCGGCAATTTGGCAAAAGGTGGGTAAATCTTGCGCGAATCTGTAGAGTGAAAGGGGCTGACCTGGAGTGGCATTTGGATGTCGGTTAGGCACAGGATTTTGTCCTATCAGGGCTGAACAGAGGCAACCCACCTCGATATTAGGATAGTTTAGGTTTTTTATTTTGAATCTTTAGTTTCCCGTTTTCTGGTTAACTTAGCTAGGGTATGCATGCTCACTGGTCCCTTTTATTTCTGTCCCTATTTTTCTTTTGTTTAATTCCCCCCTCCCTCGTTAAGTGGTCAGTGATGTCAGTTCTCTGGTGGATGCGGGGCGCCTTTCGTTTCGTGTGTGTGATTTTCGCATTTGTTGTTGTGTGTGAATGTGTGTGTACCTGTGTGAATGCTTTGGAGGAATGAATGTTTTCCTTATTTTTCATAGTCCCGCATTGATTTCGTCCGGTTAACTAATATTTCTGCCACATTTAAGGTTTGGGGGGGGGTATTACTTATTTAGTTTCTTGTAAATATTTTATGTCATATTGTATATACACATTGGGGATCTTTAAAAAAAATTGTTGTTTTTTATGCCCCTCCACCCACGAACAATATTTGTACATAAGGGGACTATTTAGGACTTTCATTGAGACGAAGAGGTATTTTGGTGGACGTAGTATGGAAGGTATGGATGAATGTGTTGTTTTGGTGATAGGAATATTGTTTTGTATGATAGGGTCAGTGGTTGTGGCTAGCTAAGTTTTATATTAAGACAAGTGAGACCATCCTTTTCCCACAACCCAATTTTGGCCATGTGCCACATTTGTTGTATTTGCGACAATAAATATTAGATTTGTAAGACAAGGAGAGATAATTGAGAGCATATTGTAAGGACATTGGAATAGAGATACTTGTCGAGATAACATAGTTCACTCTAACCAAATCTGATAACCCTTACTAATACTTCTACTTCTTTGTATTATATTTCTGCTGTAATATATCTTCGTATTCCATACCTGTGATCGGGTTATTCTTTCATTGGTTCTAACCTTGGACCATCACCGTGGTACAAGGAACTTGGACCATAACAATAAGAATGCAGATTCTTTTTTGTGGTCATGGATCACTATGTCTGGTTTGGCTTGGTTTATTTTGTTTCACGGTATATCAACCTCAACGTGGATGTGGTTTATCGTCTTACCCAGGACGCGGATGGGGTTTATCGTCCTACCCAGGACGCGGATGGGGTTTATCGTCTTACCCAGGACGCGGATGGGGTTTATCGTCCTACCCAGGACGCGGATGGGGTTTATCGTCTTACCCGGGACGCGGATTGGGTTTATCGTCCTACCCAGGACGCGGATGGGGTTTATCGTCCTACCCAGTACGACACTATGTCTGGACAATTAGCTGTAAAGTCTCATGCAATTATTACAGGTTCTATGTTCTTTTACGTATCCACTGATGGATATGCGTTTTTTCTACTTTAGGTCGATTGGAACAGGTAACGTATTGGCATCGAGTGATTTGACTTGTCATCGTTTCTGGTTTTGGTCCATTGCATTTGCTTTTGCTTTCTTTTTTTTTTCTTTTATGCATTTCACCCCTAGCAAGGTGGGAAGCCACTAGGACGCAAGGGTTGACAGAAAATTTAGAGCAAGATCAGATAGGAATGATAGAAGAAATGATGAGGGTAGACAACTGGAGACGTCGATTGACATTACACTTGAATAGCTGGAGATTATAGCTCACAGGGAAACAGGACTAGGGAAGGGAGTTCCACGGGCGAGAGGTGCGAGACATGAAGCTATTAGAGTAGAAGAGACGGCTACATTTAGGAGTTTCAACAGTGAAGGGGTGAGAGCGGGATGCCAGACTCGTATGGCGCTTGAACTCATGACGTCTGGGAACCAGCGAATGCAGCTCCTCGGAGCAATTGCCATGTAATTATTTGCTTTCTTTTTTTAGGTTTGTTTGGTGCTGGTCATGTTACTTGGTTTACTTGCTCTTCTTCATCCACTTGTATCTCCATTTGGAAATTTTTAACTTATTATTATTATTATTATTATTATTATTATTATTATTATTATTTTCTTTGATTTCTGGCGTTTACACATTTCTTTCCGGGTCCCGCCCAGGGACCTAAGGTTAGAAATGACACCATGACACTTTTCACTGACAAAAAAAATTACACAGATAAAGTCCTTCGTAAAGTGTGGGCTGTACTTGTCAGAAAGTTTTTTGTATCTCCTTGAGGCATGGATTTCCAGGAATCCCTTCAATTAGTATACTGTAATCTTTTCCAACCAGTCCTAGGGCTCCAACCTCAACAGTGATTGTTGATGTTCCCATATGCCACATTTTCGAGATTTCTATTTCAAGGTCCTTGTGCTTTGACAACTTTTAAAATATCTTCAAAGATACATTGCAGTCAGCAGGGACAGTCATATCAATAAGAAAGCACTTTTTTGTTTGCGGTCTTTAATAACAATATCTGGGCGGTTGGCTTTGATTGTTCTGTCAGTGTGTATTGTGTAGTCCCATAGAATTGTAACAGGTCCTATCTCCGTAACCGGGTCTGGGTGGTGTTCATAACATTTATTAATATTATTATTATTATTATTATTATTATTATTATTTTGCTTGTGTGTTAATTTTCTGCTTTGTATCCTGTAGAGCCGGCTCTAAACTATGGTTCATAGGCACTATAAGAGAATTGTCATTTAATTGATAGTACTTTTCTTAATATATGTGATGTACATAATACGGCGATTATCTGGGTAACTTGTATGATGATGTTACATGGGACAAAGTTAGTAAAATTGTCTATTTCTTTTTCTCACGAGACCCAAAGATCCGATTACTATTGGTACAGACTCGCTCTTCATTCCCCACATCCTGTTATTCTTGACTTCCAGGTCCTTGCATTTGGAAAATATCTCGACAATTTTTATGGAGGTGCTTTGCTCAGATGGTACTGCTATATCAATAAGCAAACACTTCCTGAATCTATTGTCTTTTTATGATAATATCCGGTCTGTTGGCTTTTATTTCCCTGTCAGATTGAATTGGCAGGTCCCCAATGATAGTTACACCGTTATTTGGGGTAACTGTAACTGGTTGGTGGTTAATTCAACTCTCAATTGTTTCGATTTTGTGTTTCTTGCATATCTTCCGGTGCTCATAAAGCGCTAGCTTTTTATGCCTGTGGGTATAATCATTTTTGCTACTTCCAAACATCCTGAGATAATATGGCCTAGAGTTTTATCATATTTTTCGCAGATTCTGCATTTCGGGTTAGTTCTATTCATTATTTTGCGATTATGTGATAAGATCTGGCTGCGAGACTTTGGTCCTGAACTGCCTTTTACCTCACATTTCAACCTGTTGCTCCACAGCAACTGATATGCTTTCTGTTGGTTCACATTTGTTTCTTTCGTTCTTTTTATGTATTTGGCATACAATGTATTGTCCTCCCAGTTTTGCTGTAATTTCATTTTGCCAAGTTGTTTTGTTGTCTGTTTTACTCGTTTGGCATAGATAGCATTGGCTTCGTTTTTGTTGGTAGGATTTCACGTATATTTAAACGTTTCTTGAAGAGTGCAGCTTATTTGTTGATGCTGTGGATTTTGTGTTTTACTATTTGTAGGAGAGCATCAATGCTTTTTGTGAAGTATGCTTTTAATCCGATTGTTGGAGATTTCAGACTTAATTCAAGCTGGATTTGAGCTCGATCTCCTAAAGCTCTTGGTACATACAGTCTATCCACATGTGATTTCGGCTGGTGCATCCTCATTTTAGTAAGCATCCTCATTTTAGTAAGCTCTTGGCGTACAAACTTTTACTGTAATAAAATTTCCATAATGTTGAAACGGTATGCTACTACGGGTAGAGCTAAGGTGTTCCTAGACTAAATTTTATTGGCCCATTACGTTCGTTTCTCGTATCAAACGCGCTTTTCTTTAATATGCTTTTCGGATCTTTTTCTACATAATTCATTAATTCCTAATTATTTTTATGTACCATTTTGGTCTGGTTCCTTAATCTTGTTGTTGATATCAAGGTCTAATTCCGTAGTTTTCATTATTTTACCGCCTTTGAATATGGCTTTAGCATATTTGTCGATTCCGAACTCCATCCTGTTGTCCACTGAATGTTTTGACAATGGTGAGTAGGTTTACCTGCAGGTTGTCATACTTGGCAAACTTTTTGTTTTATCATCAGTAAAAAATAGGTGATTCAGTTTGCTATTCTGTGTCTTATATCCGTGGCCTCTGTTGTTCAGTAGGCAACTGAGTTGCGCTGATGCAAGGCAGAAAGTTAATGGTGGTAATGAATCTCCTTGAAAGACCCCGCTTTTGATATTGAGTGGTCTCGATGATCATGAACCGTTGGTATGATTTAGGTTTTTCATGATTTCCGTTAAGCATTTGACAGTTGTGTGGAATACTCTGTATATTTTAGGCTCTTTATTTTCCATGTGTGTGGAACACTGTCGAACGCCTTTCTGTAGTCGATCCATGCTGTCGATATTTTTTTTCTTTTGTCTTCACCTCCACCAATATTGTTTGATCGATAATTACTTAGTACTTGCACCAACAGCTTCATCTTTTACATCCCTTCTGTTCTGCTGGGAGTAAACTGTTTTTTTTTCTCAAGGAAGTTGTATGTCCTCTCGTTTATGATAGAAGTGAGGGTCTTGTACATTGTTGGTAGGCAGGCGATGGGCATATCGGGTTCTGCGTCTCTTTTGTTTTCATGAGTAGGCATGTTTCTCCCCACGTGAGTCATTTGGTGCATTTTTCAGGTCGTAGTGCGTGCTAAATGGGTTTGTTTATCCAAAAATTGGCTATTTGTTCTGCTTCTTCTGCTTTCTAGGTTTTGGTTTTGTAGATGGCAGCGGTTGATTCAGTAATATCGATATACGTCCATTTTTCGTACTCTTTATGTGTCTGTTGTTTCTTGATCCATGCTGCTCTTTCATTGTGAATTTTGCCGTTTTCACACATCTTATACCAGAACTCATCGAATTCCTGGATATTAGGTGGGTCATCTATCTTTATTTTATTTTTTCAAAGTTCTTGATATAGCTTCTATGAATTTTCTTTGAAGATCTTATTTTGGTAGAAAAATCTGTTTCTTTTTTTTTTAGAACGACTGGTTCTCTGTTCCTTCGATTGAATTTGTTTTTTCAGCTTTCCTTTTAATTTTTGGTACATCAGTATTATTCTTTATGTGAATGCTTCATTTCAGTTGTCTCCTTTTTCTTTCTTCCATTTTAGAGCACTTGTTCAATTCGCTTTGAAGTGACTATTGTCCTCATAGTTTATTTATTTCGGTTTCTATGTTTTTTTCTTTCCAGACTAGTATTATTTATTTTTCACCTATTGTTTCTGCAGTGGTTGCTGAGGCTGCGTTTATAAGATGATTTATTTCTATCAGGTTTATCGCTCTTTCCATTTCCTCCCTTATTTTTCTAATTGCTTGGTTAGCAAGTTTAATGGTTTCTTTCACTTGAGTGATCTTTTTTTTTACTTTTGGAATTGTCGTCAATTCCTCGAACGACATATTTTTCATTGACGTATTTATATCGAACGATTTTTTATCATCTGTATTTCTCTCTCATATTCAGCATTATCTTCCTCTATTTGCTTGTGTACCTCAGAGAAACTATTACAACCGGTTTCTATTTGCTCGTCTGCATGTGTGTTCTCTAGTTAGTTGCCGTTTAGCCCCTCATTATTAACGTTTAATCTATTTATGATGTTTTCTCGGGTGTTTTCGAGTTCTATTTCAGGTATTCTTTTTTCCTGATGATGTCACGCCTGACATTAGCTAGTTTCTTCGGATTGATGTTTAGTCTATTTGCGGTGTCTTTTTTTCAGCAGATAATATAGGCAAAGTTGGTCGTTGTTGACGTTGTCGGATTTATTGTAGCGGTGTAAAAGACTATCATTACTTCAATATACTCTTCCCTAGACCATTTATTTACTGTTCTTTCTGTGGGATTGCCGTTTAATGAATATAGATGGCTTCTTTGAGGACTGTCCTCGGCATGGTTTTCCTATAGCTCTCGTTGTGTTGAGTTCGTCCCAATTGCCGACTTTACGATCCGAGTCTGGTTCTTTACTGGTGATCGCGGTCCTTGTTGACCCGCGTGACAACCAATGCATCTTACCAATATTTTTCGTTGTGTCAGCATTATAGTTATTCGTATTTACCCATATTTGTGGGTTGGTTCGTGGGTGCTATTTTTATTATTATTTATTTATTTTATTTATTTATTAATGTATTCATTTTATTTTATTTTATTTTTACTATTGCTATTATGAACAACACTGGTAAAATATTCGTTTATAAGCGTTTACATCCCAAGGAGACACGACGTGCTTCACCAGACTTCGAATTTAATTCAAATTTCAACGGAAATTTATTTGACTTTTTCTCCCTTATATTCAATAATATGAAACTATATTCAATAATATGAAACTATATTCAAATCTCTCTAATCTTGTTATTGCACAAATATCTCTTATCCATAAATACAATTAATACATAGTTACTTATAATATTTAAAGAAATGTTTATTACAAGTGTTTGCATTTAATAGCTTATAAAATAAATATTGCATATAAAGTACTACTAAATAAACAAATAACAAAAGAACAAAATAATAATCGAGAAGTCACTACAACCACAATCAACACTACAAACATCATTACCACCGCCACCATCACTACTACTATTGTATTCCTATTATTTTTTTCTGATTAGTAAGATACTCTGACCATGTTAGTGGTATATAGGCACGGAAATGTAGTAAATGTATACACTAAATATTAAAAAAATTTGTTCTTATTGTTATGAATAATCAAGAGTGATCTCCCTTAGTTTTTTTTTTTTACTCTCCTCTTTGAGAGAGCTATTTCGGTTTACTGGGGCAGTTGAATAAAGCCTTCGTAAAGCTTACAACTGCGAACTTTTGTCATTAGTTATATGATACGTAACATGGGCGATGTTTGTATTTCGTTTAGATTTACAAAAGTCTAATGTGTTGCTGAATATTTGTACAGGGTGCAACTTTTAAAACGCTTGTGAACAGGTATTGTCAGATCTTGTTAATGTTCTTGCCTATATCTTAGCTTCGATTATTATTGTTATAAGACTCGTTTTATGGTGTTAACTTTCAAGAATTACAGATATATTTAAGTATTTTGTCACATTCTTCAACACATATATTTTTATCTGATTGAAGTGTCATATCTATGAAGAGGTAGTTTGACTGAATGTCTGGTTTCGTGGATATCTTATGTCTGACAGTTCGAACAGTAAAGATCCAAATAATAGTGACATTTTAGTAATAAAAAAAGCACAATAAATTTTTTATAAAAAGCAAGAACATATGTGTCACAAGGGGAATAACTTATATAGTCAGGTGAGTAGTGTCACGTGATATCCATATAAAATGAAGCGCGTTTTCAAAAATCTTTCTCTTTCACCAGCGACTGGTCTCTGAACAAGTGCTACCCGTGATGTAATTAATGTTGGCACAACTTTCAAACTATTACAATCTTTCCTACACATACACACATGCGCGCACACTAACATAGACACATAGAAACACACATTTTAAGGAAATATTGTTGTTATTTTAAACAAAAATGTTATTTGTTCAACATTTGCATGTAGAAATCTTGGTTGTCACTTGTTTATTCGGAGCGAGAAGTGGTGACCCCAACAACCTCTTAAGTTTTAACAAATTTTTCATATTGATGTTTCTATCATTCAAACAATTTTAAGGCATATGGCCCACATATCACTCAATGAATATACTACTCGATATTTTTAAGACGATCCTTGTATTTCTTTGGCGTCAAAAATGGAGGATAAGTTAATAATGAATAGTAATCGATATTTTCAGTTATTTTATATTGTTGTTGTTGCTTTTGCTGCTGTTGTTTTAACTAGCAAATAAGACCAGGTTTTATGTGTTGCTTACAAGTCATCATGAAATTCTCTACGTGTTTGTATAATAGTTTATCTTAATATTTCTTACTTTCTTTCCATACTTCTTTCTTTCTTTACTTATTTCTTTCTAGAAAATCTAAAATCATTTTTGTTTATCTGTTCCAAACAGAGCCAATATATATTTTAAACAACTTACTTTTCTGTTCAGTCATTATTTGTCGAAATATTTGCACGAAAGCAATTATATCTTAGTTGTTAATATCCTTGGAATTTAAACAAATCCAGATATTTCCTGCTTCTTCTTCTATTTCTTATTTGTCCCCTTCCTCCTCCTGTTCATATTATTATTATTATTATTATTATTATTATTATTATTATTATTATTATTATTATTATTATTATTATCATCATCATTTTCTTTGATTTCTGGCGTTTGCACATTTCTTTCCGGGTCCCGCCCAGGGACCTAAGGTTAGAAATGGCGTCATGACACTTTCCACTGACAAAAAAAAAAAAAAAAAAATTACATAGATAAAGCCCTTCTTAAAGTGTGGGCTGTACTTTTATTATTATTATTATTATTAATAATAATAATAATAATAACAATACTAGTAATAGGAATAGTAGTAGTAGTAGTAGTGGGATTATTCAGAGTATTATGTTCGAATAAGCTGTTTTTCAGAGTATTATGTTCGAACACGCTGTTTAGGAAAGGCATCAATTCAATTCCTCCTTATCACTTTCTTTAATCACCATTATTTTAACAAAATATCTCATCAGTGAAACGAAACAGAGTGCCAGGTGAACTAATAGTAAAATCACTATCTTGGAGTTAAACTCTCTAACCAAACAGTGGTATGAACAGTGGCATGTCAACCTCGACAAATTCTAAACAATTTATATTATTGATTTGATGTTAAAAAAAAAAATCAGCCCCAAAGTTTATGCAGAAAACCTAGCAAATTAGTAGTTATGCTACAATTAAAGACTGTGTGTATCCCGAGGCATTATTCTTAAGTAATCGACTGGGATTTCATTTCATTAATTTATCATATTTCAGTTTAGCGTCGCAAGAGATGCCCCTCGAATAAGTTCCTGTTCAAAACCGAAAAAAAAAATTATGAAACATACATTTTTGAAGAAGAAGAAGAAGAAGAAGAAGAAGAATCTTCATAAATTGAGAAGAAGAAGAAGAAGAAGACGAAGAAGAAGAAGAATCTTCATGACCTGAGAAGAAGAATCTTCATGAATTAAGAAGAAGACGAAGTGGAGGAGGAGGAAGAAGAAGAATCTTCATGACCTGAGAAGAAGAATCTTCATGAATTACGAAGAAGAAGAAGAAGAAGAAGAAAAGGAAGAATAAGATGAATAGTCTTCAAGACTTGTGAAGAAGAAGAAGAAGAAGAAGAAGATGGAGAAGGAGGAGGAGTATGGTCTCATTAAAATAACGAGAACACGAAAAATATAATTCTAGAAAGAAGACAAAAAACGCATCTACTAAAAGTGACATCAACCTCACGGGATCATCGATTTTCAGTGTAAGGTTTAATAATAAACATCACGTACTGAACTGAATGCAATAACAACCTGAATTACAACAGCTAAACTGAACGGAAATAGCAGAAGAGAAGATAAAAAAAACAAAAAAAACTTAGCAGATAAGATGCAAAATACTTATAGAAAAAAAATCCTATATCACACAGAACTAACCCATCAGTAAAATATTAATCTAAGTATGCCTTTTATATATATATATATATATATATATATATATATATATATATATATATATATATATATATATATATATATATATATATATAGAAAAATATTATATATTTGTGTATGTGTGTGTGGTGTGCTTAAAATGATATAACGTGAAATTCCTCAGAGTAACAAAAGGAATATATATATATATATATATATATATATATATATATATATATATATATATATATATTAGAATTGGGTATATTTTTAAGCCAAGACATTTCGCTATGTATGATAAAGCTTTTATAGATACGGAAAGTGTGGAGACAGGTAGAATGTTAATTCTAAAGTCTACATTTAAGCCGTAGTTTCTGTGCCATTATTCTTCGTTTTCCTAGTGCAGTAGTTCAATATGTCTGTGTTTGTCAGCACTGAAAATAAGGTAGTCTTTTGATGTATTTTGTATTTTGGAAATATGTGTTAGCACATATTGCCCGTACCTTTTGATATCGCATAAAAATTATTATCATTAAAATGTAGTCACACATAGACAGTTATATACATGTGTGTATGTATGTGTGCCTATGTGTTTATGCAGTGTTTGAGGTTTTCCTTTTGTTTGATTACAGCGATTCTTACAGACTGGGTGGCAACAGGTCTAGGAGAAGGAAACTTATAACTGAACGAAATATCCTTCACTTATTGATATACAGTAAGAGGGTGCACAGAATACATCCGCCTAAAGATATCTCCTGTATCTTACAAAATGATAAGAATCACATATATGCGTTTAGATAATATATATATATATATATATATATATATATATATATATATATATATATATATGAATACACCCATATATGTATGTATATTGTGCGTGCGTTTGTATTTGCAGGTTACAGAACAATTCTAGAACTTATCCTTTTGTATTAAAAATTCTATCCCAGTAGAGTCCAAATGATATACTTGTAATGCCATGACTCCAACGAACGAATTTGGAGCTGAAATATTAAACTTTATCTTTAAGAACCTGAAACAGTTTTATTTCTATTTTTTTAAAAATGCATTTTTATTTCATATTCACAATTGTATATGACCTTAGCTTCATTTTTCTGTTCATTATAATGATAAATGAGGTAAAAAGACAGAAAGTTGCAATTAAACAATCTGTCCTTGTAAAAAAAGATGGCGCATGTATGAACATGTGTGTTTTGTGTGTGTACGTGCGTGTTTCGTGTGTGTAAGTGTGTGCTTGGTCAGTTTAGTGTGTGTAAGTATGTGTTTGATGTGCGTGTGAGTTTGTGTGTTGTCCCGATTCAGCCAAACAAGGAATAAGAAATTATCAATCAGTTATTCAAAGAATACTTTTTCTTTCAACTTTCATAGGTTTAAAACTTGAATTGGAATTCAGTTTTGTTCATTATAGTGTTAAACGAAGCAAAACGAAAAACATAGAAAGTTGAGGTGCAAAAATCAATCCGACTGAAAACAACTTTTAATGGCATGTGTGTGTGCGTTTGTTTATTCGTGTGTGTAAGGGTGTCTGTAGTCACGATTCTACCAGGCAATAAATAGGGAATGTATGTCTGCGAAAAATTGTTTTGTTCACTGCACGAAGCCACATACCTAAAAGGATATACAGGTAAGTTGAGAGAGAGAGAGCGAGAGAGAGGTAGAGAGACTCAAACTTTTGCATTAGACATATGAAGAAACGCGTTAAAAAATGTCCTAAAAATTTTGTCTTAAAATTGCATTAACGTGCCTTTATGTAGAATAATTAATTCCGCATAATTAACTTGATTTCAGAGATAATTATCTGACAACACCGACCGGAGTAATAGTAGAAAAATGACCGAAAAATTTCCGTCTTATTAAAGTGGTTTGGTTTAGGTCGAACAACGAAGAAACTTGTTGAGAGCTGCAAGAGAGAGAGTGACGATGTGGAGAGCCATGATTGTCTTGGTCCTGAAAGGACATGGCACATAAAAGAAAAGGAGCTTTTGCCTAAATTTTGGATTTTCGCGACAAAAATTGGAGGCAGTCATATTTCAGACAGGATTTAGCTAGATATTAAAATTCTTCTAAACCCTAAACTTTTGATGAGTTTTGTTACAAATTAAATGAACCAGAACATGACAGGTGCCAGAGTGTTTTACGCCATAAAATATGTTCACAGCATGTTTACGAGTCACGAGTTCGAGTGACACTGATGAAGTAGAGTCGCTAGAAAGAAAGAAAGAAAGAAAGAAAGCGGAATGCGAGATATCTGAAGAAACGGAAACAAATAAAAAAATACACTTGGAGAAATGAATAACAATGCCAAATGAAGTAAATACGCCGGTGGAAAATTAAAAAAAAAATGAAAAACAGAATGAAATACATCTGGAGAAAAGAATAAAAAGACAAACCGAATGAAATACATCTGGAGAAAACACTAAAAAGACAAACAGAATGATAACGTAGGGAGAAAAAGACTGATAAAATGAAAGAAATACATGTCTGGAGAAAAGAAAAATACAAAAATAGAGAAATACATATGAAGAAAAGAAAAAAAGATCAAAAGAAAAGGAGAAATACATCAGAAAGTATTGAGGAAATATGGCTTGATAGTAAAAAAAAAAAACTCTAAAAGAACATCTATTTTCTCAATTTTGAACCAAAATACGAGTAGTTTAACAGATTTAATTATCAGCCCCTTTTGAGAATTAATTCATATTTAAGATAAACGGGCAAATATTACCAATTTTTAGCTGGACATTTAACAAAAAAATCTATCATTTCACAACGAGGCTAAAGTTTACTGTTTGCAAAGAGAATACTATTCTTGCTAAATAGCTTCAATTTTATAGAAAGCACAGCATATCAGACACATATATCTTATCATTTCTAAGAAACACGTACCATAATTCACTGCAAGAACTATATATTGAATGTAATGCTAGTCAATATTTTACTATAAAATTTGCGTTAACAAGAAATTTTGGAAAAACGTTCAACTCATTCTTATATATAGATTATGTAACGTAAATTCCAGCGGGTGACATATTTAATTCTTTCGGATACATAACTATCAAAAGGAATCGCAATATATTACTTAATCTCAAGTTATTCGCATTATATTTGGAGAAGAATGTTGAACAGAGCCCCGAAGATAATAAGAAATCAACCACTGACCAGAAATGGGCAAGGAACTAGCTTTACCAATGTTACGAAACAATGTTACGAAAAGAGATCTGAGAAAATATTTTAAATCACAATATGCAAGAAAAATTAGCTCCCTAGCAAGATTGTTTTGCCGTCGTGAATCTAATCAAGGAGTTGCACCTTGATTATATTCACAACGCAAATATTAAGAATAGTTGGGGCGCCTCTACGTGGTGTAATGATTAGAAAGCTTGTCTTGCTAGACCGGTTACGACTGAGTAGTGAGTTCGATCTTCACTGGGTGCCCCATACTTTCGGCCTTGTGCTACATCTAAGCCGGGCTTAGAAAATCACTATTAAGAATAGTTGCTAATAAATGAAAAGGATCTACGTAACAGGTTTATGTCGGCTGCACATTGACTGACATAAAAGTTTGGAGAAGAAGTAGAGGAAAACTGATTTTTCAGCAGTAATTTTAGCGCCGAATGATAGCTGGGCTAGTGATAGTGTTATTTTTTTTTAAACTGGCCAAACAGAATGACACAGTAGGTAATTGTTGGAAATAAAGGAAATCTTTAGACTAGTATTGTAAGCTATAAAATTATGGATATATTTAGGCTTGATCATGATGCATAAAAAATTCAGATAATTATGGTAAGTAATACAAGATGTTTTTGACGGTAGCGTTTAACTCTATTTACATCTAAAGACTGTATTCATGCTGTAAAATGTCCCTTACTATACAACAAATCTGACTATTGCAAATAGCAAACAATAAATTATTGAAATTATTCCTAATCTCTCTACATATTACTAAAATATGTGGTTCAACGTTAAAAGAGATATACCCGAGAATGAAAAACCATAAAATAAGCAATTGAAATTACTGCAAATTTGCACTCGTTTTATTGCTTTCATTAAATTTTATTTGATTATTGTCAATAAAATTGCTGTTAACAATATCCAGGATTGAAAGAATTATAACGTGTATTGAATGTCGTAAAAATGATATTATCCTGCAAAATCAAACATAAAATGTATTGAGGTATATGTGATATTATACAAAAATAAATAACATAGATGGAAAGTTTTTGAGAGTGCTGCAATCGTGTTTTGCCAAAATATAAATATGCACACCGGAAATTTTCAAATATCGCCTTTCGTCAAAATACTCATTTCCCAAGCCAACTTGCATGTCAATTAAAATATAAAGAACACTGTTAAATCAAAACATTCTATTATTTAAATGAAATTTAAATAATAAAGGTTTACGACATTGCTTATATATATATATATATATATATAATATATATATATATATATATATATATATATATATTATCATTATAATTAATATATATTAATATATTAATATTAATATATAATTAATTATCATTACCATTATAAGCATTATCATTACACAATTAAAAGTACAAGACTTGACTCTGATTTCTACTGTCAAAATCGTCAGATGAAATACAAAAGCTGAATAGTCACGGTTTAAATATAGGCATAAAAAACAGATGTATTGTTAAGTTTTAACGATTTAAAAAAGACACGTTTAATTATCGCTTATAATGAATTTAATAATCCTGTAGAGGGGAATAAGTGATAGTGTTTCATAAATATTTATACACATTCACATGTGCACACACACGCAAAGAAATATATATATGTTGGGTTTTTTCTCGATTATTAATATATACGGGTCAGTGGTGCATTGTGGGTAATCCATTCTGGCTGTTATTTGGGCGGAAGTGGTTTCTTTATTTATATGGGTTAATTTAATTTACTTGTGTTTTATTTTCATTTGATATATTTATTTATTTATTTCGGTATTCGTTGTTTTATTAACATAGTAAAACAATTGGGGGGGGGATTTGCTTAAGTCACTTATTTAATACTTTGTTTTAGTCTGGGAAGATAAAACTATTCGTGTAATTTTAGGATTGATTGACGTAGTCTATTCTGCAGGGGTGGGGCAGTTCTTAATATGTTTATTATTTTATTTATTTGGATTGTTTATTTTTACAATGTGTATAAATAATGACCTGATGAGAAATAGTACAAAATATGCTTCAAATGTAAAATATACGATGAGTTTAAAATGGTAGCAATGGTGTGCGAGGGTAAGGAAAATATAAATTAACAAAGTTGTATTCAAACACAGTTATCAACGCACACTCGTCTATGAAAATTGCTATGTTGGCGATAATACTAATAGATACAAACGTTAGGTCATGTCAGATAACATGAACAAATAGCAAAAGGTCAGTATGGAAAAATGATAAAAGATGAAGGGAAAAGTTCTTTGATCTATCCCCAAATGCATAGTATTAGCAAAAGTAAGAAAAAAAATTACTACGTGGAGTGATGCATTAAACGGGTTTACAGTTAACACAAATATAGCATAGTCAAGTTAGTCATTAAACGATTTTGGAAAGGGTTGTCCGCAGCAATGGTTACAGAATCGACGCTGCTACTTCTGTTTTTTTGGTATATAGTAAGAAATATAATTTAGGTTCCTATTATATATTTTACAGAACTGAAACATTATATGTACTTGTACCGTTATATATTTTGTAATATAAGACACACATGTATGACTCTTTTTTAAAACATTTCACCACAAGCAAGACAATAAAGTGACTAAAACACAAGGGGTTACTTAATGTTTGAGGATATGTGAAAAAAGAAACTATTATGGTGAGGGAATAAGAAACGAGCATGAATTAAGAAGACAGAAGATAACGACTGACGTTGTATTTAATTTTATGATGATAAAAGTTCACTGGAAATAAAGAAGCTAGAAGAGAGTTCCAAAGCGAGAAGTGCGACAGAAGAGACTATCAACATAGAACCTGCGGTTAAAACTCGCAATTTCAATTTTAAAATGATGAAACTCTTCTGCGCTTAAATGCATAAAGTACGACAGAGGAACTTTCGTCAGAACAATTACCATGATATTATTTATAGAAATGTTACAGGGAAGCTACGTTATGGCGGTTGGGGAGTGACTGAAGCCGATATGACAGGCCAGGACGAATAACATTGCAGATTCTTCTTTGGATTTCAACAATAATTTTTATATACCGTGGGTAACAGTAAATTTTCCAACTTGTGAAACAGAATACGAATGCATCCAACAAAATGTTTTATATCTACAAAAAAAATAAAAATAATAAAATAAAAAAAACAATAGAATAATTCGCCATCTTGGCATCATTTTTCGCAAGAACCACTGAAAACCCTTTGATTTATCCTGCTGTTTGTGTCAGGCCCACCGCCTTCTCAACTGAGCAATGGTGACAGGAAAAAGATCTTTCAGGTCGACAGTTATGGTACCAAAATTCATAATCTGGCTACCATCTTCAAAGTCCATTCAAAAACCATCATTGTGATTGGATTGTGAACACAAAACAAAACGCAAATCACACCAAAAATATCATGGAAAATAAGGTAAAGTTTATCAGCCTGCAGCAATCAATCCAAAACCTGCAAACTTTGTTTGGAGGAAAAAAAATCTATTATTACCTTCCCAGACCAAAATTACTAAATAAACGATCTGAGTTCATCTAAAAATGCAGACATAAAAACAAATTTTTACTACGTTACTTAAAAACTGAAAAGAAGATATAAAAATAAGCAAAATAATATAAGAATAAGTAAAATAAATTAACCCAGGAAAATAATAAAAAATGAACAGACCACTCCCGTTAGAATAAACGAAACAGAACAAATAAAAAAATAAAATAAAAGTAAAAATAATCAATCCATATAAAAAATAAAACAAAAAATAAACAAATTAACAAACCAATCCCGTCAAAATAACCGTTAGAATAGACTACAACAATCAATCCAAAAATTTGACGCGAAAATAGCTATAACTGCTATATAACGATAAAAATTACTACGTTACTCAAAAATAGAAAGCGGAATAGAATGAATAAAAATATAAAAATTAAAAAAATCAGAAAATAAATATGAAAAAACAAGTAAAAAATTAATCCAAATAAATAAGTAAATGAACAAATTAACAAATCGCTCCCGCTAAAATAACCGTTAGAACTATAAAAAATAAAATAAATAAGCAAAAACAATTAAAAAATTCAATCCAAATAAATAAATTAAATTAAAAAAAATCAATCCAAATTAATAAATAAATGAAATAATAAACAAATTAAAAAATGACCACCGCCAAAATAACAGAATAGACTGCGGCAATCAATCTAAAAATTAGACCAATAAATAGTTTTATCTTCCCAGACCAAAACAAACTATTAAATAAGCGACCTAAGCAAATCCCCAATTTTTTTACTATATTAATAAAATATCGAAAACAGGAAAGAATAAATTAATATATAAAATATATATATGAAAATAGCACACAAGTAAAATAAATTAACCCAATTAAATAAATAAATAAATAAACAAGCCACTCTAGCTCAAATAACCGCTAGAATAGATTACACTCAATACACCACTGACCCATATATACAAATAGTCGAGAAAAATTTCAACGCTCGCGGTCTGACATTTTCGTCTAGCATGAAACAGCCTATCGCCTCTGAGTGTTGACTTCAGTATTCACTTACATATATATATATATATATATATATATATATATATATATATATATATATATATATATATATATGTATGTGTGTGTGTGTGTGCGTCTCTATGCGTGTGAGTGCACTTGTTTATGTGTATGGTAATGATAATAATAGTCCTTTCTTTATTTAAAGTGTTCGGCATTTATTGACTGAACAGTCATTGCTACTTTTGGTTCAAACTTATATATTTCTCGTAAAAGAATTTGTCAGTAAAATAGGTTTCGGAAAGTGTTATCTAGCTTTCCAATACTGATGTTGGCTTTTTAGTCGTAATGGAATAACAACTTCTTAATTTCTCCATTATTCTGTCTTTGACTTACATTTGCTATTTATTTTAGGTGTTGCTGCGCTTGAAATTATCCAAGATATGTAGTTTCGGTTATTTGTTATATTGTTTTGTTTTCTCTCGTCATTTTTCAACGTCAATGCACGAGGTTCGAATACGTCTTAATTCGCTCTAAGCTATATTTAACCACTGGAAAGCGATTGAATACAACTGACAGTTTAGATATTTCTGAACACGTTTTTTTTTTTTTTTTTTTTTTTAGCAGGCATAAAATCTATCTGAATGTTTTAATTCCTTATGGCTATTTATGAACACAACACCAGTTTTTAGGGTAATCTCTTAGTTTAGTAGCAACTTAGGGTATTGGGAGAAACTACCTTGAGTATAGTTTATTCTATATTCAATTTCATTATATTTGATACTACATTTGTTATGACTGATTTACACAACGAAATATTTAAAATGTTTAGTATCATTTGTGTTCCACATCTTGAAATGTTTTGGTTGTTTTGTAAGCGCAGCTTAGATATGGCACAAGGCCGAAAATTAGGCATACACAGTGAAATTCGAACTCACTACTCAACTGTAATTATACTAGGGAAACAAGCATGATAACCGTCACACCACATCAAGATATCCTCTTAATTCTCATGATTGATTCAGGGTATGTGCAATCAGTATTTTCATTACAATTCCAGGTCTATATCTCTGTTTTGGAAAGGGCTTATCTGCAGGATATATATATATATATATATATATATATATATATATATATATATATATAGAGAGAGAGAGAGAGAGAGAGAGAGAGAGAGAAAGAGTGATTGTATGTGAGAGAGAGCGAGAATGACAGGGGAGATTAATCGGATAGCATATATTGCCACCGTTCATAATTAGCATAAGTATTTCTCTACGGAACAAACTCACTCCAGGAAAATTGGTCTGTCTGTATATTCCTTGAGAAACCGACCTCATTTTACTCCGTTCTCTCCTTGCATTTATCTCTCACCATCTCTCTGTCTCTGTTTCTGTCTATGGATTTCTGTCCGTGTATATATATATATATATATATATATATATATATGACTTCTAAATGTGGACTTATAGAGATTTTGTTCAATACTCTCAATTTAGTGAACACAATCAGTTCGCACCGTGAAGTATTTACGTTAGAGAGTTACCAATACGTACTTAACCAACCGAATGTACATATAGTATGAATTGAATTTGACGCATGAATGACTATATTCATGGTACACTAAATGATTCTTCACAATTTTAAACGTGTTATCTTTCTTCTTTTCCTTCTTGGAAAAATTTCTTTCTTTCCTTCTTTACTTGTTTCTTTCTTTATTTTAATTGTTGTGTCTTTATTCCTATCATTGTTTCTTTCTCTCTTCTTTTCTCTGTTTTTCTGTCTATTTCATTGTTTTTCTCGTTCTCCCTCTCCCCCCTCTCTCTCTCTCTCTCTCTCTCTCTCTCTCTCTCTCTTCATTATTTGTTACTCCTGTCTTTCATTTGTTTTCCTTGGTTCTCTCTCCTTCATTATTTCTTTCCC